>VCRD01000123.1:389429-486353 GCA_006783055.1 Trinorchestia longiramus | reverse complement strand
GTCACGTCTATCGACGATGGAGCAGGAACAACTTCCACCACAGTACGCCACCCGACGACTCCGCTTCAAACTGCAGCGAAACTTTTAGTCTGAACAAGTGCAATACACAATTGGGCGGTTTGGGACCGGATGGAACTTCAGAACGCGACGGCGCTGAGACCCTTTAAAAATAAAATGATCCCAATACTAATGCCTCTTCAATAGTAATGCCTTTAATCGATCACCCGACTCTCCCTATATAGGTTCTTTCTCTACTTATTCTTAGTTCCCTGTATGATTTCAGTAATTCGGAAGTTACATTACTCCTATCGAAAGTGAAAATTTCGATAACGTACCACTTCGGGGTCAACGTGTAAGTTTCCTTTGGTCATCACGGACCTCAGTCAGGCCAAACTACTGCAGATTATTCATGGTTTCCTCTTCATTAAGCAAACGTTCGTAAAAATTTCCTGTCAATTTTGGTGAACGTCTGAGCACATCGCACAGAAAACTGTCATCTCGACGCCTCTTCGTAGAACGTGGCTGGGGCCTTTGTTAACACATTTCCTGCGAAGTGACCCACCCGTGGGTCACTCAGGTTAGGTTCTGTAATTTTTTCCAAGCTTTCTAGGGACTATGTGTACAAAGTAAAGATTTGCATTGGCTAGGTAATCGCAGGAAACGTTGAGGCCTTTAATTCCCTCTAAAATACATACATAATAAGGTGGCATCCCAGAATTCTTCGTCCGTGTTCCAGGGACGTCTAAAATAATTCTTCATGAGCCAATGCACCTGAAGTTTCGGAGCTTGGGAGACTATTTGGTAGAACTCATCGTGGCCCTTTGCTACGCCTTGTTCGATCAGGATTTCAGGATCAGCTAACTCTTCGTCACAAAACATGTCCTGCAGACGACAGACTATAAACTTGACTATCACTTTTTCATTCCGTCAGTCTACGTACAGCGTAACCCCTTCACGAACAAAAGGTTTGTCACCGAATCCAGAAAAGATTTGGAATTCAAAGCGGTAAAATTACCTTCATGTAACCATGTGAACGCTCGGGCCTCTGCACAACGAATCGAAATAAAGCCAGATGGTACGACACCAAATTCAGCACATTACACCACAGTAACTCTGCAAGATCTGCTGAAACTTCTTTGTCTTCACTGTACCTTCTTTTTAATAGCATTCCTGGAAGGCGCAAGCACAAACGTATGAAAATAGTTTCCTATTAAAGTCCGCAGGTAAATCAATAACCCTACATGACTTAGAAAAGACAACTTGTTCATTTCATGACGGTCATGGATAAGGTAAACTGTAGATATTTAGGAATTTCTTCACGTTTAACGGAGTTGCTTTTGAGGGGCTCTAGCCCTTTTCCTAGTGCAACGTTTATTAAATTCTTCCTGCGGCAACTGTTCAACAAACAATCGACTGTAAAAGTTTCGTAATACAGATCTGAACTCTTAAAAAAAACAAATCTTTTAGACGCACGCGTAAATGTTCTGTTAAAGATGCAAACCAATTCAAGTTGTTGCCATTACTTGAAATGTTGAACAAGGTTAAGGGGGTATCTTAATGAAAAGCTTAAATGCATGGTACGATGAAACCAAGCGCAACATACCAGGTAAAATTGAATTTAGAACACATTTTATTTTTGTACTTCTTTAACACGTTGCCTCCGATTGCCTGGTCGGTGTAAATCTTCACTTTGTACACATTATTACTAGAAGGCACTGTAAAATTTATAGAACCTAACCTAAGTGGCCCACATAGGTACCACTTCGGAGTTAACATGTTAAATAATGACGATTTCAGGGGTAAATAAGGTATTTTTTGCATTTTCGACCCAAATCTACCTCCTCTTACAATTTTCATGCTAGAACAAAAGTAAATCGAGTTTGGGAAAGAGAAAATCAATATCTACAAACGATCGCGCCCCTTTTTTGACACGATAAGAATCACAACTCAAAATCAGAAAATCGGATTTTTTACCATTTTCACTAAGATGCCCCCCTTGAACATTTAACCCTCCCGCACTACCCAAGAAAATCTTCAGGAAGAGTAAGGCTTCTGGGTGCAGTAGCGGCACATTACTGGCCGGCACTATGCTACGCATTGAAGGTCCACTGCACGAGTACTACAACACGTACTGAACATTATGCACAATTCAAAACTCCTAAAAAACGTTTAACAAATAATGACCAGATGTACTACTTTGTCCGCTACTTGAATAAGTGGGGTGTTCTTGCATTGTCGACAAGGTGATAATCCCTTTGCTTCTTCATACAAATCCGGTATGGACAAACTAATCGTCAACAAGAGGATCGTCCCCCTGCTCGGTTAACACTGAATAAATTTCTCATTTCCAGGGCATACTTTCTTTATCTTTTCATTCACCAAATGCCCAGCTTCCATACTTACGGCATCAATTAATTGTATTAGTTGTCTTTCAGGCTTTTCATTAACTTCATTGGATCAAAGGCGGCATAAAGAAGTTTTACACTTGGTCTGATACAAAGGGATACCATCATCGTTACTGTAATTTACAAGATGAGGAGCATTCACATGCAGTGCCTTGCCGTTTTTTTCCCCAAAATTTATTACCATAAATGGAGCACGACAGTTTCCATTGCCCACTAGCTAGGTTCAACAACGGGTCTCTTGCCAAGCTCATTTCAGCCTTAGTAGACGCACAAACACAAAGTTTTAGATTCGCGACAGTGGGTTCATTCGAAACTGACCCACTTCATTTCGTTCAGTAGATGCACAAATTCATTTCATACCTTGTATTCATGTGAAACCCGTGTTCACAATATCACTGCCTCCTACTCCTCTATCGACTGAAGAACGCAATTTAAGTACCATTCACTGGCTTGAAGCGGTAACGGATAAATTTCGAAGTGAAAATCTCCTGCATTGCAATCTAATGCAAATGGGCCGCATTTTCCAGTGACAAATAGATGAAAATCAAAGCCTTCACTTGCCTAGCAGGATCTCTTACGACATTGTCGAAGACGTAAATTATCAGTGACGTAAATGTTTCCGGTTCAGAGCCAAAGAATGTATCGACACCTAGAAACTCTTAGAAGTTTCATTTCTAGCTCTCAAATTTCCGGCGCTCTGATTTACCGATACTCCCCTGATGCATTAAATGAACAACACGCCGTAACCTTTCAAACACATTCTGCCTGATGCCTCACAATTTTCTTAAGAAAGCACAAAGGAGTTTTCGACAATAGAGTAACAAAATTAGGATACGGGTTCTTTTGAGCTGAAAAAATTGAGACTCCGAAATGTTGGAATTTTGACTGCACGATGATCTGCTGTATCGCTGGTGAGAACAATCGCCAATGTCTCCTTGAAAGTACTCTTTGCCTTGCACTGTGCTTGATTAACTGCAGCCTTTATTTTAATTTGTTGCTTTAGCATACCTAGTGCAGAAAATCTCCGACCGATACCTGTACATATGTAGCCATACGTCTAGAATCTTGCACAAGTATTTTGCTTTCATTGTCAAGGCTACATGCTTCCCTTACTTGAGCACACCATTCAGTTCCAAACTGCTCAGTAGTGGATGCAATCGCAGCAATATATCTACATATATAATAGAAAATGTATCCCGATCTCTCTCTCTGTATGTGTCCGTCCCATTACTTCCTATCTATTACTGAAGAAAAATTATTGAACTGAAATCAGAACGGGCATGCATGCAGTATTGTGGATACCAAAGGCGCTCGATCACTACAAAATACTAAATTTTTTTCGTTCTTAGTTTTCTTCTTATACACGGCCATGTTATCGGTAGATAAGATACAGAATGGAAGTTCTGTATATATTCATGAAATATATTCAGATCTTGATGGTACCACGGGTAAAACTGAAAAATGTATTTATTTCATAGATCCTTAATTTTGTCACTTTTAAATCAAGGAATTTTTACGGGTACTATCTGGGCCACATTATCGGTAGATAAAATGCAGAATGGAAATCCTGTATATATTAATGAAAAGTATTCATTTAAAACAATAATTCGTCCTAAATTTTTAATGCATTTATCTTCATAATAATTTCAAATTATTCGACTCTAAATCGTGGAATTTCCACAGGAACTGGCTAGTACCTTCATAATTTGGGAAAGTTAAACTTCGCGCAAACATTCTCTTCTCTAATAGAGAAGTTACATAAGCAAGCTTCGAAGCAATAGCGTAAGACATAGCAATAGCATACGCTTGTACCGGCGTTATTTTGAAGCAGAACAGCATAATTAAATTTATTCCTCCTTCCTGTTCTAGTGAATCTAGTTGTAACAGCATAAGGAGCACGACTATCATTTCCTGTAGCTAGGTCTTTCAATATTTGATAACCGTAGAACACGCCCGTACTATTTGGACGAGGTGTACTCCCTACACCGTACAACACTTAACCCTTTGGCGACCAAGTTTTTTTCTAGTTTGTACGTCTAAGCTCACAAAGACCGTCTGTACACTGATGCAATGAAGCACGCTGAGAGCCAGGCAGCCAAAAGAACGACGCTGTAACATGCCGCCGCGTTCAAACCTAGTAGCAACCTCATATTGCTCACTGTTTAATTATTAGAACAATTCTCTCAAAGACCGCAAAAGAGAACCGTATGGTCCTTTTCGTCGCTGAAGGGTTAACCCGTTCTCTCCAATGATTTCCAGTCAAACACCGGTGTCTGTTTACGACCCAGTCAAACACCGGTCTCTGGCTCTTCCATACATGACGAGAACAACCAGTTTTGTAGAGGATTCCATTTACAGAAACCCTATAAAGAATTGACCGAGAAAATAATGGTAAAGCATCGCTGCCAGGGTAAAGTTTCGCATTGAAAAGGTAAGGTATTGAAAACAATGGTGAAGTAAAACAATGAAAACAATGGTTCACGCCGCCAATGGTGGCGGCATGAAGCCGCCAATGAAGTAAAAACAACCCTTAGGGTACTTGACAATATTTGTTCAACAAATTCGTCAAAAACTCCAAGCTTGTCTTGGTTTCTCTAGTCTTCCAACTCCTTAATGCATGAAGTAATGTTGGTAAAAAGTTCTCAAGCATTCCAGCTCTGCTGTAATTCAGGGAAGAACGATTCAACGCTATTGCTGCCAATTTTTCTCACAGTAGACGATAAAAAAACTTGACGAGCGAGTCCAGATGGGTGTTAGGGAATGTGTCTTTTAAAAACGCGGAATACAAGACAGAAGGTTACCACTTTCCCCAGGTACAGTTGGTTCCGTGATCCAAATATAAGTAAGACAACAAGGACACTAACACATCATCTTCCAAGTCCCTGCTGTTCCTATATGCACTAAAGTCCCAGGAAAAGTATTACAGTGTGTCCATAAAGTCTCATAAGTCTCTAATAGTCTCAACAGCACCTTTCACAAACAGGATCCCTGAAACACACATATACATATGTGATTAAAAACCTTAATAAACACTGAATACAATAAAATAAATCTGAATAAAATATCTTATCAAATGCATTTGTACAAATTTTTGAAATGATAAAGAGACTTTATGGACACTATTATTAACACGTTGCCTCCGATTGCCTGACTGGTGTAAATCTCCACTTTGTACGCATAGTCACTAGAAGGATCTGAAAAATTACAGAACCTAATCTAAGTGGTACACATACGTACCACTTCGGAGTCAACGCGTCAAGTCGAAAGCATGCATGGCGTAGAATTGCGTCTCCAAGAACATTGTTGCGCGTCCGCATCCCTTATTCCACTTGGATCTGAAAAAATATCAATAAGCTTTATTCATGTTAACTGCATAAAATGAAATAATATTCCACTATATAATACAGTGCAACTGACCAAAGAGAAGTTCAATGAAATTTTTATCTTATCAATAATTATTGACACTCGCCAGTCTTTAGTTTTTCGATGAAAACAAATTGAAACGTTCACTCCGACGAGAATAAGAACATTATGAATTTGAAAACATAAGGATCTAAAATAAATGAAATTAGTCATTCTATTCAACATCAATAAACCAGAAATAGGAAAATCATTTCAGATAAAAACTAACCAATGCAACAAAATCATTTTACCCTCGAATGCTTTGTCAAGACAGAGCTTTGATAAACAAACACTAGGCACAGCAACAAACTTCCACATTCCTCCAACACCTTCATACTTGTTTGCTCTATACTCAGCCACACTGCTTAGTCTTCCACCACTGCATAGTTTTTGCCACTTTTCCACCTTTTGCTCTTGCACTTCAATCTTCACTAAACATACATTCTAGGTACTTATATTCCTTATTTTTGCTTATCTTAACTTCATTATTCCACTATGTCTCAGTCTCACCACTATTTATGACCATGACTTTACTTTTGTCTCCTCCTAATTTCACCTTAAAATCTCTACTGTATCCATCCACAATCTCAAGCATTCTTTGCAGTTCATGCTCTGATTCACTAACCCCAACAATGCCATCAGCATACAGCAAACAACTCAGTTTCTCCTCTTCAATTTTCAGTCCAAAACCCCTCTTTCTCAGGTGGATAGCTAATTTTTCTGTGTATAGGCTAAACAATAAGGGAGACAGTACAACCCTGTCTCACTCCTCACCTGTCCCGTCACTAAATCTCCCAGCCGTTAGATTGCACATGTATTCTCATACCAACTTTTCACAATGTTCACTATTTTCTCACTAAACCCAATTTTTCCTAGGAAGTCTAGCAACCTCACACGGTCTACTCTATCACACACCTTTTCAATATCCAAAAATGCAAGATACACCATTTTGTTTTCCTTCCTCTTTCTTTCAATTATTTCACTTACCACAAACAAATTATCTTCACCATGTCTATCTCTCCAAAAAGCATTCTGTTCATCCTCCATTACTCTTTGTTCTTCCACAACATGTTTTATCCTTTCACTTGAATATCACAAAAAACTGACTGTCAGAGTAATAGGCCAATAGTTTTTAGTTATTTCATGCTCTTGTGCAATAAAATTACATGACATTTATTCCACTCATCTGGGACTTTTTCATTCCTCCATATCTCATCAAAGAAACCTTACAAAATCTCAATCATATTCCCACCACCATGCTTACAGAACTCATATGGAATTTCATCAGGAGAACAAGCTTTCTACTTTTTCACATTTTAAAAAACTTTAATAACTTCACACAATTTCATCTTCTATTTGTAACTCATATTCTAAAATCTGACAATCTATTGAGTCTTCCTCTATCAATTCATCATTCATTTCCCTAATGTCTTCCCAAAAGTCAACAACTGCATTCATCATTTGTACCCTATCACTTTGCATTTAACTACTAATTTATAGAATTGCACTTCACTACCTGTTATTGCCTTGTATGAAATTATACTACTCCTTAATTCTATCTGGACCCTTTTTACTGAAAATTTCAACTTTTTGTCTCATCTTTTTACTCTAGTCTCATGTGTACATAATTCTCTTTGCCCTTTTTCACTGAGCTTTGTACTCATTCCTTGCACTCCATCAGTCAACTATTGCAATCCTATGTCTTTCATACAGTTTTTGCATTTTACATTGTTTCTTATTTAAAATATTTCTTTGCATTCGTTTACCTTTCATCTCCCATGCAAACTACCTTGCTTTTTATCTACATATTCTCCACTTTACCCTCCCACTCATCTGCTCTGAAGGGTCATACAATGTTTTTGCTATCACTTTATTCTGATCATTTACATTCCCATTCACCTCATGTCTTCTAAGCTCATAAAATTCTTTCTAGTTTGTTATTTTCAAACACCACTTTTCTTTCACACAGCTAATATCTTGTAAAGGGTGTGGCAAAAGTCACATGATATATTTAGAATTAATTTATGCACAAACTACTTGAGATAGAAACTTCAGGTAAATTGCAAACGAAAGAAAGGGTTTTGGAGTTTTTATTTGAATAGGATATCATCTAAATGTCCACCATGTTGGTTTATGCACATTCGCATTCTTTTCGTAACAGAATCCATCACTTTTCTTAGCATCTCGGGAGGAATGTTGCGAATCTCTTGAGAAATGTTCTCGTTCAAATGTTCCAAAGTACGAGGCCTATTAATGTATACTTTTAACTTTAAGTACCCCATAAAAAGAAATCCAAAGGGGTCAAATCACAAGATCTAGGAGCCCAAGGAATCCCACTTCACTCACAAAGGTTACTGTCTGGTGCAGTATGACAAGTGAAAGGATTATTGGTCCCTATTTTTTTGAAAAATCAGAATGGAGAAACTGCAACTGTAACTGGAGCTGCATATCGAAAATTTATTGAAGAATATTTAAGACCTCAAATTCAAGATGGGAATATGTGGTTTCAAGAAGATGGTGCAACAGCCCATACAGCAAAGGAATCAATTTAACTTTTGAAGACAATTTTTCCAAACCGATTAATTTCACGTTTTGGTGATATTCCTTGGGCTCCTAGATCTTGTGATTTGACAACTTTGGATATCTTTTTATGAGGGCACTTAAAGTCAAAAGTATACATTAATAGGCCTCATACTTTGGAACATTTGAAAGAGAACATTTCTCAAGAGATTCGCAACATTCCTCCCGAGAAGCTAGGAAAAGTGATGGATTCTTTTACAAAAAGAATGCGCATGTGCATAAACCAACATGGTGAACATTTAGATGATATCCTATTTAAATAAAAACTCCAAAACCCTTTCTTTCGTTTGCAATTACCTGAAGTTTCTATCTCAAGTAGTTTTTGCATAAATTAATTTTAAATATATCATGTAACTTTTGCCACACCCTTTATAACTCCTTTTCCAAACTATTTGTACTGAAAAACAAGCATTTTGGGATCTGTATCAATATCAAATTCATCTAAATGCATTGCTCTTACATGCCTTCTTGCTTCATTCACAGTCAATTGCTGCTTCCTATTCTATATTCTTCATGTATGCAAACTATTTCCCATTGTGACAGTCAGATTTTCAAACTAACTTCCTTAGCAACAATCAATTCATGTCAAACTATATTTACCCTCCCACCAAGTATACCACATGACCATTCATGTCTCCCAATACAATCACTGAGAACCAATTAAATTCTGGCACTACTCTTCCATGTATGGTATACTTCATATTCTCATCCTGTGCTAATGGTCCAACAGTTACCATGTCACATACAACTAGAATGAAATTTACTTGCTAGCATTTCCTCATACCTCATTTCATTTCCAAAATGTCTTCACTTTCAAATTCATCTTCAATTTAAAAGATTCTATACAATCAGCCCCTACTCCAACTTTTTTGTCACTCAATACAATTTTTACCAATCATTTGATAGATATTTTCTCTGTGCACCAAACTAAGCCTACCTTGCAACTGGGTATCAACTACAAAACAAAAAAAAATTGTGAATAAATGTAGGAGATATGACAAGAAGTTAATCTTTTTTTTTGGTCCACCCTCTATAAGTAATTATCACTAGTTATAGAAAATACCTTTAGGTGGTTTGGAGATGACTTGGAATACAGTAATTGCAAGATTACCATACAAAATTTAAAATAAAATTCAAGGACAAACATTGAGATATCAAGGACAGAAATTTACAATGAATCAATTCATTTTAAACAATAATATGCATGTAAATATAACATTACTAGTTCTTATTGGATCAAAATTGAGAAAGTTTGGTTGCAGATATAGGTAGAGAGATAGTATTTAATTGTATAAATTAAGAGAATTGCCAATTAAGGATTCCAATTTCAGACATGAATTTCTACATTTTTTATTGTGTTCCTACCAGACAGTTTATCAATGAGTAATATCTACATGACAATATACCAATATATTAAATCACCGACTTTCTACATGTAGTGTTAGGCTATTATTTGCAAAGCAGAGTATTCATTTTATTACTTTTGAATACAAGACAAAAAAGGAGAAGTCTATCCTTTAACCCCTGTGTAATATACAGAAAATAGCTATGATAAGCAACATTGGCAATCTAAAAAATTGAAAGTCAAGTGTTACTCCATTGGATGGGACATGGCCATTTTCAGGTAACATTTTATTATCCCATTTCAATGCATATACTCATACATCTATTGCAGTGAAACCACCAAGAATGACACCACATTGCTTTCATAAAAGAAAATTATAATACATATGCAGTACAGCTCATTATATAATACTACTAACAAGCATTATAAACAACCTAATTAAGTGTATGTTGACACAGTTTAGCCTTTTTTAATTGTCTTACAAAAAATTTATGAAATAAACTTCTTGTAAAATTTCTTTCAGCAGTTACACAGCTTTGACTCACATTGAATTGAATGCACTAATAGAACATCGACCATTTTCCTCCTCTGCTTTCTTAATCAATATTTCAATAATTCACACACTGAATATAGTTACAGCATCACAACTAGGCAAGAAGCTCAAGTCCAAAGACCCACAGTAAGTTATGCTTCTATCCTGTATAGTACTGTGAATTCCCTTAGTTATGGAAAATAAGCATGAGAGAGATTTGTTAACTTAAAAATATGTTAGTCTTGTATCTCTTTATATGATTTTTAATGTTTTACATTCACCAATAAGTGGTATGAATATATCAGTATAAGGAATAAGGTGGTATCAAACCCACCCACATTGAAAAATATGGACTAGGGCAGCAGTTTAACATCCACTGTTACGCAATGCACATTCACAATATGCTGCAAATGACCTAAGCTTCTTTTTTATATTTTTATTATCCCACCATTTTACTCTCAAAATTCAAGTACAGAATGAAATTCCTCAAGATCATTTCAAAGTTCAAGGACAAATAATTTCTTTCAAAGACATCTCAAGATTTACAAGGACATGTGGCAATACTGAATTATTGACAGTTTTTGTACAAATCTTCATCAAATTCATTTATTCATCAGATGGTTATTTATTTTTTCTCTGACGATTCATACAAAGGAAAAGGTGATGTTCAGCGAAGTAATCTGTTGTAGAAAAAATCTGCTTTTGGTACGTTTCCATTTAATGTACCGGTATTTTTTTAGCTACAAATGAATCCACCGTAAAAGCCGATTTAGACGAGAGAAAAAAAAAATTATTTTATTTTACAATTTTTTATGAGCAATAAGCATTAACTTGGTATTTTTCAAACAACGTTTCAAGTAACGTAGCAACAGGTGTCAGGATTTTTATCAACCTGCTGTAACCAATCTTTGAGTCAAGCATCCTTTAACCCTTTCGAGTCTGCCGGGACACATTTGTCCCAGCACGACCTGAAAGCCGTCTCCAAAGGGTTAACCATGATTGATTAAAATTTTGGATATACCACTTTTTTTTACGTACTACTTTCTGCCACCATATCTTCAAGGGTTTTCACCTTCAGTAAGAGAGTAACTCCAATAACCGTTGCAGTACAAACAATTAATGTCGAGAAATACAATCCTAACACAATCTTACACCACGATACAGCTGTCAGCTGATTCAGCCGGATTGTTTTGAACTCTACCGCTAGGAAGCCGTGCAAAAACAAAAGACGCTCGTATAGCGCAAAAATCAAGTTTTTCAAAAAAGAAAAATAATCATTAAAAGAGTAATGAACACATACGCTAGATAGGTAAATGTACTGCATTCAGTGAGCGTGTTTTACCTGATTCTATGATTCAATTTATTGAGTTCTGTAAAAAAGACAGAAACCATTAGAGAATACTTGAAAAAAATAAAAAGTACTTGAATTTGAAATATAAAAGAAAACATAGAACTAAAACAAATTAAAAACTGTGAAAAACTATTGACGTATTGTACTTTACTGAAGCTTATGTGTTCATGCCAGTCAATGTGTTTGTAATCAATGACTTTAAAAGCTTTAGATATTAAAATACAATAATAGATACCAGATATAGTATTCATTATTTTTCAGTGATCAAGAGGAGCTGTAAAGTTTGGCTGTGCTTGGGGAATTTTAAGCATCCAACTTTAACAAGCCTAATCTAACTGCCCGTGTGACCTTACTCAAGGAAATAAAGGAACTCGTCAACAAGGAACTCATCTTGTATTTCCATGAAATTGGCACGAGAAATAGCTTGGAACTTCTTTTGATCTTTGAGCCAATCCAGAGCGTCCAGATGAAAGTTTAGCCAGTTCAGCTTCAGGTAAGAGTGGCCAGTCTAGAGCTACAGCAACTGTGGCTGAATAGTGGCAGTGATGCACAGCAAGTGCACAGTCGGTGCACAATAAGTTCCAAAATGAGTTCACCGTGAAGTTCCAAAGTAAGTGGGTGTCAGACGGTCCCCCAAATTCAGGGAATTTTTAACCTAACGTCACATGTTGAAATTCACGAATGGCGTGGCTGGGGAGCTACGTCTCGTCACGAGCGTGAAGATGTTGCCAGACTATAGTTTTGATTGTGAAATACTTTCTGGCTAACGCTCTTAATATTAATATTATTATTATAATGTGCACTAAATATGCACGTTTTAATTGTAAAGAGTTCGTAAAAAATCACCCGAATTTTAGTCTTATTTTTATTACTAAAAATAAAGGTTATTTTAATATTTGTAATTTTATAAGCTTTAAAGGGGTAGCAGGTCATGCTACAGAGCGTACATGACAGAATCGCACTTTCCGAAGTTATTGGCGGGACATGTGTACAAAACTATGAACGATTGTTAAAAATAAATAATACCAGACAACTTAGGTAATAATCATTTCATTTTCCATCTTAACAAAGCTGTTTCTCATTAGCGATCCCTTTTCTGAGTTAAGGGAATTGATGCCACTGAACTGTAACAAATACCTGACTATTAGTTACAGGATTTGAAGTCGTCTGTGGTATATTAAACTTCAAAGTGACCATACATTCCCAGAAAATATGTACTGATAGTGAAATATAGATGATGATTTTTACAATGAGACATGCGTTGGGTATGTGTACGAAAACTTTTCCAGCAACTCCTGACAGTGTCATAATTTCGAAATGTGTAAGTGCATGAAATTTTCATGATTGATGTCGAAAATCGTATATTGTACCTACACGAGTGATGTCTTAAAGATGAGATGAAAATCATCGGTTACTTAAAATTAAACTTATTGCACGTTATGTAGCTTGAAGCTAGTTACCATAAAGAAACTTGCCAAATTACTGTAGAAGTTTTTGTACTGTACCTGCCTAACAAAAAGTTTCCTTGTAATGGAGGAAACTGATGTATTTGTTTAGTTTTTATGCCAAATATGAGTGGCTTGTACTATCCTTTATACATATTGACATGACCAAGTGTGAGTATCCCAAGCGTAAAAATGTTGGAATAGAAAGTAATATCACTTTAATATGTAAACCAGATTTAATTGAACAGAGTAGCAAGGGGGCTGTTCCCAGAGTAGCAAGGTATTTCACAGAAATTTTCTTGGTAACATGAGGTATTGAGAAAATCTTAATATATATGCCATGAAAACATTAAATACTCCTACATACTAAATTAAAACTGATAAAAATATTAAAACACACAAGTTATTCACAATTCCTTTGACGTCATTTTCTACAGAAAAGGTTTAAATATCCCTTGTTCATGCTACAGGTTTTCTTCTATCCATTCTTTATCTATTCCTCCGTCATCAGCACTGGAGCTTTAGAGGTGAGAGTTAGCTCTGACATAGAGCTGGGTCCCAGAATACGATACAATTACTGTTGATTGCATACACTTTGTAACTAGGCTGACAGAAATGTGATGAGCTGTTCGGAAAAATAAGCAACACTGTTCCTATACATAATATAATAATCAAGTTCACGATATTCTTCGAATAAATTATTGTAGATTTAGACCCCTCGACATATATATGTATATCAATCTCTTGTTATGGAGTCTTACGTTAGTTAATAAGTGTGTAGTTTGGTTTATACATACAAATTGCTGTTCATTGTGCTCATGAATTCTTATTTTTCCACTCCATAAGAAAATGCACTGCCCGTATAAGAAAACGCATGCAAAATAATTAATTTCAATAATTATTATTGGATCTTGAATTATTTGTATACAACCTTTGTTGCAAAATTCATACATTTCTGCAATTCATTTTGACGACACTTGGGTACTCGTGTATCTCCTCAGGTTCAGCTGTAGCTGTCAAAACGCTATAACACTAAAGATTGAATGGTTAATTATGTACGTTTTATGCAAGTATATTATGCATTTGATCAACAAACAACACTGTTCTCTCCATTCTACTGTATATTTAATCCACGGAGGATGTGATGAAAAACATAGTCTGATTGCATCAAAAGTCAAAAATATTTAGTTTCTATACTGGCTCGATTTGATCATTCTCTAGTATTAAATTCAAGTTAGGTATCTTTCTTATAAAATATTTGGAAACAAATATGAAATTCTCACACAGGAAAGGTAATTAATTTGCTTCACAAGAACTGCATCAACACCTGCCCGTTCATTACCGGCACGATATGTTCAAACTGATTCGTATGACAAATTTTTGGTCTATATCATTACCTGATACAGTAGCCGGGATTTTACATATGAATCCATTCGAAAACTATTTTACCATGCATATGGTCATGCGTAAAATCAATTATTGCTGGGTAATCATGCTGAAGATTTTACAGCAGATGTGCAAAATCTTTACGAATGGTATTGACTAAGAAGTGAAATGTGTTTTATAATTTCAGTATCAAATCAACCACGAGACGAACACCATTTTAGAAGCCCTTTTACGAGGTTCTGACTGCAGAATCTTACCTGACATCAGAACGCTATTGGCCGATGAAGAAGCCGAAAACTAGAATACATAACTTGCCACTAATGAGCTCCAAAGTACTGTGTCGAGTGTGACTTACTGAGAATTCCGTCGAACGCAGTTGTGAATTGAGGACGGTTCGATGGGAATAATGGTCGCCGCCCCCGGTCGATCATGCACGAATTTCGGATTAAACGGTTGCCTCAGCCTCACTAAACGCCTAAAACGTCCCGTGATTTGCTGTCGGTTGCCCATCGCTACTCGATTATGGGGACTGCACCAGAAAATCCTCGGTAGTTATAGCGAAGGCTAATCCAAGCCATGTTTTGATACAGACGTCGATGAAGAGCAGACCGTAAACTGGATACATTATTTTATTTTATATCATCTGATTGCACGACGATTTTTAAGTCTCCATTATTTTTCCTGCAAATTTTTGTACTTGAATTTTATGCTCGCGTATATAAAATTTTTCTTTCGAAATTAAACGATCAATGCATAGTTGTGCTTGTTGAGGAAAATTATATTTTTTTGAACACTTCTGACATAAAATTAACGGAAATATTAGAGACACTAAAATGATAGAACATGATAGATAAGATTATATATCCCAGTAACATCTTCACAGTGCATGCTGCAATGCCCATGCAATATGCACTAAAACTAGAGAAACATCTGAGCCATTATATATTCAGCTTCAAATTTACTGTTAATAATGCCTTGTTAACCTAGTGTCGACCCCAAGTTGAAATTACGTTAAGATCCTATTTAGAGATCGGTGACGACTGTTAGAGTCTTTTTCCTCGCGGTTTGGGATTCACGAACCAGTGATGAAGTCGTCGACACATCACTGTGGGTACAGCTTGGTTCGGCATTTCCGTCATTCCAGACAACCTGGCAATGTTGTTGTCTTCCCATTGACGGCTTGATTCGAGTTCAGCACCTGACTTGCTTCTCGAACTTCTTCGCTGTTACGAGATCAATTCCAGCCACAGATGATTCCTTTCTGTCTTTTCTTTGACTCAGTAGAAACTCCTTATACTCGTCCTTCACATGTGCCCGTTGGAGAGAGAAGGAGTGTGCAAGGTCGAAGATTTCTTGAAGGATTCCATTGAAAATTTCCTCATCCACACGATGTTTCGGTCAGTCCATGTTATTGTTCTTCTTGAGGTCGTTGTACGCCGTTACCAGCTTTGGCAGCTTCGTGCCGGCTTGCATTACTGTAGCTATCGGAATTCCATCTCACGACCAGGATACGAAAACCTTTTCCATCACCGCCTTTCTGCTTCCACTTGCCGTCTTCCCCATCTCCCAGTGGTAGAGGCAGTAGCGAAGGAGGACCTTGTTGATTTCCTCGAATGGAGCCTTGTCGATCTGCCAAAGATCACCAGCGGCTCTTGTTGCTATGTATAAAACCTCAGCGTCAAAGCAAAATGAATTCAGAAAAATCCTGAATTTTGAATCTCGTCACCTAAAGGTTCACTTTGTGGGGACCCCTTAAATACTACTCAATTTGCTCAAAAGTTCAACGCAATACTGTTTTACTTCGAGAAAACTGCTATAGTGCACGAGCGTGGAACATTTCAAAATTTTTGGATTTTTGGACACCGTGTTTCCCACATTGTGAATCGTTCTGTGAAGATACGCTTCATTCTGTCAATTTTAAAATATTCTGATTTAACTTACAGGGTTTGCTGATTTTGCTGCTACAGATGTTGACCAGTGGGTAAAAATTAGGATTTTTTTTCACGCTTCTCTGTTCGGATACATATTTATACAGGTCACATTACAACTAGCCTCATTTAGGAAAAAAATAAAGTTTGTGTTAAATGACCACTGAAAATTTTGCCTACTCATTGTGCAGTGTTATAAAGGAATTATATTAAGGTACAAGCTACCGCTCTAACAAACATTTCATCACTTGAACTGATATACAATTTTTTCATGGAGATTGAAGGTTACACTCTGTTTTCCTTTCTTCGATACGTACAACATGTAATCATAAAACATTAAACTACTCTCGAATTTTACCTCTTAACTTTTATTTTAATTGTTTTCTCAAGCTACCCACGAACAAGCGACATTTTACAAAAAAGTGCAATTTTTGTGGTGTTCAGATTACTAACCATCACATTAGAAGAGAAGAAGTGAAAATTAGCAGATTAAATGTCTAGGCAATAAGTAATATACAGAAAAAGTGTCCCAACGAAATGTATTCATGCTCTAACTATATAAAAAGCTGTAAAGGGTTTGGACAGGACTGATACGATGCATATTAACACGTTGAGTGCGATACGACCCGCCGGTGGGTCGCTCAGGTTAGGTTCTATAATTTTTTCAAGGCTTTCTAGTGACTGTGTGTACAAAGTAAAGATTTGCACCGGCTAGGTAATCGCAGGCAACGTGTTAAATCCCTGCTCGTCATTATTGTGCTCTATCAATTTACGGTGTTGCACGTTAATTAGAGCATGTATCGCGTTCCCAGAAGATGCAGTGCAGCCCTGTGCAGAAAAAACCCTGATGAGTTGCATTTAAGGAATATCTAAAAAATTAAGAAATGCATACGGCATGTAAAGTTTTAGTTTCTTGCCCCCATCAAATTTTCAAATTCGTATCTCGGACGTTGTAGACATTGGTTAATAATACAACAAGAGTGTAAGGAGTGAATTTTGTTTATCTAACTTTGTTGCAGAAATGAAATGAAAATTATTTTCAACGTGCATTTATGATCGTATTCCTTCTGAACTATGGAACTTTATTCTTTATAGATGGCTTGAGCATGATTGGACAATTAATAACCAGCTTTGCGGTTTCAAAAATGAAATCAGATGGCGAGTAAAGATTCGTTAGAGTAGTGAGAGATATTTGCGAAGAAACGTGGTGAAAAGGAATCTTTGTCAGAAGAAAATAGTTTACTGTGTGGAAAATATGAGCGCGTGAGTGGGAAACTAAAAGAATGAAGATTGCACTTTACTCTAACTCGTAAACTTTGCCCTGATCGGTACCAGATCTGCACATCCCTTTCTCCACCGAGATGTGTAGGTGCGTCAGGGCAGACCTACACCAACTCTTTCTCGCTAATTCATCGGGACGTAAATTCTGGTCATTTAGCATCAGTTTATAAGGCGACATTACTGGTGGGGAGCGTTAAGCAGCTCCGTAAATTGCATGACTCATCAGCCGAGTGCTCTTCGAAATGGGGTGGAGAGTAAAGTGTGAGATTATTACACTATTAAAAAGAAATTTGCAATCGCAGTGACCTTGCTGAGTAGAAATACACATCCCATTATTCTTGATGATACGTTGTAAGCCGAGGCAAAAGAATGAATGTATTTCTTTGAGTTCTCGGAAGTAGAGCTGATTGACAAGGGGAGCAAAATAATTCATTTATGCTCCCAACGGACCAATATGTAGACCTCTATAACTTTACTTTGCATTACAACAAAAACTTTAAGGAATAATTCTAATTTCAAGTTCAATTTGAAATTGGGAAAAAAGAAACACATTTACATTTAGGAATGTAAATAGCACCCGGAGAAAAAAACGCATTTTCCATTCTCATACTCCCAGAGCCATGTCACTGTCTAGAAAAAAGAATGCTAGGCTTTTGTACCTGGCCTTCAGGAATAAATGTTCAGCAGCACGAGGAAACGAAGCCTGTATTCGCGTAAGTCAATTCTTCAATGAGTATCCTGGGTTGTCTGACACAGGGTCATCATGAGGCATGAAGTGAAGAAGGTCATATATACATGAAATACATAACATTGCGTGTACTGTATCTACAGGGCATCTGAGGGAGATTCAACAAGAAGTTCATCTGAAATCAATACAGATTTTCTGCTTGTGTTTCAATGAGTTTTAGAACATTATTATTCAGGGAATCTAATGAGTTTGGGATATAAAAGTGTTCATACTGTACATCCATTATTTAATCATTTTGGCGCACAAGTTTTTAGAAATTATTTAATATTATCGTTAATCACTAATTTCAAAGACGTTTTGAAGCCAGTGAATTTAATCACACTGTCTCACTGTAGCTTTTCCGGCATTGTAATTTTATTCTTTACCTAAATCATTTAGTTGAGAACTAAAGAAGGGTCCAGTGCTTCGAGACTTGATATAAAATTACATATGGAGGTCTAACACTGAAACCCAGAACATCAAATATAATTATGGGCCACGAATCTAATGTAATCAGAGTTTCAATATCTGTGGAAATAATTGGATTTTTAACCAAATAATGTTAGAGCTCAAGGATTACTCTGGATCGTGGTTGAGTTTCATATGGTGTAATTAATTTTGTTGCTGGCAAATATCAACTGATCCGGTGACCAGGATGTGTGAATCAGGAAAATCATAAATAAAATTTCTTCACAAATTTCTGGTAGAACTTATGTAACTGCAAGACACTGTTAGCTTGGTGAGGCTCACTCTATACGAAGATACTTATTCTGTCTTCACTATTCAACTATTCCTGGAAACCCTTTCCTCTCGTTTCTACAGTCAAGGACGAGTAATGAAGACCATTTTCCTCGTAGCATGTCTTTGCTCTTGCTAACAGCATCTGCATTTTCCACTGTGTTGGTATGAACTCCACAGAGACTTGCATTAACTTTAAACTTAGTACACTTCCAGTGCCAGGTTTTTGCAGTAAAATATAAATCAAAAGCCATTTTTTTATTAGCAGTTCTTTTTCACTACTGATAAAAACACCGTACTGTAAAGAAAAATACAGGGTGTCTCAAAAAAATGTACTCACCCTTTAACCGTTGCTAACATGCTGTCTTCTTTGTGTTGCAGGTGTGAGGTTCGAACCTTTGCGAACATGATTAAATGTGATTAAAGAATCATGTTCGCAGAGGTTCGAACCTCACACCTGCAACGCAAAGAAGACAGCATGTTAGCAACGGTTAAAGGGTGAGTACATTTTTTTTGAGACACCCTGTATATAACGGTTAATTATTTGAGATCTGTCATTATTCACACTACACATTCATCCTCAATGTTTATAGGTATCAGTAGAATAACATTTCATGTACATACAATATCTGTGATAAGGAACCATAACACTAAGCAATAATATTCTATAAACATTCAAATATCCTTTAATTTTTTAGTTTGAACCATATTTGTGTTGAATAAGAAATGTGAAGGACGGCAGAATAAAACTAGAAATTATGTAATAAAATACAATCTTTGTCTTGTGCTGGCTTAACAGTAAAACAATTTTGTCTTCTCACAAAGATAACTTTGCTGGCGTTTTCCAGAGAAGGAAGGCTCACAGGGCTAACTTTCCAATCCCCTCGCGGAGCTGACACGTTTTTTTGGGGAATGATTTGAATTTGAAAGCAGAGTAACATGTCTTGTTGCCTCGGGTGGATCTGACGACAAGACTATGGACGTTCAATTTAGATCAACCGTAAATAACGGTGACAAGGCATACTTCTTTTCTCTCTTTTGCATTCTATTCAGCAACTGTTCTTAACTCTTTCCTTCTGTGCAGTTTGTCGACCAGGAAGTGATTGATCTAGAAGACTCCTATGAATCCAAAGGAACTGAGTCAGGGTATTACAGTGGGTTCAAGAAGTCAACACTCTACGTACTAATCACGTTAAAGAGTGCACATTAAAGAGTGTTACAGAAACAAACTTTTTAACATTTTTCAGACAGTGACTCGGTGCATTTCTACATAAGATTTTTTACACATATGAAATTTTAAATATAGAGAATTTCAACGGCAGGCCATGTAAAGCACACGTTTGAGAGTAGGTTATTGATTAAATATCTCCTGTTAGTCTATATTAAACTAACGAACCAATAATTCTAATATTAAAATGATGTAAGACGAATCGTAATCGGCGTCAAAAAATCGTTCAACTTCAATTCAAATCTTGATACATACAGAAAGTAGTATTTTATTTCTTAAGTAATTATGCTACAAATTTAGAAATTAACATTTTTGTATGAAGAAATGAGAAAAAACTATGAGCGTAAATAATTTAAAGAAATAAAAATATTCTGTAAACAAAATAAAAACAAAGCAAAAACGTATATTTCCAATAAGGTTGGTACATAAGAAATGTAACAGCATTGATTTTTAAAGATGCTTTATCATAAAATCCTTAAGTGGAAGGTATTCTATGCATAGTAGATGATATAACAGCGCTACCTACGGGTAAACGTAAACATTCACATCACGCAATGAACGTTAAATATACATGGTGCAGCAAATGAAACTTCACTTTTTCAATTATGACTTAAGAGGTAGTCATCGGTGGTACATGTAAATTCTGACGTGGTAGGTATTCTACGCATTTTAGGTAATAAGTGAAATATTTTCTTAAGGTACAGCTTAGAATTAAAATCATTGCATTTAACTGAATTGGATGTTTAACATCCGAGAAAGACCGAAAAAGAAAAATTATGAGAGTGAAAACTTGAAAGATGAAGTTGTGATTGTTATTAAAATGAAATTGTAGTTTATAATTACTGGTTGACCGTTTAGTATGACTTGCTGATGATCGATTTAATTTAATCATTATTACAGTTATCTGTAAATATCATCGTGTTCAATATGAATGGACGTTACATATCAGAGAAAAAGATTAAAAAAATAAAACAAAACAGAGTGAAAGTCTCAAATTATCAAGATTTAGATGTTGGTATAGATAAGATACGTAACTGATAGACCAGATATGTAACAGAAAAGGTTCAAGTGACCAGCTTAATATTGAGGTCCAGAGCAACATGCGATTCTTATCAGGAATTATGATGAATCCGAAAATAGTGAGAATAAATACAAAACTGTGCAAAACTCTTCTCAATTACTTTATTGAAAAAAATTGTTACCCATAAGATTAAAAGTGGATTTAAATGTCCAAATATACAAAGATCCTATTGGATATGAAAAAAATGGAATGTGAAACCTAGAATTTTCAACACGCCCGTGGATACTCTGAGCATAATGAATACCAACTTTCAAATTGGGATTTGGATTGATTATAAACTCATTTAGATAATATAATTTATATGAAATTAAAATTAACTTTAGGCGAATGCCTGTCTCAAAAATGCTGGAGGGCTTCCAATGTGCAAATTTTTTTGAACATTTGTTAATAATAGAAATAGTATAGTGGGGTCATACTCTATCTTGATCCCATGTAATGTTTCATATAGTTCGTATTTGTTTTTTTCTCACACACGGATATTCCTCTACTCCTCTTCATTTTTAGGACAGCCATGTATGTTTTTACAGGATTGATGAGAGAGAGCTAGGAGAGGATGGATTTTCAATTTTGAATTGCCAGCATTATTCTCTCATGAATTTCTAATAAATTTACGGTGTTCGTGAAATAGTGATTAAAAGTCTCCCAACTTTTAAATATTAGCCGAGAAAGTAATTTAATGACATCCATAAGTTTTTAATGAGTTTTCGGACAGTATCGAATTCCACTATTTCAAACATTCCTCAGTCTAGGAGTACACAGCAATACTAACATCTTAGAATTTCATTATTGAATTCTGAATTATAAAACTTCCGAATGCGACAGGAACGTGAGCTGCTCGATGGACAGTTGTTAGAAAGTTCAGTCTCGCTGCATTATTAGTTTTCAAAGTATGCTTTGATGAGAAAGTTCAACCGTGTAGTACTGATTGCAGGTAAATTATTGGACTATTGATGACCATGTGGCATTACAGGCTATTGATAAGTTAATAATGAAGTCGTACCAAGATTAGCTGAGAAGTTTAAATAGACTTGTCGTGATTCTGTTGGGAATAACAAGAGGAAAAACTTCAAAACACAAACTACAGCAAAACTTCTCTCCAATTCTCTCCCAACTTTTGATCAAAGTGAAGTTTGTTAAAAGACAAAGGGAAGGAAGAATTTGGTTCTAAGCGTTTTCCCCGTTCTCTCTTCAAAACACTAAATTAAAAGAGACGAAAACTTGAGGGGTAAATAATAAAATTATTTATTGAGGTCACTCTGAAATAATAACTCGAATTTTTTTTTAATTTGTTCCTGGGATTAAGTAACATAAATATTCATATGAATTCTCTAGCGAGACACAAATGGGAAATGTTAAATTAAATATGATATACACTGAAGATTCTGATATTCACTTCGACTACAAATAAACCTATATAATGTTGTAAAGAAAACTGTGTGTCAATGAAAATAAGTGATGAATGAATGAACTAATCGTAGATGTAACACAAAAACACATAAAATTCCCTAATATTGCAAGGTTATAAAGCATAAAGCATACCACGTTGTGCAGTTACTATTCAGTTTTGCTAATTGAATTCTCTAGCAAGAAATTCGCAATTGGATTCACCTTTTTGTGAAAAAATGAACTGGACCCTTGGGTTTGTTTCAGAAAATTGATGATGTTCACTATAACTATGACAGCGAACTGGGAGAAAAATATTTGAGTATTGTTTGAAATGCTAGGGCATTTTGTCATTTCGATGATATATTTACTTCTATTGACCGTACACTTTCTTTCACGAACATAGGTTTGAGCTCCTTGCAATTTCTGCTTGGAAATCAATAGCGTTTGATTAGTGCTTGACTTTATAAATTGACCATCTTCGTAAATTTCATGAAGAATATTTTGAGGAAAAATTGCGGATTAATTCAAAGTTTCGCATTTAGAAAATATTCAATTGCTCCTTTTTCACACAAAAAAGGCAACGATGATCTACGAGTATACGCTCAAAATGTTCAGTTTTAAAAAAATTCTTTTCACTTTTCATCGGGATTATTGATGATCACATTGTAATTGGCAGTTCCTTGCTCATATTTTTAGATTACTTCGTAAATCAACGGTAAAATTATATTTAAAATGTTTCGGATTCCGGTTCAAGCTCTTTGATGCATTGAGTTGCATTTTTAGTTTACTTATATTTGAGTTCTTATTTGTTAATTTTATACTTTGAATGCTGAAATTTCATTTTTTCTTACATTCGTGTTAAAATTAGAGCTCAACAAGTGTTCAGTCACCCTGTTTATGAGAGTTTTTACAGCGAGTAATTTAGAATTATTTTCATAACACTTATCGAGACCAAATGAAATAATTATCATAAGCCGCTTTGACCACTGAGGTCGAGGTATGTAATATATGTACATACTAGTTGTCCCACAAGCAAAAATTCACTTGTTTTTTACTGAATTTTTTTCGTTTGATTTGCCAGTGGCCGCGGGCTTTGCGAAGGAGTTTCCACATTGAAGGATGTGCCTTTGGTATCCACAATACAATGCTTACAATACATGTATACCCTACCGAATTTCCTCCTATCTAAATCCTTAAGAGTGTCTCAGAGAGACGGACCCAGCAAGCAAAAATTCTATGCAAAAACGTGTTCTTCGAATGAAATTTAGCCCATGCTCATTATTATAATGAAGCAAAGCAATGAAATGAAGCGTGTCATCACTTTATAAACTCTTCTTTCAATACAAGTATGTAAAAGCATTCAATGTTTGATACAAAATGATTTAAAATATTTCAAATGTACAACACGAATCTCTGATACATGGTGACTGATTTCATTCGTGGATTGCGCAAAGATCAGCCTTAATTCTACCACCTAAAATATAGCACACTAGTGTACCTGCGCCATCAAAAATGATGGCAAATACTGTTGGAAAGATATTAAATAAAATTACAGTGGAGTTTCCATGCTTAAGCTTATTTCAAAGGTAACTTATTTTTCTTGTGACAGTAATAAACACTTAGAATACAGTATTTTTGAGCCGCAATAGAAGTAGTTATAGCCATTCGTGTCATATCCTAGATACAGAAATTCAGCATTACTGAAAGCAACTGCGCGCTTGTGTATGTATATTGTAATATGCAATACCCCGCCGAACTCTGTATCCATGATACGGACTCGAGTATATAAGGCTCTGGATCTCTCTAATTTTTTTGAAAGTGACTTATTATAGTGCACATGTACAGTGAAAATGAGTGTATTAATTTACCAGTGAACTGAAACCAAGACCGCCAGTGCTAATTTCTTCCAATCTGTTCTTAAGAGCGTGACACGAAACATATAAATAATATATAAACAAATATATTATCACACGACGGTCATTTTTAGTATCTACTATTCTTAAGAGCATGGCACGAAACATATAACTAAAAAAATATATAAATGAATATATAAACACACGACGGTCATTCTTAGTATTAGATGACTACATACTAGACCCGTATATGGAGCTGATTTTTCTGTACAAAAATGACCCTAATTTCCTCTGTCATAAATACAATCATCTGTCAATTAAAATGCTGGTATATGGAAACATATTGTAGGAAGCATAATTGTCTCTCAGCTGATGGTTTCACTCGATTGACGCAAGGTTCAAGACTGAGTAACATGTGCAGCAAAGAACACAATTGAATGAATCCAATAAACTACTGGCTGAAAAGAATAGAATAAAGCAATAGAAACGAGCTGTTTGGCCCAATCTTGGCTGCATGCCGTACGAAAACGTGTCCTTGTTCCAGTAGAGTAAAGGCCTCAATGTTTGGGTTTGCAATAGTTGGCCGTATTTGCGAAGCGAATCATTGCCGAGTGTTGCAAGGAACACTGAACCTTCACTGAAACCAAATAAGTAAGAAGGTGCGCAATTCTCGAATTCGTATCTTAACACGTTTGTTGCGATGCGACCCATCGGTGGGTCACTTAGGTTAGGTTCTGTAATTTTTTCAGATCCTTCTAGTGACTATGCGTACAAAGTGAACTTTTACACCAATCAGGCAATCGCAACAAACATGTTAACAGAGAAAATAATATCTCTGATTGCAGGAAGGACGTGTAACAATCAAAGTTCGTCTTTGGCTGCACGGAGTTGCGGAGACACCGGCTTGCGCATGTTCGTCTGTAGGTGCTCCTGGTCTCGGTAGGGTTTCGAGATGTTCTTCATTCTAAAAAAATATACCCTCCGTTTACCGAAAAAAACATACTCTTCGTTTAGCTAAAAAATATGCCTTTCGTTTATCTAAATAAACATACCTTTCATTTACCTCAAGAACATATCCTTCGTTTACCTACACCGAATACTCTTCGTTTACCTAAAAAATATACCTTTCGTTTATCTAAATAAACATACCTTTCATTTACCTAAAGAACATACCCTTCGTTTACGTATACCACATACTCTTCGTTTACCTAAAAAAAGCCCTCCCAAGCAGCAGGGTGAGTATCTGGTGCATGGCGCGTAATTGCACAGCCGTTCTGTGTCTTTGGAATTCCTTTCATTCACTAGCCAAGGGACACTGCAGAACACTGACACTCAAGAACCAGGTGCATGCGAATAATAGGTATACTGACAAATAATAAGTTTATTAACGGAAATGAAAAATAAATTTCACACTCAGTGTTTCTGTTCTGCATCTACGACGAGTTAATTTTCACTCGTTTTGACTGGCACCTACAGTTTTCTTTATTAATATATGCTGAGCATCAGCGTTCACTTCAATGGGTGTCATATTTCATCGCGATGTCTTCGGAGGAATTTCCATGCATGTTACGATAAGGGAATATTTTGTATATTTGTGCGTTCATCTCCGAACAACAGCTTGAAAAGTTTTCAATAAGTTGCTTCATAGTGACTTCCATGAAAAACTGTGACATTTATGATAGAAGTTTCCCGTTCCATTTCATTGAAAAGAAAGCAGGGAAAATGTTTTGAACGAAATTCTTCCATTGCTCTTGCATTTCAGAAATTCAGCTCTATCTAAAAGTCGAAGAGAATTAGCAAAAAGTTTTGTTTTAACTCGTGTTTTGGTTCTCTTTTTTTTCTCTTTGGATGTTCTCTGAGGAATCAGGATAAGTTTAATTAAATTTTTGAAATAACTCAGCATTGCGTAAGCATTAGCTTATTAATAGTCTGTTGTTTTCTTAAGCTCATCAATAAACTCATAGTTCATCTGCAACAAACTACTTGACGATATATGTACCCCATCAGGACATAGGCACTCGGAGAGGTGATAAGACAGTACTGCTGAAATTATATACTTTCCATCATACACCTTGCGTTCCGGCCACATTGAGGAATTTTATAATTGAGAACTCTGTATATAATGAAACTCTGAGATGCTTATATTGTTTTGAGTTCTTGGATCGAAGAATGTTTCAAACAAAGGAATTCGATATTCACCAATAAATAATTATGTTATGGAAATGTAACTTTATTTCTGGGAAATATACGAATAATAAAATGCGTGTCCATGTTTTAAATTCCGTATTGCAACCTGGGCCTCCGTTGTTCACTTTTTCATTAATAAGTCAGAAATAAATTTATACGGATAATTATTGACTTTATTGTTGTGAGCAACTTTCTAGTTCATTTACCAATTTAAATTCTATCGGAAATTTACGTAAGGGTGAGTTCTACACGTACTATGTATGTTTGATCATCAATTATGGTAACTTGGAAAATGACGCTGAGGCAAAATTTTACATTGACACGAATAAATATCACTTTAGTAGGACACACATTTATGATGTATTAGCTTAAACTACTTTTATTAAGTGGATTGACGCGTGTCGTAGTACGATAATAAATTTTTATTAGAATTCCCTGATCAAAGCAGTAATTAATATAATACATTTTTTTACGGTACTTCGGCGCATAGATTGGTAATTTTCATTTGATAGCATTCATTTTAGTGTTTGTTTCTTAATTTTATTATATGTTTGATTGATTCCCAAATTATTTACGATGTGCCATGAGTGATGGTTTTGGTTTTTTTCTTATTCATTGTTCAAATTTTGGAGTCCTATTCAAGTTTCGGCCTTGGTGAAAATTTATCCCTCAACGACAGAAAACCGGTTTATCATTCTATTTCAAGTTATTTTAAGAGTACCTGACCCACACAAGTTATATACACGAGAATGAATGCAAAAAAGACACGGTCGAGCAAGCATCTACATGATAGAATGAGCGTAAGCAGTAACTTGAGTTGAAAATAAACGAGAGTCATCACCTTGCTCGTATATGCAGTCATACAAACATATGTAAAAGAGAGTGAGGCAGGCATACGGGTATACTTGTCACGCTCAACACGCAACAGTTTTCCGATCACGCTTTCAACCCAGCAGATATTAACACAGAATAATGTTGTGTGCGAAACGCCTTGAGCCTAACAGCTCGATTTTGTTCATGTCGGTGCATGAACATAATCGAGCACACATTCCTGCAATAGAGTTAGCCATGTTTAACACGTTAACTCCGAAGTGGTACGTACGCGGACCACTTATGTTAGGTTCTGTAATTTTTTCAGATCCTTCTAGTGACTATGCGTACAAAGTGAAGATTTACACCGGTCAGGCAATCGGAGGCAACGTGTTTAAAGCTACTTAGGAGCTACTCGAGGGACGCGAAAACACCCAAACAAGGAATCACACAAAAGAGTTAGTAACACAACTCAACACAAGCGAGAGTTCTATGCTCAAAAACTGAGGATGTATCCATACGGGAACGTCCATCACCTGTCTAATGCAAGTAAAATTTTTGTGTGAGCGACGGAGTGTAGTGAGTAAAAGTGATCACAACAGCAACGTGAAGGGGAGAGATGAGTGTATACTATACTGACAATCAATCTTTTTTGACAATCGGAATTTCCCTCCTTTCAGTTCATTATATGCTTAAATTCTCTTGTTGTGTCAGTTCATTACATGCTTAAATTCCCTTGTTGTGTATCGACTTTTTCTGATGTGTAACTTGTGATGTTATTAATACTAGGAAGTTTGTGATGTTATTAATACTAGGAGGTTCTTTAATGTATTTCATTCTTTCTAGCATCTTTACTTACAAAATTACATGATAGAATAGTGAATGCTTTATGCACCAAAGAGATTAAAATATACTGTTTTTTTTCTGACAATACAGGCGTTTGAAGTCTTTACGACATGGATTGAAAATAGATAGTTTCCATCATCCTCTGTTTCACATTACTTTAATTTGCTGCACTTTTCTATTCTTTTTTCATCTTTTCTTCCGAAATTAGAATTCCTAATGGTATTTTTTTCTCTAACGTTTGATGTTTAACACGTGAGAGCAAACTGAAATCAATTGCTGTATGGTCATAAATTAGGCTGAATAAAGATTTGTCAAATGAAAATTCATCTTCCAGTCTAGAACTTTGTGTTCAATAATGAATCTTTGCTCAACTTCATCATTAAAATCTCAAGCAAAGCAGGACAACATTCTTGATTCCTAAGTTTCAGGGATTTTTCAACGGAGGCATTTAGTATTTATTTTTACAATTTTCCAAATGTGATACGATAGTCAGCTTGTCTTTCACGTTAATTGCATAGATTCAGGATGTTATACATCGTATTGTGTTTTTCTTCTTATATATACTGGCAATTAATTTCTCATAGAGCTAGACTAATTCGTCCTTGGAGTTAAATGCAATTAATTACTGAGGAACGTAATTGGTACTACCAAAACATTCGAATCTAGGAAGAATTCTTTCATTGTTGCTTCAACAACTCAACAGCACCACCTCTGTCTTTATTTTCACGGCATATTTTGTTTTGAATATTGATTATTAACTAGGAAACATTTAAAATTATACTTTATAGCGAATATGAGGCAAAAACGCGCATGTTTTGACAAATGTAGAAATTAAACTGTCGTAAAATAATGTGCAATAGTTTGCTATTTTACGACTCATGATTCCAGGGTCGTCTAACGTACGCACTAAGATCCACCATTAATATTTTTGCTTTATAAAGTATCTTAGGTCCTGCTGAAAATTTCCTGCGACGCTCAACCGAATGCAAAACAAAGAATCGTGACGCTAATTACTTACATGACCGATCGTTCTATCCTTAATTCGCAGGATCCCTGACTTGAATTTTGGTAGAACAGATAACTGATACTCTTGATCTTGGTGAACTTAGGGTTAAGAAAATGTTAATACGATGAAACGAGGAAACAGAGTTTTCATTCTTTGGTAATAAGATGAGAATTAGGAACTGAAAATGAATTAACAAAAAACTATCAAAACATCGAAAACTAGATAACTAATCGGTTTCGTAAATATACAGAAGAGTAATTTCCATTCGTCAGAATTATCATATTGAATAGGAGCCGCTGCTGAAAAAATTCACATGGGTTGATGTAGCTTAAAAACTAAAAATGAATTTATGAAAAATTCCAGTTATTTTTCCGTATGGGAGCGTATGAAAGCAATGAGCATATAGGCGAAATACTCATGTATTCCGTTGTTTAAAAATGATTGCGTTTTATAACCTCTACAAAAATGAATCGGTAAATTGAGTCGCAAACAAGAACATATAGGTAGGAATAGGCTAAAATGTTAAGTACAGTGGATGTATTATTTCGTCTAACCAAGATCTGTCATGGTTATTTTAGAGAAAAGTATCACGAAAGAAAGGAATTTTATGTGGCTACATACGTATTTTATGTTTATTATGCACAGGTTTTGAAAGAAACACAGTGGTATAGGAACAATGAAAAACTGGTGTGAGGTGCATTTGCATGAACTATAAGTTCGTAAATACCTGTTGTGATTTAAAAGATTTACAGAGGTGATTGGGATATGTTTGACGAACCTAGCCAAGAACGATGACGCAGTCTGAATAACGACCTTTTGAATGAGACTATTATTATTGTGATGACCCTCTATAATTTGAATCAGCACGCTTCAATTGTCTTAAAATGCATGTTGGATACTAGGATATCAGGTGATTTTTTTTTGCATTTCTGTGATAAATAGGACGAATGGAGCTTCAAAACTGATCAAATAAATGTAAATAACAGTGAACTATACTTGCATATATAAAAGATTTATCAAAGAGAATGAATATTTGTTAGGAAACATTATTTAGTTCATTAATAAATTGTTGCACCCCAATTTAGCTAAAAAACTCTTTCAATTCTGCATAAAATACAGTAGTTTCTTTCTTTAAGTGTCTAAAACTCAAGTGGAACATTGTCTCATTCAGTTTTTGAGACAACGGACAATCAAACACCTCTTTTATTATAGTCAATATTTCAATCATGCTGAAATCAGGTAATAATGGCTTGTTTTTTCATATGTCCGAGCTCTTCGAACAAAGATTGAATATTTTAGCAGCGTGTACATGTGTATCATTCCTTATGAATAGGAAGAGCGATATGCTGTTTATTGTTAGTCCATCTGTGAAGAGATGGAAATATTTTTTCTTAGTAGTTTGGTATTAGAATGCTACAAATCATCACCGGCTGTGCTTGATTGTTGGATGCATGTAGTAATTTGGATCGTTAGCTTTCCATTGTATTCTCTACACAGAAACCTTTTATTTTGTAGGGAACGAAACAAACAATGACTCATTGGTCCGCATGTTATTTGTCTGTCTTTCATACTTAAAATTTATAGCTGTTACAGAACTCTTGCCGCACCTTAACATCGAAAGATGCTAAATTTCACAAGATGGCATAAATACTGCACCAGTGAAACTTCTTCCCAAGGAGTTTAACCCTTTCGATAGCATGATGCAAATATCAGAACCTTTTCAACATATTTAACATCAAATTTTAAAAAAGATGCTTTGTGATGTTTTACGGTATCACTGCATTGTCCTGATCAAACTGTAGCTTGCACTGCCCAACCAGCGTTTGCACAGACACACGTGTTGCTCTGCATCTTAAAATGTGCAAAATTGGAGCGCTGCTTATTTGTACCGTCAGTATCGAAAGGGTTAATGATACAGTATGTTCAGGCGAGTGATAAGTTAGAATAGAATAAGGCAATAGGAACGAGCCGTTTGACCCATTTATGGGTGGATACCCAAGTCCCATGCCGTAAGTTCTCATGGCTATTTTCTCCGTAGTGGTTTTATGATTTCTGCCCGTAGTTATTTTTTCCGTTTGTCTGTCTATTTCAGGTAACTTTGATTTGTGTTTATATATTATTTCATTACGCCAACGATGGGTCGCCATGTTTTGCATCAACTGCCATTACTGATGTCACTACTCGAGACACGTTAAATAATAATTAGACAATTTTCGTTATAGATGCTCGTCCCTGCTACTCGAACTCCAACGATTGGTCCTACTTGGATGTCTGATTGAGAAGATATTTCGTGGGCTGGTTATTGTGCTTGTTAACAGGGAAAATAGAGACAGAAAATTACTGAGTAAAATGATTTAGATATAAAATTCTCCTACAATTTTGTAATACAAGATCATATACCTAAGCATGAATTTTAAATTTAGGGATTGAAACTTCCAGTAGGTTTTTACTTCATTTTATAAAGTCACTGTCTTTCACAAATCAATTGTAACACAAATGCAAAAACTAAAATGAGCTATCGAAATAAAATCTAACTAAAAAGCTAGTTATTAAAAAAAATGAAATCAATTGTTGAGTACTGCGTCGAGTTACATATGAAATAGAACTCAGCTTAATATGCATACGTTTCAATTATGTGCTCTCTCTGACTGTCTATATACTTTATACCTTTCTAGCTTGTTCTAAATAATTAGAATTTTCTGTTGCTTATGTGCAAATAAAATCAAAACAATTTCCTTGTTCTGCGTTGGACCTCCGGAAACATATTTACATGATAATTAATGACATAACCCTCATTTGAGGCTTTGCACAGCTGTTTAGCCCTGCCTTCCCTAAAGGTTGCCGACCTTTATCCTGAAGAAAGCTCATTAACAAAAGTTTAATTTCATTCAAAACAGTTTTCAGCCACTGACGAAAATATAAGAAATCGAAATGTCAGGGTTCGATATGCTGCAAGAAAGACAGGACTTAATTTGTTTCCGAAGATGCGTATTTTTCCGGACTTGCAGAGATCTTTCATGTTACTTTTGTAACACTAATAAGTAATCCTTCTTTTCCATCATGAATAAGCCTAGCCTCGCTAATTAGTTACAGATTCGAAAGTACTTTTGAAGTATAACGAGGGTTTGGTTTTCGAGCAACTTGTCATGAGTTATGACTATTATAAGTGTTTGGTAAAATTCAGTTGACATAAAGCAGTAGTAATTTCATTCGAAGACAAATAAATGCATTCACAGACAAACCTTGAAGCTCCGTACATAGATTCTCACAGCGCAATTCAGTGTCTGCGATCGAGAAAGCATAAGTCAAGAGAAAGCAAAAATATGATGCTATCATACATACATTTTTGGCTTGAGTTGCTTGGCGGCCATAGAATACTTCGCTTCATGGACTGCACTCCATCTCCATTAAACATTCTTTCTCATATTTTATGACTGGACATCATCTGTTTGTATTTACAATAACTCTTGAAACGCCCAGTGCCCACATGGCAATAAAACAGGATGATGTTCATTCACTCCTCACACCAAATTTATCTAGCTTGCGAAGGAATTGAGAACTCAAAGGCTGTTCAAACGAAGGTAGATGTTCTGACGGACTAAATTCTTCCCGAGCTGATACTTCTCAATTGAATGAGGGTTTCGAGTGCTCGCGTTTCTGCTGATATTATTTGTACAATCGTAAGATAAACTGCAAATCTGAATATGTGATGCACAACTTGTGTTATTTTGCTAACAAGAGCTATTTTATTCTGTGGATAAACTTTTGGGGATATTTTATATAATTTCCATCTTCATGACAGACTTTAGTTTTGCTTGCTCTACTAAAACTTATGAACAGTGTGATTCATTAAAATTTATGTGCATAACAAGGACTACTATAATAGTATATAGTATAGTAGCAGACTACTATAATAGTATATAGTACAGTAGTCCTTGGTGCATAAGTATATAAGCCGTAGCGCATGTATGCGTTTCATTCTAAATCTTGACGTGCGAATTGACTGTGTATAAATAATGGATAACAACATATAATTTTTCGATATAATACACGAAGGTAATTTAAAAAGAGAACAATATGCCTAACTCTCTCGTTTGAATTTACGTAAAAATATATGACGTAAAGTCGTCCTCAATTTCACAAAAATATTAAGCCACTTATGAAAAACGACTGCAGGAAGCTATGGGTTAACACCGCGGAGAATCGTACGTATTCATTCTAAAAATGACACAACAAATTGCAGAGTGTTCTTTATATTTCTAATTACCATGACCATTGCAGTGGAACAAATAATTTCCAACTTTAGGATAGAATTGAATAAGGCAATAAAAACGAGTCGTTTGGCCCATTCTTGGGTTGCTACCCAATTCCCACGCCGTCTAAAGTAAAGGCATACGTCAATAACAAATTATTCAGTTTCTCATGGAATGGCATTGCACCTCGAAATAATCCCTATTAAAAGTTCGTGGATCCCCGCCGGATGAACAGAGTAAATAGTTTCTCAGACTATCGAAAAAGGTTAACAAAAAATCCTCATGAGTTGATGGTATAAATTTAGTTCCTTCAGGCCTTGACTTCACAAATTTTTCCATCCATAAATGAAATTGGTCAAAGTTTAATAGGATCGGGCCAGGAAAACATGGAATGAGTTTTGTAAAAGGAACTTTTCATAACACTAAATAAATCATTGCGAATAGTCATGGCAATGCACACGGAGTTCATTATGAAGTAATTGGAAAAAATACATTAGGGCTAGCATGGGAAGAAACTTGTAGAGTACCAACACACGAGAAGAAAGTTTTCCATTGATAATGACTTGTTGTATCAAGATTCGTTTTAGAGCTTTCGAAACTTTAAGTAGTTACGTAAATTTATTGAAGATGCCACACTGGTAATGCTGCTTATATGGTCTATTCCAGAACGATCACCACTTAACCCTTTCGGTCTTGACGGCATCTCTGGTAGCCGCAGTCATTTTTCGCTTATCAAGATGCAGAGCAACACGTGTGTCTGTGCAAACGCTGGTAGGGCAGTGCAAGCTACAGTTTGATCAGGACAATGCAGTGACCGTAAAACATCACAAAGCATCTTATTTTAAATTTGATGATAAATATGTTGAAAAGGTTTTGATATTTGCATCATGGTACCGAAAGGGTTAAAACGTACAAAAGAAATCAAAAGCAATAACGACTTATTTTCTTTAGCTACGGTCATTTCAATCTATAATATTAATGAAGTATTTTGATTGAATAATAATTATCTGCAAAAATGATGATATTGAATGTTATGAATGGCAGACGTTAATTAAAATTCTTCATTTAAGTTTATTAATATCGTATATGTTTATTTAGTTATCCCGCTTCTACACATTATGTTTCATTACAAAATGCTCCAAATGTTTTGCTAAAAGAGATTGCAAAAAATGCAACGCTAATAATATTTTTGAAATAAAACCTAGTACGGCCATTGCCGTCTAACACCGGCCTATTTTTTGGATTGCTTCTCTGCCGCAGTTACAGCTTTACGTGCACAGAAAAAATATTACACGTGTTGAACTTTTAGCAGTTACTTTTCACAAAAAATATCAAGCATGTTCTGTTTCGATGAAAGGTACACTATGTATCATTATACATATAATAGTCAAAAATAAAGATTACTAATTAATGCATTAAAATTATAATGTCATTCAATTTGATCAGCGTGTTTGCAGATGATTATCAGACTAGCCAAACACACTAAACATCATGCACTGAGAATGGTTGTAGTAGTTGAAAAAAAGTTGAAGTAGTTTTCTTAGGCGTTTATAATTAAGTATTAAGTATTAATGTAAGTATTAAGCGTCGGCGTCGTGTTAGAATTGGCAGTAGTAGCAGGGTACGGCAACATAACTTCCTTTTTTCAAAGCGATTTGCTATGAAAATGTGAAGTTTTGTTGCCGCACCCTGTAGCAGTTTTACTCGTACAGGCATCCACTGCATTTGTTGAAAAACTGCAACACACAATTGCTAAGAAATGTTAATTATTCTGAGGCATACTTCTCAATAAATTTTATGAATTTTTACCTGAAACGTTCAATTTTTTATGAGCCATAAAGAACAAGACTGAAGGACAATCTATAATTCGAATAGTACTAATAATTAATGTTACCTCCAGTAATATTAGTATTATTATTAATGAAGTAATCCTAATTTTATGGTTTGACGCCGTTATTTGGAGGCAATGCAGTTGGGGCTGGCAAGTCGTAGCCAATTATGGTTTATTGGCCATAAAACCCTCAAGCGTTACAGAAGACCATCACCCCCAGTAATATGGAAAGTAAATGCCTGGATAACGCAGGATTTCTTTCAGGAATGGTTTCTGCATCACTTTGTTCCAGAAGTACAGCACAGTTGCAGACAATTAATTCTTCAAATTAATTCTAGGGTTCGATAATACTCTCGGGCACTAACCTACCTTGGATGACATGTATTCTGATGTACAGGGAGTTTTCCCAGAACAAAAATTTACGTAAAGGTTTATGTCCCGATAAGCTAATTATATTAAAAAAGCTGAAGCCTGGACAGTGTTCTTTTTGTTGTATGATATTGGGGTAAAGGTGGCTAGGGCGAGGAAACTGCTAACTTTTTGCTCTGAATGATTTTTCTACAATTGCCTACTCTCTAAAACAATGGTTCCTAACCTGGGGTACACGGTCGCCTAGGGTACATTTGCTTATCTAAAGAGGTACATCTTATGTTAGTTTAGAGTTCCTACAACCTAAAAGTTCCATTAAAAATTCAGGGGAATTTTATTTTTCTACTCAGCTTTCTGTCATAAAAATTCAGAGGTACATGATCATCTACCGAAATACTGAAGGCTTACAAGGTCAGAGAAAGGTTGGGAACCCCTGCTCTAACACAAGGAGGATTGGTGTTATAACATACTCCGACCAAAAAAATAAGTATTCATTGATTATTATTTTTGTGGTTCGTTTACTGAATCGTTTTCTGTTATTGGATATTGGAAAACTTAACAAGTTCTTTACTCACCAAAACTAAAATATTACCACAACTATATTAATACAACCAACGTTATCATTGTCAAGAGTTTCTAGTGAAGATTCAAGTGATGCAATACTAACATCTTCAGAGTTCTTGGTCTTCCAAGAAAATCATTAAAACTTACGATGTTTCGAATTTTTCACGCATAATATTTCCCGCCTCGATATTTGTTTGCGTTCTAAATAATATTTGAACAGCACATTCGCATGATGTATTTTTACGTTTGTTTGAGATTTAATATTTCTGGGTTTATAATTATTACAGGTCTTCGATGATTTGCAAATCCTCTTTAGATATATTCTGAGGTATTTCCTAGCAACTCCACGACTGCACGTTATGTCTAATGTCGGCTGCAGACAGTCATGTCAAGCAATTTTTTTGTTTTGTCCTCTTGCATGAGTTATTTTAGACTCAGTCTTCAGAGCTACATTTTTCTCCAGACAAACTAAACTACAAGCAATACTCTCAGTAGTTTTGCATGACTCATAAAAATTCAAAGAACCGTTTGTATTTCGAGTTATGTCGTTTTTTGGAGGAGTGAGCAAACGTCGGAGTTCTAAACATTTTCAATTTGGGACAAAAGAAAAGAGATACAAACTATCGATATTGGCCTTGCCCATTTTATCAATCGGGACATAAATGAAATGTTGTTCAGTAGCCTGTGAAATGTTGAGCTGATTCGAGGGAGCCATTACTTGTAAGATTACTATACTGACTGTCAGTTGAAATCTTTTTCCGCGTTCTGATTTCGAAACATTTTTCGTCTGCATCATTGTTTGCTTCACATCCCTGAACAGCGCTTATTGATAAACCTTTTTCAGTGATATCTAGAAGTTTACTGTTTCTTCAATTAGGGTGCTTTTGGTTGTTATAAAAATATTGAATAAAATTTTGAGTTTTGGCCAGAAAAATATATCGCTACAAGTCATCGTTGAAACGAACAATTTTCTATTTACCTAAGCGTCGCTTTCTCGACCTCATATAAAAGGAGGTTTGAACCTGGTGAGCGGCAGCGTGGAGTGTGGAAAACAATAATTCAGTCGAGGCAGTTGAATTATAAGACCTAGTCTTTGCAGCGAACAGGCTGCGGAAAATAAAGGAAATAAAGGTATTGCCCCGAGCTTAACTAATCTAATTAGACCTCAGTTCTCAGCTTCTAGTTTTGGCTTCGCAGTGGTGGTGCTTCTCTCAAATTACCAGGGTAGAAAGTTGATTAATTAGCTTCTCAGGTGTAAATTTCATCAAGCCCGTTTGCGTCACACAAATAGACCAGAAGGTGATGGCGTAGTAAATCGCTGGCATTTCTGTAACACAGGCACCCTTTTTATAATTTAGCGATTGAAAGTAAAAACTCTTAAAAAAGAGAGGGAAGTAAAAAAGCTGTTTGACAAGTAAGCATGTGCGAGCGTAACTAAAAATTTTAGCCAAAACCCACATAGAGTGCCAATGAAATTTCCTGATCAACTTTAAAATTCTTTCTCCTACACAAACAAACTGTATTGATTCTTATAATGGTCGCTTGATGTTGCCGTGACAAATTAGGTAACTTCTTTTGTAGTTCTAAAACATAGTGAATCGACTTACATACAGAGCATAGGTGCATGTGGTGGTCATGTTATAGGGGAAATCTTTTTGTTCGTTCTGTCTTCTGTGGGATCCCTTAAAAGTTTTCACTCGGCTATAAAGTAAAATATACAGCATGTCAGATTAGTTGAATTACGTTAACAAGTGGCTCAATGAGTTTGAAGGTTTGTGAATATTTAATTTAAGGTGAAAAAAAACACTTCCCTTCATAAAATGCAAACAATTGGTCTTAGAAATTTCCTCTTCGTTTCATTGACTAGAAAATATTGTTTCCTGAATTTTTACTCGTTTAGAATTTTTACTAAACCCTGTAGATTTGATGATATTTCATGTTTTTCAGGTCGGACCGTAATCCATATCCTTGAAATCAGACGATGGAAGTAAAACCTTTGCTTTCTAGAGCATCAACGAGCACAAGTTCAAGGCAGAGAGATACTGTTTTTTTAATTGGCCCCATGTCTGACCAAGTCATTCGCAATTAGTTACAAAGTAATTCCCAAGTTTTATGTGGCTTATTCTATTATATAATGTGCACCAAATAAATTTAAGCACCAGAGAAGCTGCAGGAATTAAAATAGTGGAATTTTTATTTCTTTTGATTAAAAAACCAGATACCTGAAAGATTATACTCGTATTCTAAAGAATTACCGTATAACGAGGACTTAATAAAGAATTGCCGTATAACGAGGACTTACTGTACCAGACATCATTCCGACAACGCAAATCTAGAAAAAAGACATGAAGAGTGGAGAAAACTACGAAAAAAAATGCCACAGATCCAACTCCAAAGCTCAAAATGAAAAGTTAGCTTTCGAGTTAACCCTTGATCTTTTTGATGCTGGTCATCAGGATGCATTTAAAAATACTACTGAAGAAGACAAGCATTTTTCTTACTTCAGACAAAGAAGTCCTGGCTGCGTGGGAGGAGTTAATATGAAATTTGCAGGCGCTGATAGAGTCTGCTTTGAAATTACAGATATTAAATAATAGAATATTCACATATGAAAACCATGCATAATATAATGATTATTTCTAACAGGAGCAATTTTTCATCGTTGGAATGAGGCAAATTATGAATTTATGACAATGAAATTTTACTCTTTAATATTTTTATATTGAGGTCAACTAATGAGCGGAGCTTAAAAGCTCTCTCTGGATACAATTTTATAAGCTGTCACACGACTTTAACCTTTGGAAAAAGCAAGCAAACTCATCAATTGACAGTCTCTAATGAGAAAATATAACGCGCACCTTTTTCTTGTTCTAAATCAGAACCTGTATTTATGAGCTGTCACACGGCTTTTGACAGTCTGAGATAATATAATGCACACCTTTTTCCTATTCTAAATCACACCCATAGCTGTACAAAATTAGGTGCTAGACTTGGATACCAATCAATGGAACCCAAACCCATATCTGGGAGATGAAAAGCTTGCAAGAGAAATGCTGGAAATAGAAACTCTGTTCGGTCAGGATTCAGGGGTCTGCAATTTCGGTAGCACTAAATTGCTTAAGCCTTTCAGAGTTAAGACGAATAGTATCTGACTGGGATCTAAGCTAGTCCGTGCATGCGCATCGCTGCTGCTGATGACAAATGGAGCAAGACAATGGAAACACTTGATGTGAAATAAAATGAAACACAATGCAACAAGCACTTGATGTTTTTTATTTGCTGTGTTGTAGAAGACTGTTTAATCGTTCAGTGTTGAATTTAGTACTACTAGAAACGAAGTTTAATTTATTCCTAGGAGTGGTTGTATCTGGGATTTTTGCTTCTCATGTACGCTCAGTTACCTGAAAAATTTAATGAGAAGTCGGCCATTTTTGCTTTGTCGTTAAATTCGTATGCAATCCATTATATTCGATCCAATCTAATAGAATAAAATCTAAGAGTCTCGTTGTAGTACATCAAGGATAGGGAATTAATACTAACATCTTCATTTACCGAGATACGTATTTCACAAAAGCGGTCTTGCAAAGTTTATTGATGTGATCTGACCAAGAGCAATCAAATTGAATAGATAATCGGTGATCTGCCATCATATTTATGGCATATTTATTTAGTTACTTAAAAATCCTAGTTTCTTTGTTCACTTTGTTAATCACTTGGAGTTACGAAAAAATTATTCGTACACTCAACGGTGTTCTTAGTCATTTCTTAGAAATTATTGCTGGGGTGATTTTAAACTCTTTATATCTTATTGAGGACATGAAAAGGAATGTAAAACTCAGTTTTCAGAAAGTCAGATTCAATTTAACATAGTCCTAATCTATATGAACACTACATAGAATCTTACTATTGTAATATACCAGTGAAGATAGTATAATCGTAGTGAAATCGGGGCAAATCAGAATATTCAACTAGAAATAAACTGGAATTGTATTGATTTGTTAGGTATTTTTGTGCACTATTAACAGCGAAGTAATACGTGCTCCGTGCTTTTGAAAAGACTGGACGCAGTTCGAAATGAGCAAGAATGCGACAGCTCCTTTGTGTTCAAAGGCGGATTTTGGCTAGGATTAGACACTGCATGTGATGCGAAATGAACTAAACTGGGGGTTATAAACTAAAGTATACCCGTACATGACGCTAAGCCGGACGCTAAGACCGGGACTAAGCTGGACACCTGTTCCTGAACAGCTACCCTCATACTTTGTGTTCAGCTCCCACAAATACCTGAACACGGAGGAGCTATCAAAGGGCCCTGAAGATTACAAGAGACGAACGGCAACTTGTACGCGAAAGGAAATATAAGTCATTATTCAATGCAAGTGTTACTTAGACTTGGTTACGAATGAGGTTTGTACCCATGAAGTCTTTTTGTCGAGCACTGTAAAATTTAGCTATTAAGATAGTGATAGACCAATGTTTGCGTAGTTTAGATAATACACGATATTTTTCAATACAAACTTTAAGAAATTCAACTCAGTAATTATAATACTACCTTGATAAACGCAAGGAGGATTGCTAATTTGTTAGGTTAACGTTTTCCTGCAATTGAATAAGCAAAATGTTGCCTGTGATGTTACTGAATTCCAAATAGTCCTCGACACTTGAAGAAAGAATTTAGTGTTATTGACGTCTTTTGCTCAGGATCAGCCATTCAAATTATTCATAACTGAAATGGTCCCCTTGAATTCAGGTGGCGCTGTTGTTTGCTTAGATCTAAGATCATTCAAAACGGCGATTAAGAAATCATCGACAACAATAATAGGCAGCATTTGAGTATCTAATTAATTATAAGCTCTAATTGCTGTCAAAGTGCTACTTCAATTCGAAAGAAGTAAGAAAAATATGTAGTGAAACAGTTGAAAATTCTTCAGAAAATTAAAAAAAAGGCAAAAAGACGTCCATGAAGAAGGTGAGCGTCGGTTTGTCCTGCTTTACTTTAAATTTTCTACACCATTCTCGTACACTATCGTCACTCATCCAGTTTTCACCGTACACTTCGCTCATTTTGCGATGGATTTCAGCAGCACTACGTTTTTTGCTGGCAGAAACGGATTGCACTTCGTGACTCACATTTGGCGGGAGCATCGATCTTAGCGGTCATGTTCAATTACAATCTGACGCTTCTTGTGAAGATTGTCTATCAATATTATTTTAGTATGAAGGTAGGGTAGCAGGTCAAGTCATGGGCTCCACATTTATAGAATAACTCTCACCCAGTTATACTACAAGAATGGCTGCAAAATTAAAAAAAACTATGGCTTTTTCTGTGTCTATTGTCTAGTGGGTGTCTACAAACCATACAGATGATTGCTACTTCTGCGTGACTCTTCCTATAAAGGCCGGTTTTTCAATGAAAATAAGAGGACCACTTCAATACCAGAATCTTTCATCTGTAAATCGACGTATTACATATTCAGATGGTTTACCAGTTCCTACTAGACCTCAACATTATGAGCTTGAAGTAAAAAATGAAGAAAATATGAAATAAGATGGACGTAACAAGTCTTCAACATCCATCCCATTACCCATATTTTGAGGAAAAAGATGATACCCCGCACTGACTGAGTCAAGCAGAATTAAGTGATCTCATTCGAGACCTTGATTTGTCAAATAAGTACGAAGAACTTCTATAGGGTCAAGACTACAGCAATGAAATTTTCCCGAACTTAAGAGAAAAAATTCCTAGATTGAGTGATGAAAGGTTGAGGAAAGTATTTTTGTCAGGTCACTAATTTGTCAATTTATAAAGGATCCTGCATTTGGCCGAGTTTTTAAAGGAAATGAAAGGAAGCTTGCGAAGTAGTAAAAGGAAGTTATGAGGGATTCTTCGGTGAAAAAGAAGATGATAAAAGCACACACTATTTCTGAAAAAATACCATCAACTTGGATGCAACATGTCCTTTAAAATCCCTTTTCTCCATCCCCACCTAGATTTTTCCTCTACTAGTTGTGAAGCTGTCAGTAATGAGTACGGAGAAAGATTTCATCATGATATTTCTGCAATAGAACAATGATATCAGGACCGTTGCAATGGAGCTATGCTTGCGGATTACTGCTGCTCAGTGCAAAGGGATACTTCGTAATTCACTTAACAGAGGCAAACCAAAAGAAAAACAATTTCACGAAGCTGCCCCATAATTCTGTTCACACCGAACTACTTGCCAAGTATTCATCCATCAATGTAGATCCATTAGAATATAACTGTCGGTATAAATTTAAAATATACTTTCCATGTTGTTGGAGTATGGAATTAAAATGTATCATTTATTTTTTATTTATTAAAATAAAATAATTCCACCTATTGTATAACACTGAAACTAGAGCTAAAAAAACTTTTCTTTGTCATTTTCTTTTTCACCAAACCGTAATTCGTAAGATTTGACTAATGAAGTTAAAGAAACATTCCAAAAATAATTTTTTCTGGCCTATGTATGTTATTAATTTGCTATAGTTTGTGATCAAAAAATATCACGATCAGTTTCAAAAAGACATAAAAAACACAGTGTTTCAGAAAAATTCAGCATACGTACTAAAGGATAAAACAGTCGGTCTCAACAGACTGGTTTTGAAGAAAAAACAATGGAAATATCAATGAGCAAAATATACTGTAGCAAGTGCCAGGTTCGAAGTCAAAACAGAATAAAAAATGATATCGAAAACAAATTACTAACGACGTACTGATCATTGATGTATGATTTTATAGTTGATCACATGGTGACACATACGGAAGCAGGAGCGTCATCAAAGCTTCGGGATGATTCATGGTCAACAAGTAGACTCGATTATCAGAAAGGATTCACTTTTTGTTCCAAGTGACTATTCGGTCCAGAGACGAATAATTGGTGTCTTGCAAAAAGAGCATCGAGCACTCTTCAAAAAGTCAAGTTTTTTGATCTCCATTGAGCTGATGTGGGATCCATTTATTGAGCTTGTTGACCTTACCAATTTGCGTGAGATGGTCTGACACCATTGAAATATTGGGACACAGTTATTGATACATTTCTCTGACACTTTGACGAGGGTTTTGTTCGACAATTGCTTTCAAATGTTCTTGGTGAAGAGTGCATGGCCGTTCTCTACTACCTTCATCTTTAATGCTTTCAGCTCCATAACAGAATTTCTGAAACCCTCTTCGTAATGCCCAATCCCTCGAGGACTTCTTTTCCCAGTCTCTGTTGATATTAGTAGCTGTTTGGGAAGCATTGCGACCAAATTTGAACTCATGTAAGAAAAGTAAACGAAAGTTTTATAGTTTCATGTGCATAATTAGCGGATGACATGCTCCAATAACATTTTCTGCCAGACATATATGAAAGTTATTGAAGAAGCCAAATTAATTTTTAGGTACGTCGAAATTTGCCTACTATGGAACAAAAATACGATGATAAAATTGAATTTCAAAACAGTATTTGTGAAACGGACCGGATTTTTCAAACAGCCAAACGACTATCACCGGGCATTTTGGATAATTTTTACCAACTAAAGTGTTGAAATGGGACGAAAAAGTTGAACGAAAACTATTTTTCTTCAAGCTAATTCAAGTCATAAAAAATGGTACCATACCTGGATGCAAAATTCATAGATTATGTTTGTAAGATGAGCAATTTCTGAAATAAACTTCATCAGTGGACGGGATTAGAGAAAATCTATCAGCTGCGTTACTGATGTAACTTACTGAATCTGTCGAGCAAGTTAATAATTATTCTCAATAATAGATTATAACCGAGTAAAATAGGTGAAGCGTAGGAAGCGAAGATGACTGAAAAGTTTCGATAAAAAACAACATGTAATAACTCGGTTGCATAAATTTATTTGAAAATCATGAAAGTTCTACAAGTTTATTTCACCAAAATGTCTCTCTCTTTTCTGTGGCATATTTCAACTAGAATTAAGCCTGAAAAAACTCTGCCTGTAAAAAACAGATTTGACTCCAAGTCCCCGTCAGTGTAAAATTTAACAACGTGGAACACATACTCCCATTCTTATTTCATCGTTATCTTATTTCTGGTATCTCCGGAGACTTAAGTACATCGCTGGTAAACGTAGCCTGTGATAAATTGTGTTTTGCGCGAGACGTGTTGGTTAACCCTACCCCAAAGAGGCGAGTGATGTTTTCTGCGGAAGTTGCAAGCTTGGGAAAGTCGATAGCGACTGCTGTAGGCTCCCAAGAATATAAAATAGATGGCTCGCTCCTGGCTAAAATTCAAGCAATAGAAGGCATAAATAATACTGACCTCTCGCGTCTGATTAAAAGAGGCTTGGCTTCTGCCCTCCATACTATCACTTTTGAGTTGTCCACTACTTTGAATCAGTTTTAAGAAGGATATTTGTATTTTTAAGAAATGTTGAGAGTAATTTTGCACCGTCATTGATGGCTGCTTCTACTTAAAATCAGGTATTTGTATTTCTTTGCATTATTTATCTTCTATACGCGTTCGAATTCTTAGCTAGCAACAAAAGTATCATACTGTGAAAAGTTAGGGCACTAACAATAATTTTACTTTCGAACGAAATATTGAACTGATAATTTACTCGCTGAATGTACAGATTAATGTTATGAGAGTGTCATAAAAACAATTCCTGCTTATTGATGGCAATTTTCGTACTTTCAAAATTACCGGAGGAAAGTTACAACCAGATAATTGTTTTAGGCAACACACTGAAAGCCTTTTTACAAATTTAGAGTGAAATAAATACAGTGTCCATGTGCTTCAGGTTCATGAGTACAGGTGAGTTTCCGTGTTACTTAAAATATTTTGAGTTAATTCACAACTGAGACATTGAACGTATTCACGAGATTTATCTTAAAGCGTCGTCAACAGCTAACGGTTGTTTTTGAAGCACAATTATGAAACGTCTATGCCACAATAGAAATTTTAAAATGCAGAAATTGATAAAAATGCACAACATATGTAGTATAAAAAACTCCTAGCGATGTTATAAGAATACACAGCTAATTTGAACTGGTTGAAAGAGATAGTTTTTCTTCTATGAAAGAATGATTATTCAAGTTTAAGATTTTAACAACGGGATGAAAATAAGGAACGAACATAGTTTTAGATACAAAACAGTGGTTTCCAGCAAGAGCTTCAGACTAGATATTAATTTATTTGTGTTTCAGTAGGGATTATAACCAAGCTACAAAGATATTATCTTACATGATTAAGTATTCAGTACCACTGCAATGATTGAAATGCTGAAAGCGCTTCAGTGATATGAAGTGAAAGATTTCTACAGTAGCAGGCAACTTTGCTCTCACTACTGCACGATGTGGACGTGTCTCGATGAGTCCATCACGCAGAGATAGCTATTATTTATTAGATATATTAGTTGATTAAGTGAATAAGTGACATGACATGATTGGTTCAAGCAGTAACTGTTAGCCGAGAAACATAGTACGTATAATATTTTGAAGCTATGAGTTGTGTTCACTTTTGACTTGTCATACAGCGTCAGCGGCAGCAGTGTGCGTTATTGGTTAAGTTGGTTTCGTTTACCGTTGTGGAAGGGGACAACTTTTTTTCGATCTGCGTATAAAGAGGATTTTGAGGCGTCTGCAACTGATGTAAGTGGAACAGAAGTTGCTCAGATTGAGAGCTATAGACAAGTTTCAGAACCAGTAGCTCCACATGGCGGCGACTTTGTCGTAACGTCAAGAGAAAAGGGTAACGCAAAAATTCTGTTCTCCTAGTGTGATGTGTGCCAGCCGATGGAAGCCACTATCAAGAACCAAGCGAAGAAGAAGTTGCATTTAAATAGTCGAAATTTTCTCTGTCACCGGATCATCAGGATGCTTATTTATATTTTCCATTCCTTTTCGAGAATGCACCTTGCAGGTTGGTGCATTATTTGGAAAATTGAGACCTATTCTTTTACCTACCTGTTCTCCCACATTGGGTCGGCTTAATATTGCTCTCTAATTAATAAAAAACCCTTGAAAAATCTTCTCCTGTCCCTATGCACAATTTTATTCAATTGCTATCCTGCATTTTCATAATTATTTTTCTACCACTATTAGACGCATTGTACACGTTAGAACAGGATGCGGCAACATAACTTCCTTTTTCCAAAAAAAGTTTCTTTCAAAAAAAGGAAGTGATGTTGCCGCACCCTGTATATGTCTTGACAACGACAGGTGCTAAAATTTCGCGCTGAATTGTAGCACTCATCCATTCTATTTGTTCTGTAATGTTTATTTCTCCAGCTCGCTGTAGATCTTGTTAGGCTAAACATATTTGGCAGTCTTTGACAACCAGGCAGCGCTTTCGACAGTTCTAAAATATGTCTCCTACTTAGGTAGGACACTTGCAGTGCAATGCTCGTTTTCCATGTCCACTCAAATCTCCTTATTTAATGTTACGACCATGTATTTTGTTAACATCCCGCCATATTTTGATAGTAATAACAAATATTTGTTTTCATGTGACTGATAAGTTTATTTTCTTGTTCTTGCATCGTCTAATTTTACTTCCGAGTAATTACATTGTATTTTTTTTCTATAATGGAAAAAATTATTGATGAATGCGGCATAGAAGTTTACAATAAATCTAAATAAAAGAGAATAAGTATAAGTGTTGCTTACTAATAAAAATAAAACTATGGAAAATTATAAGCAACGTATGTTTATCTAATGAATGTCTTTTTTTTTAAATTGCGCTGTTTATATTTGATTTGTTACGTCTTTGTGAGAGGTAGTTTTCTTACACATGAAATTCCATATCGTCTCGTATTAATCTTCAATTGCCATCGCGTTCTTTACCATGTAAACTTTTGGTTTTATTTGCATTGTATTAAATTATTATAACTTTAAAATACAATTGTTGGTTATTTTCATTTTTGCAGGTTGTATACTTTAATAAAAAAGTAGTTCCTAATGGACAATAATTTTGTAAAAGAATTCCTGCTAAGGATTAACTTGTCGTTATGACTAACCTAACTTGACAAATAAATCTACTTCAACTGCAATAAAGCAAAATGTTAACTTGCTAAATACTTAGGAAAATGGTCCTCAACGTATCAAAATATCAGTCACATAGAACATATCTATATCTTTAACGTTCTACATCTTTAACTTTCTATATCTTAAATTTTCGATATCTTTAACTTTCCATTTCGTTATTACTATCCTCCTTGACGATCAAACTATTACATCATTGTTGCCAGCGGTAAGCACGGTTACACTGACCAAATATCCGCCAAACGAAAAGTTGGCTTTTGGATTAACTTTTAACGGATTAGTGTTGAAACCGGTAGCTGACCAATTAGCCTTCGCTATCTTTAAGTCCGCGAACAAAATTCAATCAATAGCCTGTTTACGAAGGGCGTCCCGCTGCGGGATGGAAAAGACAATGGATGCTTGATCACCTTGATGTTCATCTGATATTGGCGTAATACCTACGATAAACTATCCCTTCTTGATTAGTGTAGTACTTTTTGCGTAGGGAATACAATATGCATTGGCTAATAAAAAAAATGTAGTTTCCTCTGTACATGTAACTATTTGCCTACACTGTGATCATCCTCTGATCTATAATAGGTACACTTTTTTTAGTTTATTTGTATGCTACAACATGAAACTCAACTCTTAACACTTTAATGATTTTAAAGCCAAACCATCCAACTGGACATACATTTATATGATAAAAGTTCACGGTTATGAGTTAGCGTTAGCTTCTGCTTATTTTTGCTAATTGCTCAGCAGCTTACTCTTTGCGGAGCTAATTTTTAATTAGCAGATTCGCCGTTAGGGAAGCTAACCTGTTGGTTAGCTGTGCCCACCACTGACGCTTCCATGTTAGCGTATTGTAATATTTATTAAATCCATCTACATACCAAAACCTTTGTCCGAAATCTTAAACAATTACATATCTACTGTTTAGGTCGGCATACAAATCACATTTTAGCTTACGAGGAGCTGGAGATATTCAGTCGAAGTTACATAGTTTTTTCAGTAAATTATCCGACGTTGCTACAATACCTCTTCGTTTATGGATGATTACTTTTCAATACCAACTCATACCAAAACCTGGGCCAAGAGCAATGATTGACCTACGTGGTATGAGCACAGGAGCAGGCACTTTGAGCTCTTATAGAATCTTGGACAGAGCTGTTTTTCTTAATGAGTGACAGTACGAAATTTTAGCTAACATATAAGGTGTTCAGGATGGTAAAAATAAGTGGATCAAGAGGGACTATAAATAATTATCCTTTCTACCTACACGACAGAAACTAAAGGTCGATATAATTCATGGCCTTAAACAGGTATCAATAATCAATTGATCATTTTTATCAATAATTTTGATTGATGTGAGCCATAAGATATTAGGAAAAAAGACATACGCGAGTAATTAACCCCAAAAAATTGAATATGACAAAGCAAACCTACTTTGTTTTCTCTTTACGAGTAATCATGGTGAACATTGTGCAAGTCGTCTAAATTTCCATCTTAAGAAAGGTAAATACTCATAACAGTCACGACTTACAATACATACTAGTACGATTGTGAGGTTACATCTATTGTGCAGTTGGATTTTAGAATGACGCTATGAATATCGTGTTCGCCCCTACGAAGAAGCGCTGTCTTATGTTGATATAAAATGAAGTGCAGTCATGTTATACACCAGCGTAAAGTTATTTTAGTTCGAAGGAGCCGTGCACTTTGAAATATGGATGAGTGAGAACATATACAAACTCTTATATTCAGATGATACTCGTTACACTCTTGGAAAAATAATGTTAAGCGTAAATATTTTCGGGAATTGTATGTTACTTCTGCCACAAAATAGTTTCAGAGCTGCAGCTTCGTGTCTAAACTAACCTTGATAATGATGATATTTTTAAAATGTTACTTACGCCAAAAACTCTGGTTACTGTTATGACTTAGTCTGACTGAGTTTTTTTCATGAGCTGTAGTGGTTTTACGGAGTAAAACCGCCTCAGAAAATGAATGTGAAACCTGAGAAAAAGAATGAAATGTGTTTTACCAGTGAAATGTAATCATCAATCGCCCACTACAGCTCTGAAACAAACGTTTTCAATACGCCCTAGATTCTTAATAGGGAACTATGAATGAAATGTAAATGAAAGGGAATTTTTTTGGTTGACCATTTTAATTCAATTTTAATAATTACTTAATATTCACTTAGATATTCCAACCTCATGGATATCTAACTTTGAACATTGCAAACCCGAGATTATGGACTGCAAATTATATGCTATTAGTCTCCTTTTAACTTACGGAGCTACTAAATCACGAGCAATAACATATTAAGAGCCATTCATTAGGAAGCCTTAGCTCTCCATCAGACCCACAAGAACGAATTTAAACACTCTTGTTGAAAGTAAATACGGTGTCCTCTTTGAATACAGTAAACAACCAGTAAAGGTTCATTTACCGCCTGGAAATTATGATCAGTGAAGTATTGATCGTAATCAGATATTTAATTTTTGTTGCAATACTTCCATATTTTTATTTCATCAACATCTCCCAGTGTTGTTCATTTTTTATGCTAAGAAAATTAGCCTGCCTGCTCAAGAAGGCATGATTTATTTTAAGGCAGAGGGATAGAGCTTGCTTGACTTTGTTTGTTTCCTAGATTTGAGAGAGTAGGCCATTGTACGAAGTCCATTGTAGTTGAAGTCTCTCCCAACGCCGAGTCCGTTATACTCGTATTTAAATACTTCTTTACATTTCATTTGATCGTGGGACTAAATGAAACACGGCGCCTGCACTGCCTCCCATTGAGAGCAGCGTTTGTGCCTGAACGAGTAGTGAGGCTCTCGTCTGTTTGCTCTTCAAGATTCCGTTTCAATAGCTGGAATATTCGTTGTGCAGCGGCCAAAATTTGTTTGGTCGTCTTGAAAATCTCCGAGAAGCTCTGCCAAACGATCCTTTCAAGCGCAGAGATATTTCCTGGAATGCATTCAGATGCAGACAGATGCAGGCTTCTTTGTCTCACGAACAACTTTTACACATTCTCAGTACAAAATTACTGGTTTCCACTCTATAGAATAATTTCTTTTCAAAAACGCTGAAATTAAAAGTCGCAGATAAACATTATATGTATTTTCAAGTCCAGTAACATTTGGTGTTCCCTACAACTCTGACTAAAGTAGTTCCAAAATCGCGTAGACAATCATGCACCCAGTGCACGACTTAACGCAGAACTTGAAACTGAGATGTTACTGGAGTTCCTACGACTCAACACATAGGAAAAAATGTAGTGTATTACAAATGTGACTATTCTTCAAGACTATTCTTGAATTTCAATACAGGAACGGAATGATCGCTGATTACTACTCATGCGGCCTCATTTGATTCCCACTCCTTCCAATAAAAAGGAGCCCGGCGCCAGATACTGGACCTCGTACTCCCTTTTTTCAATACGCATTGCACTGAAAAAAGGAAGTTTTTTTGCCGCACCCTGTACATGATTTCATCTCCTGATAAGATCCGCCGTAAATGGAAACCACTGACTGATTGCATACCGACACTGACAGTTCCACTCGTTATTGCCGTGAGTAGACCTCCAATGAATGTTGATTACGATTTCTAAAACACTCACGCTATACTCGAGATCAAATTAGTTAAATTCAAGTGGTAGCGTTAGTTTCCAGCAACACACGTACACTGAAACGAAATGCATAGCGATTTGTGGTAAATAGATTTGGTGGCAAGTACAGTATGTTTTGTAATGTAAATTCTTTAAATGGTTTCAAATGCAACCATGATAACGATGCACAGGTTGTTGAGAGGAGTTAAGAATAGAATAGAATAGAATAAGGCAATAGGAGCGAGCCGTTTGGCCCATTCTTGGTTCAATACCGAAGTCCCATGCCGTCTAAAAGTAAATCCATCAGTCATGCACGTACACCTTAACCACGTAAGTCAATTTAGTCGTGTGCACACATATCACTCAAGCATAGGCGTTTATGTGACGAGTTGAAACGTATTACTTTAATTAAAATAAGTGGTCCAAAGAATTACAGCGTTGGCTAGTCACTTAACCAACTCTTCATCTCTACATTTTAACTCTGGATAACTTTGTTGCTAAACTTCACGAGAGCGTTTACACATGTATTGAAAACTGTAAGTCACTGATTGAACTGATTTTCTTGAATAAATAATTTACGTAAATTTTTTAGGAAGTACTGTACTATGCCAGGGTAATGATTATTCAGTGTGAAACAGATTTAGTTATTTTTCCCCACAGTCTTGAAATTTATTTCTTCAAATTTATGTGTTAAGAACGAAACATCAACCGCCAACTGGTAATGCAAAATAATGAGCGTCATAGTGAATAAAAATTTCCAAAGTCTAAAGTTTGAGAATCAATTTTTCTACTTTGAATTCATTTTAAGTAAAGAAATAGAAAACAATGAGAAAAAATTGACACGGCGCCAAATATTGTTCCTTGCAAATGATAAGAACTAGTGATTATGTTTATAGGACGGTAAGCCAGGAGAAATTCATTACTGTCTTGAGGAGATACGCTGTGCATTTCTTCAAGATTTAGCTTCCTCTTATACGTGTAGAGATACCAATGAGAAGGTAAGCTATTCAAAACTTAAATCGACGACTTAGACTTCATCAATACCCGTCACTTGATTATATTATCTGTTAGTGCAGGGCTAGTATGGAAAAAATAAGAGGGTCGATAAAGATAGCCTATCATTTGGTAATTGTGCCCTAAATGTCCAGTAACACGTGAAGTGCCAGGTAGATGCAAACATCATATTGCGATGCATAACAGGCACAACTAAAGTTATGAAAAATAAAGTTTGCATGTTTGTCAGAAAAACATCTTTAGAACTGGAACGTACCCAATGGTGAGCTTATCTACTACTCCCTCTGGTCGGAAACAGTTGGTGCACAATCGGAAAACATTCCGGATTTTACTGTTTTTAAAACAGTTCATTTTCAGCGGGCGATAAAACTTAGATTGAAGTGTGCTAAGACCAGTGCATACAGTGCTTTCATTCAAATCCTGTTAAATGACAAATGACACGATCGTTTCTACCGAAGGATAATAAAGGATTTTTTCCCAACACCCTCTGTAACAACAGGAAAAGGGAAAAAAGAAGCAGAAAACCCTGTCTAAGGTGATCAAACGAGTAACCGTTTCCCGCTCTCGTGCAGTGTAGTATCAAGTAAGTGACTTATAAAAATTACACAATTTTGTAAGCTTTACTTGATTACAAAGTGTACGAATTAAACTCATAATAGAATCAACATAACAAAATATTATAACCGTAAATTTTCGGAACATATTAAAATAGAGTGTTTTGTAAATTTACTATATCAAGCGTAAAAACTGTTATTTTTTCTTTAATATGAGATCTATTATCATGAGCGCAGATTTGGGTTCTAAAGCTTATCCTAACAAAAGCACTACGATATTTTTTCTGCTCATCTCTCTCGGGCGTTCGGCATTAATTTATTTAAATCTTGAACGGTCGAGGGCTTTGATGGATGAATAATAATTATAATTAATTTTATCTCTCGTAAAACCAGTGATCGAGGGCACTGCGATCGAAGCTATGAGAAGCATATGGCTAGTTCAAGCGGCGCTTGATCATGCAGTAAGCAAATTTGTCCAAGGAAAATAAGATATTCGTAGAAGCAGTTTATCAGGAGCAACATTCTGTTGATAGTATCATCCTTGTTCATTAGAATCTGATCTGACAGCTTGCCATTAATTTTTCTTGAAGAAATTGAGGTAAATCTCCGAATTTATTCATTCGTTTTTGTTAGACTATCCAGTAGGTAATATTAGACCGTTCGCAATTGTAGTCAATGATATTCTCCTTTCATTACCTTTTACTGGCACGTCACCATAGAGAAATGGGTTTTTAATGCTTCAGTATTTTGAGTTTTGACGGTATGAAGGAGGGTTTGAGTGAAACATTTTTTCCTTCGTGAATATAGATAAACTTGTAAAAATATTCGATTCTAACTTTTATTTTGAGACTCTTGAAATTTAACAGAAAATTTCAAGTCACTGAGTGAGTGTCAGCTATACACTTATTAAGATCCAGTATTATACATATCATTGTATCAAATGAAGTTCAATTATATATTGTCTTATTGATATTTCATCTGAGTTCGATGAGAATTTATAAACACCGTGGATACTTTTGCTCAGGTTAAAACTTAACTGCACTAATCATTATCCTCTCCTTTTTTTATTCCTTGCAATCATGTTTCCACAATTAGTTGCCGTGGCTTATATATTTTGCCGAAATGCCATTTATGTTGAACTGTACGGCATAAGACTTCGGTATTGAACCAAGAATGGGCCAAACGGCTCGTTCCTATTGCCTTATTCTATTCTATTCTATTCTATTCTGTATTTCTGTTATTTCTGTGGTATCATTTGATAGTGAATTATAGGCTTGAATATTTCATGGGGATTTATTTTATAAAGGTTTTCGTAGTGATATCGAAGAAAGCTTACAAGGTACTGTCAATGTTCAATATTAGTGTGCATATTGCCACTTATCATACAGTATTAATTATATCCCAGTTCTCATCATAACAACTAGTCTGCAAACTCAAACACTCTGGAGTACACATATGAAAAATTAATGATTGCCTCGCCACCAACATTGACGAGCAGATCTTTAACTATCTGAGAGCTCAGAAGTGAAAGCAAAACCACGAAGCTGTGAAAAAATCTGTGACTGAAACTGTGATATTCCAAAAAAACTGACAGTCGATTAAAATTCATAATTTATTTTGACTGAGGACGTCTTTACTATGCAGCTACACAATAAAAAATCGCTTCATCATCGCTCAGCTTTTTTTCTTGTAATCGAAAAATTCCTTGCGATGGTATATTTCTGAAAACATGATCTGAACTTGATGAACTACTCCGCAAAAGGCCTGCTGATGCCACCTCTGATGAAGACACCGAACTTCTATGGCATGAGTTCGCGCAAAGCCATGGACAGTCCATCCGGAGAGCTCTACTCGAACTTGGCATCAACAGAAGCTTACTTCAGTTGGTGCTTCAGACAGTGATAAAGCTTTACCTGTTCCGACTTCAGGTTATTCAAAGGCTTCAAACGGAAGATTATGATGCTCGTGTGGAAATGGGAGAACCACTTCTCCGTCGTTACTAAAAAGACCCTCAGGTCTAGGAAAATTTATGGTCCAGCGATGTGGTTTCATCTTTTACCTCTTTGGTAAAGTACACCGAGGCAACTGTCGAGCTTCGGAAAAATCAAACCGAGGAAAAATTTTGGAGCATGAACGAGACTTTCCGAAGCTGGTGATTCGGTGCGTCATGTCTGGCACTGGCTTGATTGGAACATTTTTCTTCCACGCTGCATCCGGTAACACGATCATCGTTATGGGAGAAAATTACCTGGAAATACTGCAAAATTTCACTCTTCCACAACTCCAGACGAGGATGTGACTGTCATGAATTTGTTTTTGGCGCTACAGTGAATGTGAATGTATCAAAGCAAAGAACAAGCATTATTTAAAGCGCGTTTGTTTTGAGTGACCTCAATCGATAACAAATTGAACTGAAAGTGATCTGAAATTTATTCATGAGGACAAAATGCAACTCTCTCGAAGTTTTCATTGCTCAGTTTTCCATAAGTGAAAGGTCGAGCGTTTTACTAAATAATCGTCAAGAATAGAATAGAATAGAATTAGGCTATAGGAACGAACCTTCTGGCCCATTCTTGGGTCGGATAATTACTTCGATAATTATTCGGTTGTTTACCCAAGTCCCATGCCGTATTTCTAGCCGCGTCAACCATGTCGGCAGAGGGATTCGAACCCGGGTCTTTCCGCTCGCAAGCAGATTCGCTCACCAGTCGACCAAGCTGGTGATGATGTGCGAGCGTCAAGCGTTTAGACCTGTTAATTACAGTAAGACTTCGAAAGTTAGTGAAATAATAATCTCATTTTCAATTGAATTACTTTCGTAAATTTCACGAGTCCTCATCTGTGAGGACAATGTCCAAATATACCACTATCCCAGAAAACAAGTCCGTGTGAATAAATTGTTCATATTGATTCATCATTTTCTGTATCCTGCAATTTGGAAGTACGTACAGTTGTATCATGTGTAAAAATTCAATCATCAGTTTCAACTCAACTTACTGCATTTACTACCATTTAGTTTCGAGGTCGTTTAGTTCTTCTGGTATTTTCCATGGTAAATAAATATAGATGAAACATTTGCGGGGGTCCTGCTAACGATATCCTCGAAATAAACATTAATATTAATGCAAACCAACACACAAATTTTATCTCAAAAATTTAATGTAGTGTTAAGATTGTGTATAGGCTGTGAGGTTTACAGCATACTGATTTGTTTATTTGTATATGGAAAGTAGAACACGAAGTTTCGCTTCATAAAGTCACTTCTGCCATCAGCTTCTGTACGCGTATTTGCATCAGTACCAGATTCTATAAATACACGTTTTAATATACGTTGTCGTATTTTACTCATCTTAGGCTTACGTCAGTACTCTTTAAACTCTAAAATAGTAAGTCATTTAGCTTAGACTACCGTCTCAATGCTCATCTTAGGTTAACTTCAGTACTCTTTAAGTACAGTACAAAAATAGCAAGTCATTTAGCTTTGATCACCGTTACAATGGGAAAAGAGTATATATTACGATGACCCTGCCATAATGTAGTGTTACTCAGGACCAGACACAACTAAGTGATGCTCAAGAAGGTAATCAAGAGCTGCGGACTCAGGCTGATTGCTTCTCCAGACGGCGGCCCTGCCTCAGGTGATCAGTTAAGTATTAGACGCGGTCTTAAAATTACATAGGGTTCGTCATCCTATTCATCGATCGTAGGAATAGTAGTAATAGAAATTACTGTTGGGAAAATAGAATGATATGGTTATGCAATACGAGCAATTTAAAATCTGTTCCTTGAAACATAAAAATCATAACAAAGCATATAAGGAGTTAACATTGCCAAACATGAATCATTAAATTTTTCGGGTTCCTGTTCGTTGGAAACAAGCATTTGCAATTATGAATGTTCTAGTGCAGAAGACCGAGATCACGTCGGCACGATGCCTAAGAATAGAATAGAATAGAATAGAATAGAATAGAATAGAATGAGGCTATAGGAACGAACCTTCGGGCCCATTCTTGGGTCGGATAATTACTTCGATAATTATTCGGTTGTTTACCTAAGTCCCATGCCGTATTTCTAGCCGCGTCAACCATGTCGGCAGCGGGATTCGAACCCGGGTCTTTCCGCTCGCAAGCAGATTCGCTCACCAGTCGACCAAGCTGGTGATTAAGAAGCTGATAACGTAATGTGTTTGAGTTTAGACAAGGGAAAATACATCCAGCACTATTACGATGAGTTATTTTCACGATGATGAGATTTTACTGTAAATTCCAGTTATACTGTGGCATGAGGGTTTGAAATGAACATTTAAACTGTATCCCAGGTTACAACACATTAATTAATAAAGAATTTTTTTATATCGCTCTTCAACTTACACTGTTGCTGTAGCAGTAGATAATCAATCATTTCATTAGTTCATTCTGGATAGATATACCCATGTCCATGAAATCATTTTAGTTTGGAATAAAACTTATTTTAACTCTGCTGAACTTTGTTGCCAAACTTGACGAGAGCGTTTACACATGCATTGAAAGCTGCAAGTCACTGATTGAACTGATTTTCTTGAATAAATAACTTTGCTGACGATTTTGACAGGTCTGTGAACTGACAAGTTCTTCACTTGTGAATATTTTCTTAATTAAAACGAACGAACCAAACAATATACTGACAGACATTAGGATTTCAGTCCAAAATTATGATACCTCTTTCACGTCATATGTTTGAATGATCAACAATTAGGAAAATCAGATAATACTGCTAACCCTGAAAATTCAAATTTGGGAGTAAAATTAAATGCTTTCAATAACAAATGCTAAGCTCTCTTCCTTGCGAAATGGAAACAATTTTTGCTTGTTCGATGTCTACACAGTCTCGTTAAATACCCCATGAGTAGTCTGCCATCATCTGATAAAATGAATAAAGAGTTACACATGTTTTCTCCCGTAACAAATTCTTCTCTTTAATTTTAGAAGCTAAATCCTTTTGCTAGTCCTTTTGACAGGCTTAGGTCTCTAACTAAATCATTCAGTTCTAAATAGCTGAGGTCTCCATGTTCTTTGGTCGATGTATGTACAAAGTCTTAATGTTACGTATACCTGTAGGTAAGACTGTTATCTCGTCTACTATGCATAGAATATCTACCACTTAAGGGTTTTATAACAAGGCACTTTAAAAAACAATGATGTTAAATTTGTTATCAACTTTAGTGGAAATATACCGTTTTTTTTTGTTTTTGATCGCTGTCAAGTTCACAAATTACATCAGATTCACGTATGACAATTTCATCGTCCAGCAAAGAAAGCTCATTGAATACAGGTCTTATTTAATTTACATTGGACAAATTACTGAATCCAGATTTGGGTTACTAATTTTACGGCGCATTTTTTTGCCATAACCAGAAGTCTTTGGGAGACAAAAGGAGCAATCGTTTCTATATTTTTTTGGTTCCCACCACACGGAAAGAACGCCAAACTTAGTTGTTTTCTTGTGCCCTTTGTTCATTGGCGTAGCTTTTTAATACATGGTTTGCAAACATCGCAGCTTCCAATTCTTCTTACTGCCGATAACATTTTTATCATAAATGATATACTTAGGGTGGTCACCTGCAAAAATGATATTCCTTTGTAAACTACAAAAAACAATACTTATAGAAATAATACTTCTTCTACTTAGAACATCTTATTCAAGCATCGCATCCTGACAAAAAATACCCTAGGACTTTTTAAGAAAATGATAATTATCATTTTCTTATCCATTCTTCTGCCGAATAAAAAGTACTCGTAACTTTGTTCTGCTCGACAGTTCGTGACGGTGTCCTGTTTATCATGCGAAGATAAAAGTCTAGTCTTACTTCTGAAACTCTTTCTCAAAAATTCATGTTATGGCAGATTCATGACAGGTTGTGACATCTACGAGTACATTTCTTATCTTCATGGTGATAAAAGAAATTTGAATAAAAAACATGAAACCTTCAACTACATTTATCCTTTACTTGTCCAATGTTCACGTTGTTCTATTTAGCACTCAATTCTTGAGCCACTTTAACTTATTTTTAAAAGTTTTGTTTTTATATAGTCGGTCAATAATTGATCATATACGAGTACTGCAGGTTCTGTGAATTTTTTCTCTCACAACGAACTATGTGTGATCTTGACAGTAATATCAATGTATTTTCTTGAACCCATAGCAGATTAATTAGTTTGTCTTTCTATGCTTTGTAATTGGTTTAAAATTTAAATATTAGGTACAATTTTGTGAGCCTTTTCATGATGTTCTTTTTTTATTGAATGTTTTGTCATCAATAATTACAACCCAATTTTGTTCTTCATTTTTCATATGAATCCTTAAAAATGAAGGAAAGAAACCTGAAATTAATTTGGCATTAAATTATTGCATCCTCGTAAAATCTGGATTTTTAGATTTTTTGAAAAATTTTTCACTCAACGTACTTTTGTGTTTTGCCCTTCAACTGTTGTATTGTAAATCTTGATTGCTATTCGTTAGCACAAGCGTTTTACACCCTAGACGCCAAAAATTTGTGTTTAATATTCAAAAGAAAACTCAAAGCTTTAGCTTTTTGAGGCGTGTGAGCACATAATTTGTGTGAAAATTTGCCTCAATTATATTCTATTCCAAAGACTTTATTACGCAAAGTGAAGTACACACTTGTTCTATTTATTTAATTTTTGTTGCTGATGCAATGTCTTGCTGTCATTAGGAAGTAGGGTCATGCCTACCATGTCTCATATTTTAGTCCAACACCTTCATCACTTCACAATATTCCAGGTTTTGGCTGATTGATGGAAGTTTCTCCCACGTTCTCTTGAGAACAGAGCTAGCCTCTGGCCAGTCCAGCTATCTTTCTCTGTAATGCCGCAATTACTCAAAGAAAACGCTGAAAGAAAGTTATGACCTGAATCAGTAGGGTGCTATCAAGCTTATGAGGTTAATAAGGAACAAAGTTTTGTTCTGAGATATTCATCAGGATCATCATTTGCTTGAAGAAAAGAGCTGCTAGTCTACACGAGGTAGCACGAACGGCTTTTCTATTGTGCGCTGTCTAGGAGTGCGGAAATCGATAGCAGTCTTCCAGGAAATCAACGCTACGGTTGTATTTACGTTTAACAAAGAAACCCCAGGCAAAGTCCGTCATTTTATTGAAATTTACTGCTGCAATAAATCCTTGCACTTAACACACTATTTTGTTACGTCGTAGACGGAGGAGACGGCTGAGTTATGTATGATACTTTTTCTTCTTGTCTACGCTTGAAATTCATTGTTCCTTACGAACAAAACATGCAATTATTCGATTTTGTGTCTACTTCAGACGAGTGAGGGAAGGACGATGTAACTGAATATTTTATATATTTCACCTATTCTCACTATTGAATTCAAATGAACGTTTCAAAGAAATAATTCGAGTCTCAATTCTGTACTCAATGCAACAATTCGAAAATCATAATATGGAACACAAAACTCCTTGGGTATTATGTTCATAGGTCGTAGATGCTTATTAATATTTATATGATGCGTTGAATTGTTTGCCATTTATTTGCCAATTCTGCACTATTTTTCCGCGTTTTTGTTTTTTTCCTATTCAATAAATGCTTAGCTTACGAACTATGATGCTAATTATTCATTTGTAGTTTGTAGATGTTTTGAAAATTGCAAAGGGAATACAAATAGTGCAGAATTGCCGAATAATTGGCGAACAATCGAATGCGTCTACTACACAGGCATCGATGACCTATGAACATTATACCCAAGGAAATTTACAAAATTAGAGTAATTTTTCTCGTTTACAATCTTTGCTTGACTGTTATACAGAGTTTCGCCAAATTCGCAGAGATTGACCAAGAAAATTGATAAATTTCATAAGAGCCCTTTGCATTTGTTTAAAAATTCTACAAACTACAAATCAATAATTAATATCATAGTTCGCGAGCTGAGCGTGTACTAAAAACGAAAAGGCGAACAAATAGTGTAGAATTGGTGAATTATTCGCAAACAATGGAATGACATAAATTATAATTTATGTCATTCCATTGTTATACATTCATTTCATGAATTTTCTCAATTTCCATTGCATTCGAATTGAAGGAGTAGGTAATCTAATATTACTCTCACGACATTGAGCATTTTCGCGTGCAATACGTGTAGCTTGCAAGACATGTTGCTTAATGGGCCTTGCTCCGTGTGTACGATGTAAATATTCCCACAGAGAGGTCAACTTTAGATTTAAATAAATAAAACCCTGCAGGATCTGGACACGAACGTATCTTTGATACACGAAAAAATATTCGCTTTTCCTTGAGCGCTGCTTTAACATTGAAATAGCGATGTATTAGGATGTTCTTTTATTTCCGTCTCGCTAAAGAAATGGAAATGAAATTTCAGAGAAAACTTCTGAAAAATATTTAGCTAAGAATGAAACGGTACGAGACACTGCAACTATGCTAAATATTAAGAGAGGTATGGCACAAATTAGCGCCTTGCAGAGCGTTCCAAAACTGACAGAATGACGACATCACCCGAGAGAAGCATCAAAGGGAAACTGTGCTCTAAGGACCTTCAGCACCAACTTCAGCTAGACATTTCTCCTCGAAGGGTTCGTCAAGTTCTTAACGAGTCAGGCAATCTCGTACATCGCACAAGAAAGAGGCTTGAGTACTGACGAGACTGGCAAAGGAAAAATAACATGGGAGGAGTTAAAATGAGAATAACACGGGTTACAAATAATACGGCCGACGGTGATATTTTAATGAAGAAACACATTGAAGAAGGAAAAGGAAAAGTTTTCAATGTTGTCTGTGAAGTTTACTCAGGGAAGGTGAAAAATTATTCGTTTAGTTATTTTGGCAGGAGCAATTTAGGGAGATTTTTAGCGCAGCACATAATTCACTTATTCATTTGTGAGAATATCAAAAAATAAAAGCAAAAAACGAGTTTGCCCGATAAATCTTTGCTGATATTGAAATAAAAAGGAAATGTTTTAAACTTCCGAAATGAAAATATATACACAAACATAAACTGAAGTATAATAGAAAGTATATGTCACAAGACCAGTTTTCTGGGCGTCTTTTAGAAGCATGCAACTCCTACCTGAAAATGAAAGAAGTAAAAAAGCAGGGGTAAAAAGGATAAATAAACAGCACCATCTATCCATAGTTTTACAGGAAAAAAAGATGCTATTCAGTGAATTTTATTCCATAATACGAGAACGCAAAGGAAATCCTAGAATAAGTTGCAAGCAATGTGGAACTGCAAGTCTTAAAATGATTAAATTTTAAATTGAAAAATACTGCTAGCTTTTAAATTAAAATGTTGCTAGTTTTAAAATCATTTTTTCATCCAGAACAGAGTATTTAGCTTGAATGTGAGCTGCTATGCATGGAGGGCAAGCAAGTGCAGGAGTGTACGGAAGCTTGAAATGCATTTAGGTGATAATTTGGGCAATATTTTAGTGCTGTTACTGTATCGTTTGGGATTTGAACTCGGGAATGATTGAACTCTCTCTTCAAAATAATCATGGATTTTTCCATCATCATTTTGATGTGATGTCTTCTAAGTTAATAGTTCTGTAAGGCTAAAGGCATTGGCTTTCTTGAAAAATTTTCTTACTGTTATAGATTCATTTGGCAATTACCCAGGACGAAAATTCAATAAAAGTTGGTAACCCTGGCAATTTAATAAACAAACTTATTTGGTTTTATTCTCTGAAATATTTGACTTGATGCTAAGACAAATTTAATTTTCAGCCGAATGAGTTTCCAGCAACAGCTTGATTTTTTCCCTGCACGGGTGGAAACTGTAACAATTTCTAAGCATCTCTTTCAAGCTTCCTACTACTGGGAGCGAAATAGCTGCGCTTTCGGTGAAAACTTTCTTGCTTATCTTGGAAAATGTGTTAACTTGAGCACATTAGTACAAGTTTGCTTTGAGCCGGTCCGTTTCTTGGAGTAGTCATACGTAAGGTCTTCATTTGAATTCGCCACAACACAATGAAATAAATGAGTTTGAATTTGAGTCGGCAATTCAGCCAAAATACAAATAACCTTTGTGTAATACGAGTATTCTTTTGAGGATACATTTACAAAAATATGTATATTGTTCCGGAACACTGTATTCATTAGGTTTCACGTACCACACAAACAAATCAGTGGGTTAAATGAAGTTGTTAGCGTCTTCATTGGCAAAAAAATGTGGACACGTTTTCGTTAAATGCGCATTTTTAATATTTGGAAACACGTACGGCTTCGCCAAAGAGAGTATCATCATAGTATGCTCTCAATCATAAAACAATTAAAATCGGATGATGTTGGATAAATAGTAAATCAGCATAATAGCACAATATTTACATCAAATGAACAAAGGAATACAAATGAAACGCTTACATATTTTTACTAATGGGCAAAGAATTTATTCGTGTGATGTTTGTGGTACAGTAAAAACATCGTTACTTTGAGCATCACTATTTCCATTATTTGCTATTTGTACTAAATTCTGAGAGTATTTCATTATTATTTTTGCTATTGCCCCGTAATTATCGCAATTTTATTTGGCGTCTCCAGATTTTAAATGAGCTCAATATTGATGAATTAACATTGTATTATAAAAAAATTATACTTTGATAGGAATTTATTAAGAAAATACGAAGTGGCTTGGTTGCATTTAATAAAATTATGTTTTCCATTAAATGTGTTATTTCAAACTGCTTTCATAATTTTCGTTCTAACTTCTACCGGGGTTTATCTAAAAGATAAAAAGAGAAAGAATAAAGAAAATATAAACGATTTTACGTGACCGTATAAGGACAGGTGATTTTTTTGTTGCATATTACTCGTAACTTTGTATAGCCCTGCTATGCAAGAGCCATGTTAATTTCAATGTATTTTACTTCTACTGCTTTAAAAAAAATTCTGAAAAATTTGCATAGAAAATATTATTTGCTCCGCTATTTTCACTGCTTTGTTATTTTCTCTTATCAGTTGATACGCACCAACTTGAAATAAAGAGGTTCGCTTGTATTCCTCTTTGTGAATATCTTCTTTCAAATTATACAAAAGGCGGCAACATTACTTCCTTTTTTCAAAGAAAAATCCTGTCAAAAAAAGGAAGTTATGTTGCCGCACCCCGTGCCACGCACCAGAAATTTTGCCCTAAGATCTGTAGAATGATGCTTGATTTGGGTGGGAAGTATGAGATGGAGCTTTCATGACCCAGTTTATGTCCATAAATTATTTTTCTTACACCAGAATAGCGACATAAACCAGCACTTGAGTTAGGAACATGGCGCTGCAGCAATAAAAAATTGCGTACATATGTTGTAATTGTTGTTGCTCTATATGAAATATGTCTATGCTTGTGCATATTATTTAATGGATGAAACATAATAAAATTTCACAGTAGTAATGATGTTTCGCCTCATCCCATGTCTATTTAATATAAGTGCACCAAACTTGTGCATATCATTACGCAGAAGCGACTATAAAAGAGATGAGGATTATAAAGAATGGGCCAAAAGTAGGGTTACAGTTAACACTTAAACAGATAATAAAGTAACTGTAACACTACTTTTGGCCCACTCTGTACATATAGACGATTTCAAAATTTGTCAATTTTAGTAGGCACCTTGGAATGGGTTGAAAATAAATTGAAATTGAATATTTGGGTTCAAACCCGCACACATTAAGCATCTTTCTAGCGCACCAAGTTTCGACTCCCTTTATAACGTACTGCACTTATTATTTGAATTGAAGGTTTCAAGATACGTTACTGTTTGTTATTGCAGTTCATCATATACGAAAACAATTTTCTCCCATTTTCCAGAGAGACATGCTCTACAATGTAGAGCATGTCTCTCTGGAAAATGGGAGTAGACAATGGGAGTGTATGTTGTAGACAGTGCTACGTTGTGTTCGTATAGTCTTGTGGTCAGGTAAGGCGCCTAACTGTGTATGTTGTAGAGTCTACATCTTCGATGTCATTTGCAGATGACCCAGATATACATCATCTAAAGTGGAACACCTTTACATGATACTAATTCAAATTCAGGTTAATCCGTAGCAACACGAGGGCTTTGCACTGAAAACAAATAGTTTCTGTTCTATTATACCTGGTCAGAGCCTCTATTTAGTAAAGAGATCAATACTAAAGTCCTTATTATCCCCTAAAACAATACTGTCACCTCACTGACTCTTCCCACGATTATCCTTCTGATAATCAGTTTTGCAGGGATTAAAGAATCATGTGAATGGTGTTAAATTGATGTAACGATAAAAAGTTAATAACCAGCTTGTTTTATAAATGTTTCAGAAGTAGTAACTACATAAAAAGCGGAAAATTTATAAGCTCATTGACATATGATTTGAATAAATGTTCGTCACTGGATCTAGGACTTGAGTTGTTGTCACCATTTCTTCATTTCTTCCCATGAGAATGTTCTCGTTAACTGATCCTCCAAGTCCTACCATTTTGTTAAAGAAATGACCATTTCTTCAAGCCATGAGAGCAAAAACTAACTATAAAAAATGGCAGTAAGAATGCTGTCTTTATCCCTAGAGGGAATAGCAGAGCGAGATTTAATTTTCTCCGTATCTGAGGTAATGAGAGGTCTATACAAAGAACATTACCTAAATCAGATAACTAGCTGATATGCATAAAGAAGAAGATAAAATGCCCATGAGCACTATATGTACTTCTTGCAGAATATCTTATGATTGAGATGTAAACTTCATAAGTAACACATATTCCTAAAAAAAAATTCATTGATCGAGCTGAAAAAAGTAAGATGAATGGCATCACAGTGTTATGGTGCTGGTTCTTGTTCGCTGAGAGTGGAATTAAGAGACTACAGAGTGACATATACAGAGTTCCAATACATTACACAAGGAACAACAGACAGTTGTTGTGATTCCTCAGCAACTTAATTGCCAGCTTTAGTGCTCTTTGATTGCTTATCCTATTTTCTTTCTGCTTTGCCAAGCGCAAATCGGGTAATCTTTTTATTAAGCTCAACGAGTCCAAATGTTTTTTCTTCGTCTGTTCTTGCGACTGAGCTGACTGTGTGAGCTGCTGATTGGTGATCGGTGAAAGCACTCTTCAGTATTTGTCGTAGCTTTGTCATCCAAAATTTAAATTATTTTTTTATTATATTTTTCACTTCGATACCATCTGTGACTTCTTTGACAGTTTCTTCTCCCACTGTGCATTCATCGGTAGATTTGTCAAGTACTTTGCGATGGAAATGGACATTGTGTTGCTTTTTAAATGTTTGTGACACTAAATCAATAACTAAATAAATATTATGGGAGCAGTCTTTATAGTCTTCATGTGAATAGCTGTAAATAACTTGAGCGTATTCATAACACTGAAGACAATACATCCATTTTGTTCAGTAGTACTCACTAACCATTAAATTTTTATAGTTGCTCAAAAGAACACACTCGAAAATTCTTGTAAGTATTTATTGACGCAACCATTTTTCTGCAGTGCATACGATAAAAAATCATTTCATTATTTAAATATTAATAACAGTAACTTTCTTATTCTTGTACATTTACAAAGTCCATCCCGCTGCTCACAACTGCATAAAAAGTCCAGCTTTAAGACTATGGTTAGTTTTAAAGCCCGTTTTATTATATAGCGCATGAAAACCACAAGGGAACATTTACAAGAAAAACTGAGGGACGGAAATGGAGAATTGAATGAATGGAGAGAACTGATGATGCCGACTTGCAAGTCTCAATTCCCAGTGGTAATTTCACACCAGCCCCAAGCGAATGCGCACCTCACACTACGAGTGAAGATAAACCACAATGTGGTAATTCAGTAAAAAAGGAAAAAGAACTGAACACAGGGAAAATTCTACGTGCGAGAGTAGGAATGAAATAAGTGAAACAGTTTCCGACAAAATTATAAAAATCGTGAGGGGGCTCTCCAGCATAAAATTACTAAAACAAAACAAGTTTACCTCCGCCGAAAGTTATCAGCGACAAAAAAATCCTGAAAAACTAGTAAACAGGTAACGCAGCACAAATTTTCGCTCCAAAAGTAGTTTGAAAATCCCTTGCAAGCCGACATCAATTCAGGAATTGTGTCAGATGTCAGTGCACGCGTCGTAGATGCAGTATTGGAATTCATTCCAAGCAACCTGCAGCTTTAAATCCATTCTATATTTCGTTTTACGATACAAGCACTAACTGGAGACCAAATCCAATTAATCTGCAAGAGATACACGGAGTTTTATACTCCCTTAAAATACGAGGGCAGCAGCGCATGGCAATAATTATGCACCTCCATTATACTGAAACCAGCTTTGTTGTGATAGCCCCAACGATTTGTATGATAAATTAAACAGCTATTGCTGCCAACTGATTTCCTGATCAGACGAATTATTCCGTAGTCATGTCATTGAATCGAGCTTGTAATTGAAAGACACAAGCACGAACAAAGTTTGCATAAAATATCAAGCTGATGAATAGTCAGACATCAAGCCGTTTGAAAGCTGCTAACTATCTATATACTCTCATGTAGTCCGCTTAAACATACTCTCACATTCATTTCTAGTCTCAAAAATAGTAAATACAAGATTAAACCCTACCTAGGAACATACAAACAGTTATTTTCTCTATGCTACATTGTTTAATTGTTAAGTACAACGGATAAACATACTGGTAGTAACGGCTCAATTTTCTAAAACCATGAATATTTCAGTTTGTATGAAACGGAGGAACTTCAGGTCAAGTTTATTGATATTCTTAGCTACATCAAAATGTTTTCACTTCATCTTTGTCGCTGGGAATTTGTTGATTGAACTTCCAACTCTATAAAAGGTTGGAATTCAAGGTATTTCAGCTATTTGATATATTTCACCAGGTAGTCTATTGATGTTATTCCGTATGAGATTGTTATGTTCTTGTATCCTGTGTTCCAAAAGCCAAATAATCAAGCGGAATATCTATGCTCGTTCACACTGTTAGTTGATATAATATTGTTAGTTGAATTTGATGTTCACAAGGTCACCTGGCATCTAACGTCTCTCAGTCGAGCATAATCGAGGCTTTGTGGGCTTCAAAGGTGTAATATTGTCAAGGTCTTGGATGTTAGCTGTCAGAGATGAAGACACATTAATGAACTGGCTGGTAATTCATTGATACGATTATACATGTATTCTATATCGTAAACATGCTTTAAGGCATTTTTGTCATGTCATCATTCGCTCAGAGCATGAGACGAATTTTTTAGCGCCAGTCTTAAATTGGTAAATAAGTGTCACAATTTCGGATCAAAGTTGTTTGATACGAGTATCTGGGAATGTATTGTAGTAGCCTTTGTATTCACTACTAGAAGATATTATAGTGTATTTGTCGAAATTTAACTGAAACTTGTTTGGTTAACTGAACTTCAAGCTCAGACGACGTGTTTACCTAATCATTTTAAAATTATTCAATAAAATGATTATTGAAGCGATATTGAACGCAAACTGTTCAAACTATTTCCGAGGATTTTTAACATCTCCTGTAATCATTTCAAAAATGTTTGACCATTTTCAGCTCTACTATTCGAAAATACATTAACTTGAAAGCGTTCCAAGTTCGTTTCATCACATTAATGGGCTTATCACCAGCTTGGTCGACTGGTGAGCGAATCTGCTTGCGAGCGGAAAGACCCGGGTTCGAATCCAGCTGCCGACATGGTTGACGCGGCTAGAAATACGGCGTAGGACTTGGGTAAAACAACCGAATAATTATCGAAGTAATTATCCGACCCAAGAATGGGCCAGAAGGTTCGTTCCTCTAGCCTCATTCTATTCTATTCTATTCTATTCTGTTACTGTTGTGCTCTGTTGTTACTTTTAACAGATACTAGTGAGTATTTTAAACTAGTAAATACGTGGAAACAATACAAAACATTTTCATTCAATAATTTAAATAAATTTTTTCGTGGCAAGAATTTGAATCGAAGGCTGATAACTTATAAATTATTTTGCAACTAAACAATAAAGATTTTTCTAAATATTAAAAAAATAGTTTTTTAAAAAGAGCGCAAGGGTTCAGTTATATAATTTTTCATCAGACCCCAATTATTGTTAACTCATTTCTATCCTGAAGTCACTCCAATTTAATTGGTACTTGAGTTTATATGCACCGGTCGTCTTATTCGTTCATATTCATATCAGGACGTTCGTTAAATCTTTCTTTGCGTTATTGAATCTCCTAACTTTCGACCTCAAGTTTTCAAGTATCTTAAACAACATAATGGAAGAGATAATGAATAAATAGAGGGCAATAATAATCAACCAAGTCTCATTAGAATAAAATCTGTAGAAGATTCATGATCTATATTGGTGGTTCCCAACTAAGTAGATCCGTATTCGCTCACTGGCATGGCCAATACTGCTGAAAATATTTTATTTACACACAATGGTTGTAAATCAAGGTATCCAGAAAATCATTTTCGAAGTTTCAAGTGCAATGACTTTAAGTCATTTTCCTAACAAAAACCTGGAATGAAATAACAAAGAAAAGTAGATGTGACTTTAACGAAGTAACTTTCACATATATTAAATAACATAATATTTTTATGAGATAATAATTCAGTCTTTGATTCGTTTATGAGGTAATTATTTACACTTTATGCAATAATTAAGATCAATTTCTGAATATATGAGTCAGCTTCAAGATAAGATTTACTTACAGTAGTTGCAGCTATTGTTAGTTTACCTCTGTGAGTCAAGATAAAATATGAACCATAACATAACAGTAGTAAGTAAAAATGATTACCTTCAGACTACTCCGAAAATGTTTAAAACAATTTTTTACAAATTCAATATAAACAAATCATTTTACAATTGATAAGTGTTTTCTCATTGTAATTAGTCTCAAGTAAAATTAACTACGTTTGAGGCGATTATGAAAGCACTGGTCGTTTCTCTCATTGCATTAACAAAGGCTAGGATCTCCTGCATCTTACGTTTTCCTTTGAGTTGTCTATAAAGTTTCAATAATTTTGATGAATTGGTAAACTATCACAACACGTTGAGGTCTAATTATTATTACTGAGTGCAAACTATCGAATAACACCCACTTCATCTGGATAAAACTTGAGGTATGTACTTTTTTTGGAAAACGGAAAGTAGAGCGGTTAGTTATACGAACGTTGTGGTTCTTGCGATTCTAGAGTTAAGAATCAATTAGTATTTGAATCAAATTACTCATCTTCCTTAAATAGTCAATAAATTAAAACTCTGCGTAGAAGTACAAAGAGCGCTCGTACAACGGGAGGAGAATAAAAAGTAAAAACAATAGCCTTCTTTTCTTGTGCTGGAGCTGCAAATGCCTCATCTCTTGATAATGGCTAGAAAAAACGAGCTTTCAGGCAACATAAGGTCCAACACGAGTTGGCGCAATGAGCAACGTTGTCTCTAATTAAGACTCAATTATTCAGACCAGCGAGCTTCATTATTTCCTACAAACAACATCGTAATGAAAATGATGGCATATGAAAGCAAAGACATAAGAGGTATGTTTCAGGGAACCTGAAATTAAGAAAAAGTTAAAGGAATGGGATTTGCTCAGTATGGTACAGTAGAAATGTAACTAAATCATTTATGTTGCTTTTTTTGTGCATCTTCTGTTAGAAAAGAATCCGGCAACAAGAACGAGCCGTTTGGTTTATTTTTGAGCTGCTACTCAAGTCCCATGCCGATTAATGTAAAGACAATAATCACGTACATAGGTACTCCTCAAACAAGCAAAATCATTTCAGTCACATACACAGACTTAACTCACGCACACGCATTTCAGTTACGCCCATGAACCACAATCATATGTACACAGACCTCTACAGGTAGGGATATAGAATCAGTACGCTACAATACTGGGGGCTTCTTATCCAATATTTATCGAAACGATTTTTGAACGTGTTCACAGTGCCAACAAGAACGATGTTTGCAGGCAGCTGGTTGAAAGTTAAGGCAATTTAAACTGAAAAGAGTTTTGAGCCTGGGATGTTTTAAAGGTTTAAATTATTAGTCTTTGGCTGTTATTTCTGGTTCGAAACGACATTCCAGGGTAAAATCGCTAAGCCCGTTGAGGTACTTGTAAGTTTCAATTAGTTGTCATCGCAGTCTCCTTAGTTCTAGGGAGATGAGTTCAAGCTGCTGAAGACGTGTCTTTTGCCTTTTGTAGCTAAAATTGCGCAGTTAAGGAATCATTTTCGTAGTTTTGTACTAAGTTTCCTGCATTTTATTAATACCTCTTGCAAGGGCAGGATATCAGAGTTGCACTGCATATTCTAGATGTGAACGGATTAGCGATTTATACAACGGTAATATTAAGTTCGTTGACTTGTTTTCCAAGTTTCGTACAATAAGATCAAGGATCCTGTTCATGTTTCTGAAGCTTTTTTCTACTTGTTCGTCATGCTTGAGATTTTCATTGATAATGATACAAAAATCTTTTTGTCGCTGTACTGTTTCAATAAGTATGTCATTTCTCGTGCGTTGGAAATCCCTATTATTGCATTAAGCAAACATTTATCAATGATAAGGATAATTGCCTGGTTTCGGTCCATCATAGTTGGCCATAGAAGTCTGATTGAAGAGTTATTCTGTCTCAATCGGTGAACGCTTTTATGACAGAGTTTCATGCCACCGGCTCATTTATTAATTTTACTGATGATTCCGACGTCAAAACCGTTGATGTAGATTGTAGCTGATCCAGAAGAGCGGACCTAAACCGCACCCTTGGAGGACCCCTGATTTTACATGCATCAAATCACAGGCTTAACTCGTTGGGTGCGACCAGTGAGCAAGTTTCATATCCATCGAGAGTAGTCGCCTTGTAATCCATGCGCTTCCACTTTGGCCATTTGCCTTCCGTGGGGAGTGATATTTATAAGAGTACATATTACATAGTTTCAGATGTAGAGTATAATCCGACAAATAGAGAAGTCGGCAGTGTAACTGGCCCACCGGTACTATCAAAGAGGTAGGTTACGACTTTTGAATAAAATATAATGTTAACAGTGTTACCCGAAGCGTACGAAGAAGATATTTCAGTAATTATTAATTTCTAGTAGTTTAGAAGCTTATGATTTTTACAAGGAATATAAGAATGGCTAGCTGTCGTTTAAAATACCCCGTAATGATCACATAAACAGTTTAATTACACGCAGGGCACGTAGTTATCAATTTTAAAAGTAGTTAAATTACACCGGTTTTGGAAAGACTTCAGAGGTTGTTTAAGAAATATGGTGCTATAACCTTACTAACTTTAGAAACATCCTTACTAACTTCAGAAACATCCTTACTAACTTTAGAAACATCCTTACTAACTTTAGAAACATCCTTACTAACTTTAGAAGCATATTTAAAGAAAGAGTGGAGGATAGCACACCAACATTAGCGGGAAAAGTCAGTGCTGAAGTCCCTTGGACGTAGCGCATCTGCCGCTGCAACTCACATCAACAGTGCATCGATCCAGAAGTCTCCGCAGTGCACCGGTTGAACAGAACGAGGGTTGCTCGCAGGCACACCCTGGTAGTGACGAGCCTTCTATATGTCGTGTTTATTTGCGGGTGATTGGATAGCCTTAGAGCGGAGGGGGGTAGAATATAGTAGCAAAAAACAGATCGAGAAGTGGAAATAAGATAAAGGAAGAAGATGAGAGAGGAGGAAAAATGAAAAATGAAGAGCCGGGACTTCCAGCTAAGTCTGAAGTGTATCTGTTGATTATGTAGCGCAGGTGTTTATTTGGGGGTTCGAAAACTAGTCCATGTAGCTTGGGAAGAGTCTTGAGCTCGCTGTGGCTGTGGGCCTGGATTCATCGGTGTTGCCAGGATTAAGTTTTTCCACCCAAGATCTGGGTGTTTTAATGCGATGGTGGGTTTGTGGGTTTTTATTTATATACCTAGAATAAGTCATTTTTTTGGACTGTTTTCGTCGTAAATAAAAAATTTGCATGTACTGTCTCTTATGCACACGAATAAGGAATTGATGGTACACGTCATGTATGTGGAACATCTACCTACCTATCGTATGTGTTAGCGCAAACAAAAAAAAATCTTTTGCCTCTGCAAAATCTGTTGTTAAATTGAATTCATTTCTCGCTGAAATTATTGATATATTCAACGAAAAATTAACAAAAACAGACTTACTAATAACAGGATACTTTGCTAAACATTAAGTGTTTCATTCATATGCGAGTAGATCCCTTGGTTGAAGTAAACAAAAAAGCCTTTCCCATCAGTGAAGTTGCTAATAGTCTGCAAACTACCAAAACTCACTGTATTAAATTCTCAATAGAACTATGCTCTCAAATAAAAATGCACCTTCGTCATGATGAAAATGGAGCCCACTCGGTAAGCAAGTCGATGACTGGAGATTATTTTGCAGTTACGAAGATATTCCTTCTTCAACAGAAATCGTCCCACAATTCTGGTACTCCATCCGTAATCTGAAGGACGAGCTCAGCGATTCTAGATTTGAGTGGCTCTTGTAATTTGAGACGAGGTGCAACATTGGTCGTGTGATATTTTTAAGGTCCTGCGAATATGGATACACATACCAACTCCGTAGAAAGGCCTAACTTACTTGTTTCATGACATTTTTGATTATACAGTGTTATAATTCAGCTGCAAATGGCGTTAATGAGAAACAAAAGCAAGTGTTAAATAAACCTGTCTGTACAAGATACGTTATGAACATTGGCACTGTTGTATCCATATGATTGAGAGCGAGTAACTTTATACTGCACATGCTGTTCTTCTGACCTGGGATCCTTTTCAATATCTACCTAAATCGACAAAGAAAATCTCAGAGAAAACTTGGAATAGAATCTATCCCATATAGTTTTTTTTCGCTTGATTCTGTGTATTTTTACAAAGACTCAATTAAACGACTATATTTGTTCCCCAATTTTCATGGCATCGAACGAAATTGAGCATTATCTAGGGTCTCTAATTCTCTTTAGGTTTTCTTGCTGGTTGTTTCTTCATTTGTTTCAGTAAAACTCATACAAGGCTCCATTTGTTGAGGCAAACTCATGTATTTCACAGTGCCAATAAAGCTACTCAGCTGCCGTCAGGCAGACCCTCGTTTATTTCCATCTACCCAAGACGAGGTGAGCTTTTGCCTCTGCACCCATGATTAACTTTTTGTGGCGGTTGCTGTTCAATTCTTTAAAATATCGCACCGACTAATTGCGAAGCTTTCTCAGTTTTTGTTAACCTAAACACTGCCATTAGTCAGGACGAAAGCTGAGCTCTCTTGAAGGACGCTATATGGTGCTGGATTTCCCTGAAGACAGCAAACAAATTCGAACGAGAAAATGAATCTTTTGGGCTCGCACTCTCAGAGCAATAGAATCGTGAGATGAAAGATATTGCCCCACCCTGAAGAAATGAACTCAGGCAAATTATGAGCAGATTGGTCGGGTCAGTGAATGATTGATAGTATATACATGTAATGAAACATATTTCAAAACATTGATAATTTAACGTGCATACGCTCTGCGTTGTATGTAACTGCATCGTTCCTACTTAACATTTTTAATACGATAAAATTTTGCAATATGTTCTCAATTTTTTCTCCTACAATATGATCAATCAAATTTATCAGATAAGTCGCCTAACTTGAAGATACAAAAGAATGCTTTCCCATTAGCACAATACGCACAGAAAGAAGCCTCAACTGTTCCAGAGTAATAAAGATGCACATCTTTCTCAAAAAAGTATTTGATAACCGATAGATGTTCATATCTTGGGTTCTGGGTCTATGTACAGTCCAAGTTCAAATTATTTTGGCTTACTTTGTCATCCTTGGTACAATATTTAATACTTGGCCTTTGGTACAATTAGATAAGATACAGAATGGTAGTTCTGTATACATTAATAAAAAATGTTAATTCAAAATACAATAATTCGTCGTAAATCTTTAATACGTTCATCTTTATACTAATTTCAAATTAGTCGAATCTAAATCGTGGAATTTCCACGGAAACTGGCTAGTGTTTAATAGTTTAGTATCGACATCTTCAGTCAAGCTCTCTTGTAAGTCTCTTCTTCGTTTTCAACATCAATCCAATCCCTCATGCTCACACCTCCCACTGCTACAAACCTCCAACTATCGCCCCAAATCGTCACGTGCATTAATATAAAGTGGCTTGTATGAAAACATAATTCAGTTGTTGCAACGATATTTAATGAAAAATTGGTCAATTGCAACCATGCTTCGGTTCATATCTGGCTGATAAAATAATTTTGAGCGAATGTATAAGTATAATAAGATAGTAGGTACGATAGCTTGCTTCTACGAGCACATTGCTACCACGCCACAGTAAAATCAAGGTGCGCTCAAACTTGCCTTCTGTTTCAAACCTTACGTGAAAACATTTCAAAGAATTTATAGAGCGTTGGAATGAGTTCTTAAATAGTTCATCTCGTCCTAAAAAATAATTTATAATTGAATTTATCTTTTAACGAGCTAAATGTTAACCGCTCGAATAAGTACAACCAACTCTGAAAAGAAACAAATAATGCATTATATTGTATAAAGACATTTGTAACACTCGTGCTATATTTTATCGTGAAAAATGTTTGAATTAAGTGTTTCTTAGTGCTACTTTATTGATATAGTTTAATATATACTTAGTATTAATAGCAACACTTGATATACTTTGAATAACCTTTCTTATGAGCTTTTTACACGAAAGCTATACTTATGAAAACTATAGTCTTCTTATTGAAATTTTTAGACATTCATCATCTAAAATTTGGTTGTCTGATTTTTCAAAAACTATCTTTATAGTGAATAAATAAGGTTTGCTAATATAGTTTATTTGACTGATCATTTGAATAAACAGTGGGGTCATCTTAGCTGCTATTAAACAAGATGAAATTACAAGAGTGTTTCAATTTCAATTATTGATAACGTGCTCAACGAGAAATTAACAATTTTCTCGTGGTTAATTATGAAGAGAACTGATAAGCCATTGTTTGAGGACTAATCTCATACAAGTCTCCCTGTTCTGAATGTTTCTGAATAAGAAATGACACTGTGGATGCCTTGACAGCGTTCGCAATAACTGTATGGTAAAAACTGTTTTCTTATGATTCTGCAATGCTCGCTATATATGCAGTACAAGGTTTTTGATATATAGTCTTGAATAATCCTGAGTTATCTCTCAGACACTCGAGTCAAATTCTTTAAGTTAATTAAATTTCAAGCTTCCTTGACTTGTAGTTTTCTGTTCATTTCATACAATTTTTCCGATGTGAACTAAGCTTTTCACGGAACAGAAAATTCCGAAATTTAGCTCGTTAATCATGAAGATTGGCCTGCACCATATTATCAACAGTTATTACTTTTACTATTAACTTGCGTGACCAACTTGCGTCAGTTTATTTCGAAAACAACGTAATATCTAATTTAAACATCAACAAAAAATAAGAATAGAGTTGGCCCATTAATTCCAAATTTTTTCATTTGCTTCAACGTTACGTATTGTCTTTGGAGAGTAGCAAAGAACGCGAAGTTTTTGTGTATTTTTTACAGGCCAACAGAGCAAGCAGTAGTTCATTTTACACTACAAGAGGCAGTGGGGAATTACTATGAGTTTGATAAATAGAAATGTCTTTGAGCACAAATGATTTTGCGTAAAATTACAAGATTCAAATCCCAAAACCTGAATTTCCGTCGTATTGCCTCCCTATTTTGTCTTCTTGTATTGAAAAATAATGAAATTTTGTTAAAATGTTATTTTAAAAAACAAAATAACAGTTATTTTAGAATTTTATTACTGTTATTGCAAGAGTTGTTCATTCTGAACTAAATAGGCATAATAAACAATATTTAACAGCAGTCAACTAATTTCATTACAGAATATTTGTTCTCATTGTGCAGTGCTTAAAAATCGAACATTACAGAAAGTGGACTTTTAATAAGAATTTACTTCATTCATTTACAGAATAATCAGTGCACTTGTGCAAAAGCAGATACGTATTTTTTAACACATCCATTACGGTATGACCCACTGGTGGGTCATTCAGGTTAGGTTCTGTAATTTGTTCAAGTGACTGGGTGTACAAAGTAAAGATTTGCACCGACTAGGCAACTGCAATGAATGTGTTAAGGAATAGGCCAATAAGGATGGAAATGAAGAAAAAATACCATCAAAATCTTAAATTAAAACGTTCAATCTACGCTGGTGCTCGTCAAGATTTCTTGAAATGACAGTCAAAAAACATTTTATCCTAAACAGATAGCTGAAAGTGTATACTGAGAGGAAAAAACAAAAAGGGGAAAACAGAACACGAAACTATACAACTAACTGCATTCGGAAGATATGCATGCTGCATTTCTTTCGGAGAGGATTTCAATTTGTCGCTAAACAAGGATTCATAATTGAAGTAGCCAAAATAAACTTAGCAAGAGCCTAAACTTTTGTTTCAATATCCATGAAGGAGCTTTGTGCGAATATTTTGTACTGTACCATATCATCCTGGAACCAAAGTGAAAACAAAGGAAGACAAATGTTCAATAACTTCTACCTGTATGCTCCGCATTACCTGCGTTAAGTGCCCGGAGAGCACATAATCAAAATGCTACAGTGAGATCTGTATGCCAGTAAAGTTATGCACAACTAAAGATTATACACGTCAATCCGTGGTACATGTTTATAACTGAATTAATATCCGATATTTGATGTACTTTAATAACATATATTTCCACTCTTTGTATTCACTCACTGAAACTTGCCTGCATGTTTCATTTACTAAATCGATCATTTCAAGTTCGGTTAGAAAACAATAATTATCTGTGACATGGAACGTATTTTGTACTTGTCTAGCGTCATGAGTTAAATTTTCAAGCGTAAGTTTTGCACTGCTGCTCAAATTGATACTAATTTGTGCTGTGGACAGTAAGTGTGTTATCACGAATGGCACTTTTGTTTCAGTGGGTGCATACATTGAAAATATTTGGCGGCTTTATAAAAAATTCAGGGGTTGTTAATTGCTGCCGGAAATAAAGGGGGGATTCACGCATGAATAAAAGTTTCTTTATTCAGAGTAGGTGATACTTCGTAATCTAAAATTGCAGTGAATATGCACTCTTTCCTTACAAATATACCATGATGTGATTTCTCAACATTGTTTTTTATAGGAAATTATACTGACGTATTTAGTTTTCTTTCAACTATTTCACTTCTCAATATTTTTTCAATTTCTACAGTTGGATTGAAGCGTCAGTTTTCTTGTCGAAATAATCCTCAGAGGATATTTCTACATCGATTTTCAAAACGATTATTTCACCTATTACATGTTGTCTCCCTTGAACGAAAACTACACACTCTCGTTTGTGGCACGTTTGACCTAGATAACTGTGGACAGAAAAATACGAGATGCAAATGTACGCTGTTTAGGTACGAGTTATGTACAGACATAATCTATTTTGACTGTTTCCGCCCTTATGATTCTTCTGTTCCTCGTTCCATGCCAGAGGAGATGCCTCTACGCTTGATGCTCACGCTGCAAATGAGGCAAACCAATTGAGTGTGGCATTAGGTAAGATGAGCACGATTCAGAGACGCACATTTCTTCCATTAGCATAGAGAGGAGCTTGTGGCAGCCATGATATTAATTCCAAGTGGCGCTTGCTGCCAGTTACACAGGGTCGTGCCATACCTCGTTGGTCTGCTGTAGAGCCAATATGAGGAGCACAGCGGCCTCATGTTTAAAATTTTGCCTAATTGATTTCAGTGATGAAATCGTATACGATATGCTAAGCACGACACGTCAAAAAGCAGAGCAAAGGAATTGAGCATCGCCCTTTCGAATTCAATCAGGATACTCGCACATTTAGCTGAAGCAGAACTGCTAGAACGATGAAAAATGTTCTTGATATTTTTAGAGTTTTATGATTAGATGTAATTGATCATTTTGCATTTCGAACGACTTTATTATTGATTATTCCTAAAACATGAAATTTTTGTACAATATCAAAAAGTCTGGCATTAGAAACCTCAATAATTTTACTGAAGTCTACACGTAAACTCTAGAAAACCCATCTACGGACTCTTGTCTTTTTATTACGTTGATACGTTAGACAACCCTATTTGGTGCTTTCAAACTTTACGATTGAAGTTTAAGCTCAATAACTATGTTACTTTGAAGTATGATATCATAGGAGGTATTTCTTTCATGAGTTAGATTGAGTGTAGTCTCAGTCTCTCTTCTACATCACGGTTTCTAATAAGAGTGGCATCAGAAGCGCAACATGGATTGCGTTGAAGACACCTGATAGAATTTTATTTAAAATCAGAGTACTGCGCAGGATGAAGCTCTCATTTCCATTTATGAAAGGCGAAAGACTTACAGCTGGAATACGTTTTGACTCAGGCATACAACGTTTCATTCCATATATATTTTATTAATATGAATTAATAAAAAAGTGATGTTTTCCCGTATGATTTTAAAAAAATACAACTCTTCCTATATATCGTCAGTGGATCAATAAGCTCAACAGTTCTGAGAGAAATAATCTTCTTTGGCCTAATTTCGTCTGCATTATATGAATAATGATGGGACCATAATTTGGGAAGACTATAAACATTACATTGACGACAGGCAAAATTGCACCGCGCTTTTGAAAGCTTGCTAGCGCAACCCGGACGTGATAATTCAGATTGTTTAACTCTGGAGAAAACGAGGTCAAGCATTTTAAGAATTAAGGGAGAAAAATGAGCTAATTGCTCGTCTTGAGAGTTTATATACGAAAAATCTTGAAGTTCAGAACCTTGAAAGATTGTTTTTTTTAAAGTTTTTGAAATAAATTTTATTTTCGAGTAGTAGAGCTTACCCTTGATATGACTTTCATATTTTAATTTTAGCTCAGGAACCAATGAAAGTAAGGCACTTATTCTAGTTCCCAAAATTGCATTTCACATAACTACACGTGGTGGTTTTAAAGATTCAGCTCTCAATTTTTAGACGATGTTGTTATTCATGTGAATAAAATGCTACTGAACATGGAATATCTTTTCATCTCTCACAATAAAGTTTAGGGGCTTCCAATATGAAATCCTATGGACAAAATTTTGAATCTGGCTCGATGCCCTTTCAAAAAAGCTCTCAGGCAAGTTTTGCAGCATTGGTGGGAAGACGTTTTAAGCTTTTTGTACAGTACACCTGATAACTTTTCCTCTATTACGGACCCTCATATGGACTGCCTTTTAGCTTTCTTTGCAGCTTCTTCCCTAGAGATTTTATAGCAGTGCTAGGACAATATGACCTCCATTACATCCAAGTCTTCTTGAACCTCAAAATAGTCGTACAGTTTTTTCAATATTTTAATATTTTACTGTAACTCTGTACCTGATCGAATTCTTTTCATTTTAATACAATTAATACGGTCGTTGAACGACGGAAGTTATATTTTATTTTAAGATCAGCTCGAACTCCTTAAAGTTTTCCTACGCTCATAAAAAGAAAAGACCCACAAATAATTTCGTCAATTAAAAAAAATTATCCCAATTCTGTTTAACGCCGTTACTCGCTTTCGCACTTGTTTCTCCTTACACATCAAGAGATTATTATTTCAATATCTTTTTGCTCAGCTGATGTTCCTTTTTTCGATTATATTATCGAATATGTAAAGACTTGAACAAATTTGTCCAAAGTGAGAGGCTTCAAGACAGGAAAAGGGGCTGAAAAATTTAAGTCACTTTTACGCCTGAGAGGAAAAATAATATACAGCTACGTTTCAGACAAATCATAGAACAATTAGGACCTTATTTGGGCAGAATGATTAAAGCTCTCGTTTACAGTGGAACTGTTAGAATTATTTTTTGAATGCAAATTATAGGTGTACACCTGCAGTATATACCATAACCATCCTATGTTCGTACACCAGACAGTTTACGGAGTTCATGCTCTGTGACTCCGAGCAAGAATTTAGCAAAAACAACATAAAGAGGGGAGAACTTATTGTTTCAAGTTGACTAGGTAACTTATTGATACCTCTAGGAAGCTCATACTAACGAACTTTGTCTTTAAAAAACGCATGTGAGAAAAGAATGCAATGTTACGTTGATGAGAGCCTGCAGGATACTCAACTGATCACTCCAGTGATGAATACACGACCTGAAATATTCAACAGTATCGTACAAATAAATACTCTTTTTACTAGCAAACTTATAGCGTCTGGATCACAGCACATGGGCGAACATAAATTGGCTAACAAAGTGACAACGTTGCTAGCAAATCTTAAAAAAATTGTGTTTTGATGTTTGAGTTCTTTAGATGGAAATTCGAGCTGCGCAGAACTTACGCGAGTTATTCGTTAAATATCCGTTTTTTTATCAAGAGCTGCAATGAAATGTCTTAATTAACTGATCAAAAATTAAACATATCGAGGAAATATGTGCAAAAATATTTGTGTTTTCCGTGCGTTAATTGTTAGAAACATTTCTTCATAGGTATGAAAATACATGACAAAATGAAATATTTTAAAGATCGACATCATTTCCAAGTTGGTTGTTGTAAAAGATACTGTATTTAGCGGCGTATTGGACGCATTGATGCAATACATTTTACCAAAATCAAGAGAAAGTGAATATAAAAATGGATTTTTTCACTTTTCCTCATACCTCTATTCAGCAGTTACCCACAGTAAACCTTTCATTTATATGACACATTGCACCTTTTGAAAATATTTTATGTGAAATGACGCATCTTCTAAGCAGCAATAAACGGTGCGTCAACACCTAGTGACTATTTGTCAGATCGGTTTTCGATGCCATTAGTTTTTAATAGCAGTGTTTTCTTTGAGGATCAAAGGACTCTGAAAGTAATAACTCGTCTCTTTACTAGGTTGTTTATTTCCGCAAACAAAGATTGTCCAGAAATTGCTGAGAGCCAACATTCTCGAGTTCATCAGCGAGCACAGATTGGCTCCCATATTCTCGAGATCTCAATCTTCTTGCCTGAACTCAGGTCTCTGCTTCTCCTCAGAGAAGTTTGAGTTCCTTGATGACTGGTCTTGTGAAAGGATCTGGGGAAATTTCGTGAAAAGTTGTTTCTCAACTGTAGTTTGAATGTGCGTTTCAAAGGAGTTTTCTGATATACGCCTACACTTCAAAAGTGAAATTATTGTTTTCTTTTATTACCAACTGAAAACTTGCGTCTGTGCATTGGTGAACCTTAAAGTTGATACTTTTTAATATATCGGCAAGAACTTTTAGTAACCGTTGTGAGCTTAAATGAGCATGAATAAAAGAAGAGGAGCCCGGCACTGTACCAAAGAATCTTGACTGTTATTTTCACACCATGAAAAATGTCAACACAGTGAAATTTTTTTCGTATACATTGTTGAAAATTCCTCCCATTTGTTTTTCTGGCATTTTATATTGAAGCATGTCGTGAAATTGAGTGGCCTGTTTTTCAGCTCTGAAACGAGTGATGATGTTCGAGTGTTCCTCTTTTTAGTCAAAAAAGAAGTGTTCCTGCATTGACGAGTGTTAGTAACAATAGTTCATAAAAAACAAGGTAAACTGACCTTAAGGTCACCCTTTAGTGAGGATAGTTTTCGCGTGAAACTAATTTATGCCGTTGAACAAGTTTCAACTACTTGCTACAACTGTGTTTGACGTCAGTTTTAATTTGTGTTGTTTCTTTCCTTTTCCTTTAGTTTAGATTTATTATTAAAGGATTTAAAGTATTCAGGCTTCAAATTAGTTGAAACAAGATAAACAAGAATTGGCTAATGCCTAAACTACTTGTTTAACCATAGACCATAACTCGTTGGAAGTAAAATACTTAACACTGTATTTTTAAATGTGATATTAGTTTTTATGTTTCATACTACTTTGCTCCAATCCTTCCTTAAAATTTAGTTTCTTCTGGGCTTAAGCCTTACAATCATACATAAACTTTAGCTTTCCTAATTCTGTAATTAGAAATGCTTTTTTCTAATACTTTCCTCTTAAATTTTATGCAATCTTAAAGTGGTTCTTTCACAAGAATTGGGTCGTAGTCTTTGTTGTGGTTGTGTACTAATTCCTAAATATTACAGCTGTCGTTGATTGCTTTTGTCTTTGCAGTGTGACCTTCATTCGCACTCTTTTCAGAGAGAGAATAATTCTTTAAGCGAAATTCAATGTGTTTTTTCGAACAAAGGATGGAAAAAAAGAAAAAAAAGAAATGCAATTCAATTGCTGTGGAATATATATATCACACTGGTTTATCTATGTTATATATAAAACAGGAGCCTATCGAATGTCAATAATATTGTGCTAATAACATGTGAATAAATCTAATTATATGGGGCTCACTGATTATTGACAACTTCTGTTGATGAGGGCATCACCAATATTAAGAAATAAATTGCATGTCTGTGGAAAGAAAATATAATCTGAACTAAAAAGAAATTATTATAGGGTGAATGACCCAGCAAATTTCATTCATATTTATTTTTTTGTCCTTCACATTAACAATTTTAATGAAATAGATGTACGTTAAATCAATTGTAGATACGTTCTTGGTGTAATCATTGAATGAAAAACTAGGAGACATTATTTTTGTATCGTGACGAAGTAAATCTAATCAGATTGTCTCAAAATAGCAAGCTTCGTACAATAAGATCAACATTTACGAGTGGTTATTTTGTGTCTTGATCATGAAAACACGCATGAATACCAGCACTCTTGAGTTATTTTAACTTCACTGTATGAATTTGTATCGCACTGTGTTGAGAAGAGACAGAAGATGTATCGGTTACTTTCCCCCACAAGCGTGTTTTTTCCAATTAATCTCGCAATAAATGTTACATAAAAGTATTTGACATATAATGAAATTTCATGTTTCCTAATTACTCTTTGCTCATAACCGAAATTCATCCCGTACCTTTAAATTCAACTTCTCTACAAGAAAATATTTGCATATAAGATTAGATAGGTAAATTCTTTTTTAATATTTGCGTTCAAAATGACAATTGTTATTCATGACAAATGAAAGAAAACTCTACGATGTTTTAATTGACGTAGACAACATATTCTATCGCATTTTCTGGCATTCTTCATTAAAGTAAAATGAAAGATAGGGAGGCAAAACAATTCTCGGTCAACATTACCAAACAAGGTAATGGCAACTCGTAAATATATTCTGATCTGATCGCCATCGTAGGTATGATAAAAGCCATTATTCGGAACTGGAAGTGTAGACGACGACAGATAATTCCACTATATATATTCCACTACATAATAATACACAGTTTGTTGCTAGTTTGGTCCGTCTCTCTGTGACGCTCTTAAGGATTTAGATAGGAGGAAATTCGGTAGGGTATACTTGTACTGTAAGCATTGTATTGTGGATACCAAAGGCACATCCTTCAATGTGGAAACTCCTTCGCAAAGCCCGCGTCCACTGGCAAATAAAAAGAAAAAATTCAGTAAAAACCACGTGAATTTTCAAGTGTGGGTCTACTAGTAACCCAGAAAATGTGTCAGTAAAGAATGCGGTATGCAAGGATGCGGTAATTAAGTCTCGTCGTCCCGGAAGTTTCCACTCAAGAGAGCCTTGAAAAACTCTTTTAGTGAAGCACAGACACGTAAATGTTTGCCTGAAATTTGTTGAGAAGTATTCATTTGAGTTTGATAAGTTCTTGTTTGTGGTTTTATGGTCTGACGAACTATTATAAAATTGTGTATTTTATAAGAAACACATCAAACTTTGCGTCAGGGGAAAAAAATTATACCAACCGAAAAACAATCCTTCGTATCAAGTAAAATGATATGAAAGGTATTGTCTATTAATGGCATCGGTGAAGTGGGCATAATTGAAGGAAATAATAATGCTTTCAACTTGTACAAACATAAAATCATTGGAACTTTAACACGTTGACTCCGAAGTGGTACGTTTGTGGGCCACTTAGGTTAGGTTCTGTAAATTTTACAGTGCCTTCTAATAATAATATGTACAAAGTGAAGATTTACACCAGCCAGGCAATCGGAGGCAACGTGTTAAACACTTTCGCATACTAATACAAGGACCTGAAAGAAATGCCCATGATATTTTGACATTTTTGACAATAGTTTTTCAGAACGTATTTTTACAAATCCTTCCATAAAGACAGAGCTCATTGAAGTATGAACATTTGAGTTCAATTTCAAATCAAAAATGTTAGCATAAGAAGCCTGAAGTTTTTTGAGTTACGTACTTTCGCATTCTACTCTACTGCCATTATTTATGCGTAATTTACCTTCGTAGGCAAAGCGCCATTGGTCCTTTTACGTAGCTGGTTCTTATAGATGGAAATTCTAACCCCTGAAGTCAAATGTAAGACGTGGTCAGCAACAGGAGAGAAAAAAAGAGGACAGAAGAACTGGTTAAAATAACTTTATGCTGGAGCACCGGCCATTTTTTGCGGGAAATGCAGAAGAGTTAACAAATTGCGCTCATTCATATTGGGTGTTCCCTCATAAAATATATTGTTGTTTGGTTGATTTGTCTCTGCAAATTTACATCTACCTTACGCTGGGTCTATAGTCTATTCCAAGATACTGTTTTAAACTCATCCCGCAGTGTATTGCAATATCTACTGTATCATTTTCTATTACATCGCACAGTACGGCAATCGACTACGTAGGATTAAAAGAGTTTTATTTATAAAATTTTACTAAACCGAAGGTAAATACTGATCAATATTTTCTATTTTAGCTCTGTGGAGGAAATCTGTGAGTACCATTTTAAATATGCTGAAATTGCAATATTTTTTTTAGATAATTTTCCATCAAGTGGAAAACTATTACTTCAAATTATCTTCAGGACACTGCAAGAAGGCATCGACACTAAATGGGGAGCCATAGGTCAAGCATTTCATATGTTCATAAGCTGTGTTAAAATAGCGTGCGCTAATGATGTCAGAAACAAAAAAAAACAGTTTTTGGATTAGAGATTCCGAAGTAAAATTCTATTTAAATAAAATTAAAACGATGTACTGGCTGATCAACACGAATAGCTTATTTCACTATACCTGAAGTATCACCAAATCATTTTAACAAAAACGACTCTTAAATCCTTTTCGCACATTTACGTTTCTGAGAAGCTACTCAATAACATACTGAGACTCGCTGCCAAGTTTTTTGCCCACGCTTAACAACGAGAAGAATATTCATTACCAGCTCTCTAACATAAATAGTATTGCTTCATTTCGTTAAAAGATGTTAAGAAAAGTGAGGCAGCTGACATTACTCATAGACAGGAAATTTCTCAGCCATCATAATCTTCACTCAATAAAATTCGCAGTTAATGAAACGCAGAAGCAATAAAAGGCTTAGACATTGTTTTCTTTCCTCTTTAGCTATTGCAATGAAGTCCTCTTGATAAAAAATGGCCAACTTGACGCAGTAGAGCGCCAGTAAGAAAGCTCTACCTCACGTCAAAAATAGTCGGTGTGCAGCCAAGTAAAGCGAGGAATTGCGCAGAACATTGGATAAAATTCGGGACAGGGTGCAGATGTATTCCATTATGATCTACAGATGGCGATATTAAAAAAATAATTCATCATAGAAGGGTGGTAATTATATGAGTACATAGGTGGGCATCTGCATTCATTGCTTAAAATGTTCAAAATGCCCTCCAAGTGGACCTTTCCGCAGCTTTGCTCTTTTCTTTTGGGGCTTGTCATCTTTCTGACACCCTCTTTACTCAGGTTCGTTACAAAATCCTCCCGCCCATGGGTTCAAAGAGAAAAATGCGGGGGAGATAAGTCTGGAGAGTATGGGGCTAATAGTGATCTGCCTGACATAAAGTCAATCTGTCACCAAACTTGAATTTCAGTAACTGAAGACACGTGGCTTTCACAAGGCAGCTGGCCCCATCCTGCTTAAATCAGCACAGACGTCTGGTGACCACAGCCGCGACTGCATGTCAGACTGTATTCTTCAGAACCATTTCCAGGTAGACATCTGAGTTGACGGATCCCTCAAAACAAGCCACAGGGAGGATGTTCCAATAGCCCATCCTCCACAAGAGATAAGTTTTCTCCATGAGTCATCTAGCACTCGATTACAGTATGGAGGTTTATAGGGGTACGGTACTTGTTTATTTGTTTGCTTGGTGGCTGACGCTATACAAACAATTTTTAATTTGAATATATTATATGCTAGAACCAGTCATCCTCGAAACTAAGCCAAAACATACAGGCCGCCAGCCTTGATTACTTGTTTGCCGGACTGAGAATTTCCATAAGGTGCGGCTTGCCGGCCTTTAACTTGAGAAGTTTTCTCAGAATTAGCAGAATGGTTTCATTATTTAAACCCATCAAGTTTGCAGCATGCCTAATGTAGGATTTTGAATATTGTCCAAAAAAATTCTTTATTCATGCTAGATTCTGTAACTCTGCCGACTTCTTGCCAGTATGGACATAAGGTCGAACTGAAGCTATTGGTTAAATCTCTCCATTTACTTATAAGATATACAGTGTATTTCCATCTCTATATCTGTGTGTGTCACATTTTATCCAATCTATCACTGAAGAAAAATTATTGAACTGAAATGAGAACGGGTATACATGTATTATTAACATTGCATTATAGATATCAAAGGCGCCGGATTACTATAAAATACGCCATTCTTTCCCGTTATTAACCTTCTTCTCCTACACGGCCATGTGATCGATAGATAAGATACAGAATGGAAGTTTTGTATATATTCATAGAAAATGATCAGATTCTGATAATACTGCAGGTGGAACAGGAAAATGTATTGCATTTCATAGACCCTTAATTTTATCACTTTTAAACCCTGGAATGTCCACGGGTACTATCTAGGCCATGTTATCGGTTAACAAGATAAAGGATAAAAGTTCTGTGTATACTCATGAAAAAACATTAATTTAAAATACAATAATTAGTCGTAAATTTTTAATACATTCGTTTATATCATAATTTCAAATAAGTCAAATCTAAACCTTGGAATTTCCGTGTGTTGCTGCAGTAATGAACCTGACTTTTACATACTGTCCCGCATTTCGTTCCTAGAAATTTTCTAAAAGTGTTTCAAATGAAACAAAAGACGATCGGTTTTTACGACCTTTCAAGCCATTGAGAACCTTTTTACCTATTTATCTTTAAACAAAAATGTTAATATTGAGTATTTCCAATACTTTGTTTTCCAATATGTTCACTGTTATTTAAAGTTTCGGCAGACATTCGTGTGTTGTGCACATCGTAGTGAAAGAGTTCTATCCAACGAACACTATATATGAATTTAGCGGAGCACTCTCGTCGTAGTCTATGAACTGATGAAATACTTCCTCCCTCACCGCATTCTGGTTTCAAGGAACATCGAGCAAATAGCTCGAGCAATCGAGCTGCTCCCAAAGATTAATTCAGAATTTTAGACTCGCTCACGGCAAACGCTGATCATCGCATGCTAGAAACATTGTATACTTACAAGCTGAAACCTCAGTATGTGTAATAGCATCTGAATACAGTTAATAGTTTCTACTTATTTCTAATTTACCAGTATTTGTTCACCAACGTTTTCCATAGCCTTTGTTAATACAGTGTCATGCTAGGTTTTCAAATTTGATGAATAAATTTCATAATTTCGCTATGTTCAGATGCTTTTACTTTAAATATGCAGAGACTGGACACGTTATAATACATAGTGAGATGATATATCGTTTTCATTACCCTTTTGATTAATTTACTATGACAGAAAACGTTCCCGTATATAGAGGTTCAGGGGATCTTATTAGCGTAGACACAAATAAATAATATTTTTTACATAGTGCAAAACCCAGAGCTTTAACGTATTACGCATCTGAGTTTGGTGGAATCAGAGAAAGCCAAAACCTCCCAGGGGAAGTTAAAAGCTCTCATGGCAGCCGCTTCCTAAAAATTGACTCACAAATTTCGTAGAGACTAAATTCTGTAGGAATAAAAAGTTGAAACAAAGAGTGCTTTCAGAAGTTCAGAAGTGCACCTAAATCTAACTCTGGCGATGGATTGGCACTCTTAGCAAGTGTTTTAAGGCGATGACAACCCTACACTATACTGTATACTGCACTATATACAATGTATAAAATAGTCGACTATGGCGAAATGTGTGAAACTTGAATATGGACTCGGTTTTCTGCAATTAGTGTATGAAAACACACTTTATTGTATCGTACAGTGACAATGTTGGTATCGTAGGATATCGGAATTTGATTCACTTCCCAGCTTATCTCACATGATATTCTTTGCGAGTGTATCACAAATATACGGAAATGTTAACAGAAAATTTAGCCAATATTGGTCAGAATTACAAAACAGGCTCACTTGTTGAGTTTTTTAAATATTTCTTTGAATAGCCTGCAGAATGAACTTCATAAAGGTCATCTGTTTTTAATCCTTGTTTTGCTACACATTTTCAACTCATCTTATGCAAAATTAGATAAGTTCTTTACGAGAGAAAAATCTCCTGTATTTTCAAAATCACTACCATATTTTTTGTCATTTCAATATAAGATTTTGGTTCTAAAATAGGCACAACTACTGGCCATTTGACATATTCAAAAACAATTCAGGCTGTGGGGTTTAAGCTGGATAATACAAACTACAAAACTGGTATTGAATATGAAAATGTGAAACATATAATACGTGATTATGACCAAATTCTCAATTTTCTTATCGAACCACTAAAAACAGCCAAAGAATGAAAATAAAAAATCTACAAAACTTTTTTTAATTTTTGTAGGACGTCTTCCTCCAAAAGACATTTTTGCAGAGCACCTGACGCTATTCATCACGCCAGATGGATGGCAAGGACTGTTCATTCTCTAAAAATATTAATTTTTAGTTATCAATTATAGTTACTAGGTATATAGGAAAAAGGTATTAGAGACATTTGTTCACCTATCAATAATATTTATGTAAAAGTGTAGTTCTAGGCCTACAAACTCATTTTGACCACAACCAAGACCTACTGTGATTGAAATACAATGATTTGTTGATCACGGAAATATTAACAATGAAGCTACTGAGCAAGCATTCTCTAAAATGATGAGGCATCTTTGTTATCTTAACTCAGTCCAAGTTGCATTTTAATTTTGTGACGATAATTTTGAAAAATTTAAAATACAAATGGTTCTGAAATCAGTGACTCACAGAGAAAATTTGTAATAGTTATGAGCATGACGATGTAGAAGCAGCGTAACCTGTAGGTCTGAAAGAAGTGGATAATTTATGGGAAAAAGAAGTTGATTTTCCATATTTCCACGGGTCAACGTTATTCGATGGAACTGAAACTTTGCTAATCTTACTTTCTTGTAGATTGACACTTTCAATGGGAGCCCCTAGCAAAATTCGCTAACGATAATTCAATAAATTATTGTGATCACCTTTCTAAGGTGCGGATGTACTTGCTAAATTAAAGGAACTTCCGTGAAATTTTTTGAAATTGGAGAACCCGACATTTCTGCTACCAAAATACCTAAAAGTTTCAACGGATGCCTCTAAGAAAACAAATTCTGTTTACCGGTTGATGAAATATAAAAAACTTTATTTTTGTTTCTAAGACGCAGTCTTTTTATTAGGGCTTCGAGAGTTGCTGTTCGCTGCCGTTAGAAGGCGATAAAATATTTTCAAGGAACTCCAGTAACAACCTGCACGTGCGTCCATTACGCTTTGAAATTGCCTCGATTTATCCCCGTTTTAAGGTCTATTCTCTATAATTTTTGTAATTGTAAGACGGGGATGTAGGGAATATTTCTTAGCGGACGCTTGCACGTTTCACGAATTTTCGACTGGGTTTTGTTGAATTTATACAACGATAAAGGAGAAAGAAAAGAAAGTGTTAACTACAAATAGTAGTCGAATGCTTTTCCTATTTTTTGACTTTGTTATTATCGATTATAACCAGTGAAAAAAATATGAATATTTCAGATTTTTATTGATAAAAGATTTATAATTTGTTGAAATATTGATAACTGGCTAAGTCATCATTTCCGTTGTGATAGCCATGAACCTGTTTAAATATGGCAGTTTTTGAGAAACAATCTTAATTTTTCTTCATTGTCGCTTTAAGCCTCATTACTTTGAAATGTCTTCAGTAAGTACGACTAATGGATTTCTTATATTTTATGTTAAACCAAAAAGAAAAAAACAAATTGATTTTAATTCACACTTAACTTGATTTATACTAGTTCACTGACCGTGTGGATTGTATATTGAAGATGATGCTGAAAATATGTATTAAAACTATTGAATTTCGTAGTTTCAGGTTTATAATCATTCTTAACTAAAAGTACTAGTAAAATGTGGTAGCCAGAACAGTTGAAACTCAAATATTTATGCTGTCTGTACCAAATTTAACTCTTGTTTTTGCTCCCAGTGAGTCTAGACTTGGAAGGGTTGAATAAAATGTTCACAAGATATTATAATAAAACCTCATATGTCTCTAATACAATACTTTAAGTGACTCGTGTTTATCAGAATTCTTTTACCTTGACGATTATTCATAAGATAATTAAATTTCTATCGATTTTAATGAATAAAAAAACGATCACATTCAAAATATGTATAATCAGGAATTAATGTCTAATATCAGAGCCATTCCGTTATTATTCTGCATTTGACTAACATTTGATGTTATTACTATGATTTTCAACGTGTTTTGCAAGATCGAGGTCTGAAAATATGAACTCGAAACGGAAGTGATATCCGCTTTCCTTGAATCAATATTTCAGCATTCATCCATCAGGTAACATCTCTTCCCATCGTGCTAGAAAGCTACTGGGTGTGGTCATGCATTCACTTCTAGGATATGAAAAAATTGTTCGTAATTATTGCGTTCCTACACCACTATTTTCCCTATTTACACTATTTATTCACTATTTACACCGTTGCATGGGAAGATTATATAAGAGATGTTTGACTCAAAGCAGAAACTCAAAGAGTGATGATATAAGTAAGTTTGTTCGTGATGATAGATAGGTCCTTCCTTTATCATACCAGGATGCTGTACCTATCGAGGCTTAGTAGAGTAGGTTAAGAAATTCATATTTAATAACTTACTAACAAGCTGGATCTCAATGTTTCTCACAGCAGGATTAGTTTTAAAAGCTAATTCAAATGCGTTGTTTATGTTTTATGCTAAACTAAATTTTTTGTTTTACGACATGAAGAATATATTAAGCATATTGAATCTAACAATGGATTTTTAAAATCATGTTTTATCTTGGTTTTAATGAGGGAACCAATATGCTATATGAATATGCCATGATTCACTTAAACATAAATACAAAAAACATTGTAGATTCTTATTGGTAAAAAGGCCAAGTTTTTTTCAATACATTTAACCCATTTTGTTCTATTCAGGTAGCAAAATGAAGTCAACCAGGAGCCACAAGTACATTGCTCTATGAATATTCCTATGAATTTTTTTTAATGCTGTTGAAAATTCTTACCTTGCCTCTCTAAGTTAGTTGCGTCCTGCAGCGTCGAGTATAGGCGGCCAGAATGGCGTTATGGAAGTTCAGTCGGCATGTAACCCGAGCAATTCCACTACATTGCTCCACCCATGAAATAACTTGCTTTGGGTCCGTATTACGGTATTGAAATGCCGCCTTCATAGTTGTGTGTAACTGTCAACATCAGGCCTCCCAAAAGGCTAAATTTTTCTGAGCTTGATTTCAAAAATGCTTTCAAAACGGATGAAATAAATGTGCTCAGTTCTTGACTGTCAGTCCTACTGTTCTATGGGTGCACAGATGTTAGGGCTAATTTAAAACTGTGCGTGCTAAACCTGTTAACGGTGGTCAATACTCAGCAACAAGTGTTCATACAGGGTGCAGCAACAAAACTTCATGTTTTCAAAACAAAGCGTTTTAAAAAAAGAAAGTTATATTGGCATATCCTGTAGCAGGGTTGGAGATTGCAATAAAGGTCGGGGAGCCGGAGTATGAGTCGGATGAAAATTAATGCTAAAGAGTCTGAGTTGAATATGGACTTTCTTATAATTGAAGATTAGAAGTTAAAGGATTGAATTTATAACCCCATAGTCCTGTTCAAAATAGAAAGCATAGCTTGCATCATTCAGTCTATTTCGGTAGATCTTCTGACAGTAAAGTTCTAAAGCAAAATAAAATGGACAGAACCCTGTATTTGGCATGAAGGTTGAAGAATTTTATCAATTTGTTGAAAATGAAACGTCCAATTTTTCTATACACCAAATTTGTCGGTCGTTTACCAAGTTGATGCATCGTTTTGTTACACGCGATGAAAAATGGATTCGTTTCAGCAATAGCATCCGTTCGACGAAGAAACGAAGTGCCAAAACACAGTACAAAAAAGACACTTCAGTACAAAAACTAGTGGTGTGTGCTTGATGATCCAGTGCTGGTGCTGTCCACTATAGTGTTAAGAGACCTGGTACATCGATTACAGCGAATGTATACAATAATTAATTATTAAAAAGATGCATGAACTTGCAGTAAGCCATTGATATTATTTAATAGACAGAATAATACTCTTAAACAGCAACGCTCAACCATAAATTGCTCAAAAAACTCTAATCGGGCTGCAGAAACTGAGTTTGGGAGTTTTCTCTCGTCCTCCACATTCACCAGACCTTGCACCTACTGACTATCACGTCTTAAAGGTATTAGACAAGTCATTGCAAGAAAGAATTTTCATAACTGAAGAAGATGCGAAGTTAGCATACAAAATCAATGAATAATCCGACATATAAGGCTCGAAAGTATTATTTAGTATGAATAGTTTAAAGAAAACTGTTTTTTATGCAAATCGGGGAAAATTATTATTATATATTCTTCGTTTAAGCAATGCAAATCATGGAAAAAGGAAAATTATAGTTAGTATTCAATACCCATAAGTTTTTACGGGCACAAGCAGTCAAGTGTATGTACTCATGCTGCATGAACACGTCCATATACACACATTTTGGGCAGAACGCACAAATGAATAGAAAGAAAAAGAGAAAAGAGAGAGAAGAAAAATGCTCGAAAACTGTTACCGTGTATGGCACACCACGGGGTTTCTACTGTGTCTCAAAGCACGCGCTGAATCGATGGATATACATTAAATACATTTTATCATGATTTTGTTAACATTTCGGAAGGAAGATGGGGCCTTCTTGGCCCACAGGGTTTTGTGCTTAAGCATGCATAAGCACAATGGGAGTTCCTGGACAAGAGGTACTCTATAGTGAGTGAAAATTTTTGCATTTTAGCTGTTCGTATCAGAATAAAATCAGCGTGAGGAACGGTGCTTCAATTTTCTTAAGTGGGAATAGAACGAATGTAGGTCATTCAGCTATACTGCTGGTCATGAACTGCGAATGGAGCGTCATGCAATTTGCACAATATCCCAGAAAATTTCCATAACGCAATGGGGAGAGTAACTGTGTTACCTGTCAATCGTAGTCGAAATTAAGCAATACATGAGACAGGAGTACTGTGGAAAAATTTGAGTATCTTTCGATATCCTAATGGAGCAAATAGAAAAGATCGAAGAACAAATTGTGGATTTGTAAATGATATTATTTTCTTGACAGGTGGTGAAATTAAAGATAAAGTGATGGTTAATTAAAGCCAATTAAAGGCAAATGATTATGAGCTGGTAACTATTTTAGAAAACTACATGAGCATCGTTAATAAATGTTTTTCTTTAATTTAAAGATTGGGATAAGTAGTAACTTCCTGAATAACTTTCGAGTCATCAGGAAATCTATAAACCGAATAATTCAGAAAACGATGTGAAAGTCACGTCTGTCGTAGGTCTGGAGAAAAGAACACTTCACTTGAGAGAGCATCATGCAGCCATGTAAGATAATATTCATTGCGTGTACAATGTTATGAGAGCATTTGATAATAACACGTCCTCTCAGAGTCTTAAAAATAATGATAATTTTGATTAACTAATGTATGAAATATTTTTTCAGGGAACACTATGTGGTCCATAGTTTTTTACGATTTTGTGAAAAAATTGTAATGATTCCGTGTTTTCTATAAATTTGCACATTTGAAACTGAATATTTGGAAGCAGGACCAAAGACTTTACCTTACCACTAGTTTCGCTATCAACTTCTGATCCTCAATGACACTGCAAACTCAAAGCTGGGTTGTGAAATCGTTTTTATTTCTATGCGTAGACAATAAAAAGACTTAAAAGCAAAACTCTCAATTGTGTGTTTATCACATATGATCGACCGAATGAGAAATATCCAAACGTCCATACGTACAAAATCTAAAAAAAAAACAAAGTTGCAGACGAGGCTTAGAAGCAGCAGCCGGTGTGAAGGAGCAACTCAAAGGGCCAATAAATTAGGGCAAATATTCCAGCCCAGAACACTGGGATGGCTAAGCTTGCTAGCAAAGATCACTTACTTGCATGCAGTCTGCCAGTAAACTGGAAGAAATGTGAAGACATTTGCAGCTAACCCACTTTTTTATGACACAATGTGTCGCATACTGCTGCAATAGACTTCTTTGTTTTCTCCCCTCTCCTGTTGTGTTGGGATTGTGTCAATGCTGTCTGGTTATCTGTTCGTTGTGACGCAGCTTCAAACTTTTGCTGTATGAAACTAAATGCAAGCATACGCTTAATCCGGGGCATATATTTTTTGTTCATTTTCTGGACACAAAAGCGAAACAATGTTGCCAACTGAAATGTGAACAGCCCGTAAACTATTGCGCTTATTGAGAGTAAATCTGAAAATTTGCGTTAAATGACCATAAGGAATTTTTAAACATTAGTAAATTGTTATAGACTAGTTATTATTCGATCGGCGGTGCGCTTGTTCGTTGAGTATAAGCTTTAGCTGCTGTCCGAATAGAGTATTCATACTTCCAAGGCATGATCGAAAAGAATGCAACACTCTATATCCAAGAAAAACTCGATCATTAAATACGTTCTTACTTAGTTATATCAACGTCAACTACTACTGCTTCAACACCGTGAAAAAATCTAGTAAACTTGAGTATCAGCACTTTTTCTTTGTTATAATTACAATATATCCCAACCATGGAAGAACTGTAATTTCTGTATTGTTCTGTGAAGAAGAGACTAGAGTAAACAAAACAATAATTACTATAAATTGTGTAGTTTTCCCTTTGCGCATAACATACTCAATGTACCCAGTACATAGGTGTACCATGAGTGATTTACTGTCGTCTTTGATTTTACTCAGCTCTTTCACAATCATATTTATCGGCTTTACATTATCCATAATTTTGGAGTCTGGCTTCCACTCTTTATAATTTTGGAGTTTGACTTTGCATTATTCATAATTTTGGAGTTCGGCTTTGCACTATCCATAATTTTGGAGTTCGGCCTTGCACTCTTTATAATTTTGGAGCTTGACTTTGCATTAGCCAAAATTTTGGCGCTCGGCTTTGCACTCTCCATCATTTTGGAGTTCGGCGTCGCACTCTCCATAATTTTGGAGTTCGGCTTTGCACTCTCCATAATTTCGGAGTAATTTCAGTAAACTCTCAGGCTGACACTGATGCTCAGCTACGACATATTGATGTACTGGAGAGACGTGCCGTATATCGAATAAAGCAATACTTGAGCAATATCTATTAAATTTATTCTAATAACGTTCTGAGTTCTCTTCTCACACTGTAACGCAGTTACTAACATACTAACGACACGTAATTGTAGAAGACGTGTAATTATATTACAGTGAACAGAAGGCCCAATAATTAGAAGACAATAACTGCCCAAAACTCATTGCTGTGCTTTGGCTCGTATTATTGTATCTCATTATTCTGTAATGTTTCTTTCATCTTATTAATATGATGCTTAACATCCACAGACAGGATGTGAGCAAATAATCTACGTGCTACCAAGAAGTCTACACACCCCAACGTGCTACCAAGAAGTCTACACACCCCAACGTACTACCAAGAAGTCTACACACCCCAACGTACTACCAAGAAGTCTACACACCCCTTCCATTTCTCTACCTGCAAGAGGCAGAGAGACGGAGTACTCGATGTCAAGACATGGACGAGAGCTGCGAGAAAAAAAAGAGTCAACATATTGAAGAACTCAATATAAGTTATTAAACTCATCCTGCCTTCAATTGCCTTTTCTCCTGTTGGGTTTATCGACAGTCCCTCACCCGTTCAGACGCTCACTCCGAGGAAGACAAAAGGCAAAAATATTCAATGTCTCCTTGGAAACAAGAATTGTCTGAGGGTT
>VCRD01000123.1:370294-388896 GCA_006783055.1 Trinorchestia longiramus | reverse complement strand
TATGTTAAAAACGGCCATCATTTGTGTTAAGAGTCAGACCTCAATGTTACTGTGGTTACCCAGCCATGAGATAAACGACGATAATATTGAAATTATTATACAAGTAACATATTCGACTTTTTTTTGTGTTCGTGTATGATACTATGCCTAGAATACCTACCACTTAAGGATTTTATGATAAGGCATTTTTAAAAACCGATGCTGTTACATTTCTTATGTACCAACTTTATTGGAAATATACGTTTTTGTTTTGTTTTGTTGTGTACGTATTCCCAAGACGCGAGAGCCGTGTAGTATTATGTTGTAAAGTTGCACTCGTATGTGATATTCTTATTTTAACATCCATATTTAAAACAGGGAAATATTACAATATTTGATTTCAGTGCAGAAGTATCAATTGAAAGTGAATCAAACTCTTCGGAAATGAACAGCCCAGAAAATGATAGTCGTTTGTATGATGGCTGGTAAATTATTATTCACGGAAAATAATAAAAATGCAACAGCACGAGTACATGTACAGTATATATCAGTACATGCGCTGTTCGATTCTCCGGGGATCCTGGAGCTAGAATATACAGTAGGATGAAATTCATTTAGAATAATTTTACAAGCGAAATTTTGGAGCAAACAAGGAAGAAAAATATAATTTTAACCTCATTTACAGTTTCAATATTTCAGGCAAAACTAGACAACAAAGTTCCCGAGCCTGTAGAAGCGGAATTTTTGAGAGCATTACAATATCTACTGAATTTCATTTATGTTCCTTAATAAAATTTTGGAAATTGTACTACTTTGCAGAATAAATTTGAGGCTTAAAGAAGCTAGGTTATCCCAAACTATCCTTCCGTCATAGTATCGTCTCGGAAGTATGACTGAAAAATTTAAAACAATTTCTGGGAAGCGAGGGAACGTCTGTGATGTACTTTAAAGAACGTTTAAAACGTATCAAGATTTTCTATCCCGTGAATCGAATAAATGAGTTTTCAGTACATTTCTCCATGCTAAATTTGAAGTCAAGTATTCATATTCGAATACGAATGTAAAATTCTAGCGCGAAACACTTTTCTTTAACCTTTTGTGATACAGTTGAGTTTCAAAATTAGGCCTGTGTTTTTTACGCCAAATTTCGAAAAATGCGCTAACAGAGCAGGAAACGGAATTGTGGGCTGCTACAATTTTCGATTTTGCTTTAGGAAATTACGTCTTCAAGTCAGTTTTTTTGACTTCATATTGTCGCCTCAGCTGCTCAGAAAGTTAGATAATTTTTACAGGATTTGTAAGAGTTTTTTTAACTTTCTAAGTTCAGAGTCTTAGCGAATTATTGGTCAAAACAATGAACTGAAAAGTACATATGAGTATATAGATTGGAATAATTGTTATTTTCTAAAGTGAAGATTTATAGGACGGTGTATGTTAATGAATATGCAAGTATAACTTGCAGACTAATGTCTCAAATCATTAAAAATTTCCACTCAGTTTACTTCATTTTGATGAACTGTTCGTGATAAATAATATTTCATGAACATCAATTTCGTTCTTATATTTATTAGAAATGCCTCAGAAAGCTGCTTCGTCTACGAAAATTTTTACATGTATTTATTTCTGCATTGCAACCGCATTAGGAATATAAATTTGTTCGTCAATGCCTTAGAGGCACACAAGGGATGTATACCCAATGCATTATCATATCTCCCCTATACATATAAGACGTGTCCATTTACTGATCGATCAATTTCTCCCATGAAACATCCGTGGTCTAGTGCGGACTTCTCTTTCAAGCAGCCTCTGGCTGCGGTGGTTAAGCCAAGAATATAATAATAATAATAATAATAATAATTCAAACACCCTTAATGTTTTGAGGCTTTATGAGCAGCGAATTGCCTTCGGTTTCCAGCTGCCGTCTGTAACAGTGACTCCACAAAACATGAAATTTCGAATTTAGCCAAGGCTTTATAATTCAAATTTAGTTATTTTTATACTCAACTACAAAGGACGATTCATTATGAAAAACAAATAAATGCAATGAGAAACGTCTGTCATACATTTTTATGTCTGCTAAGAACATGACACGCTATGCTATTCTCATCAGTATGATGTGAGTTATTTCTTTGAACAATTAGAATATTATACCATGTTCGAAACATGCTACAAGGCAATCATTTAGAAGAGAGGTAACACGTAGTAACAACTTCTAACCTGGGTATAAAGTCGTTCAAGTACCATTTTCCACTACTCAGGTGTTTTTCAAATGTTCATTGCCGTTGATTCTGACATCTATGAGCAATAGTAATCAGGAAGTACAAATTAGTTTGTCAGAGTCACATCATACTTGAGGATGTCACTCCGCCTTAAATGTATCTCCAAAACAAAGAAGACTGCGAAGACAACTCATCAAGACCTATATGTATTTCAACAGCTTTAACAATGTTATCTTGGAAGGGCTTTCCGACAAAAATGTACGTGTGTCTGACGGAGGTGCATGTGCGTGATTGATGCGCTTACGTTAGACTACATGGGACTAGAGTAGCAACCGAAGAATGGACCAAATGACTCGCTCTGTTGTCACCTTCTATTCTATTCCTTGATTGTCAGTGAAAATATTTACTTATGTACTTTCTTTCAAACTGGGAAAACTCTGAACATTGTGTTCGGGAAGACCTCTTGCTTGCAACGAATTTAAGAAAAAAATGAATTTGTTATTTTGTTCTTGGGCTTCCAAACGCATAACAAATCATAAAAAGTTTGGTTATGTTTCTAATCAGAAAAACAGCCATCAGCATTTTTACTGCAAGTTAAACGTTTGCTTAAACTAAACTTGAACCTTTTACTATGACCAATCACAAACCTATTTTGTTTGACTAAATACCACTGATCAGTTCACTTGGTGCAGGGCGCTATGCGAACATTTTGGGCAATATAAATTATTTCAAAGCGAACCATCTCTACAGCAGAATAATATTTTTGTTATACCCAATGACCAGTACACTGATAACATATCATTCATTGCAGTGAAGAATGAAACTCAATTTATTCTGTGTGTTATCAACGGATACGAAATAACTGATCAACAGCTTCACGTTACAAAAATCTTGGTGCACATAATTTCTATATTTTTTGAAACTGAGATGAAAGAAAATGACGCCTCTAAAAAGTACAATGTTTTCGAGCTAACTTTTTCTAACGCCTTGGTATTTCGAGGCCTTCACCAGACTAAGAGGTTATGGAAAAACTAGACCAAAGGAGCTGCAAGAACAACAGTTTTTACTCGATGTTTTGTCCGTGCATGGAAAACAGTTCCCAGATCGTGCCCTAAAATATCTAATTCAATAATAGACTCGGCAGTACATTTGTTGATTTTTTCGGATTCTGATGTTATGCGTTCTGTTCAGAAGTTGTTGTTGTGTGTTTGTGTAAATCTAAATTGATAAAATATTTTGATTACAATTGTATTAGTGATGACATCTTGTCATCCCCTCGAGTGCATTATTTTTATTTATTAAGAAGTAAGGACTTGGTCTTATTATTTACATCATATACGTACATATATTGATAATTTGAATATTATAGTTATTCGCAGTCATTTTGACCCTTGCTCAGAGAAATGAACCCCACTGACTATCAAAATCAGTGACTCTATGTTTCTTAACTCGCAATAATAGAATAGCAGTCAGTCAGAAGTAATTTATTTCATTTACCGTTGACGTTCGACAATATGCGTAATGGGACGTTCGACAATATGCGTAATGGGACGTTCGACAATATGCGTAATGGGACGTTCGACAATATGCGTAATGGGACGTTCGACAATATGCGTAATGGGACGTTCGACAATAAGCGTAGTGGGACGTTCGACAATATGCGTAATGGGACGTTCGACAATAGGCGTATTGAATAGCGTTGCAATACGGACACTCAGGCCGAACAAGCAAAAGCAACAAAGAATATTGATAGTATGAGAATAAATGCATTGGTGAAAACATTCCTGAAAAAGGAGATCAATCGTAGTTAATACGAACAGAAAATAAGCGGACACAATGAAGATCAAGGATTTCTTTGTTTTTCTAAAGATGAGCATTGTCACAATAAATAAAGAAAATTCGTGAGTAAGTGTGTCAAATCTTTTCAATGTGTCGTAGAATGAAAAATAATTATTGCAAATATTCATGATCTGATTAGTAATTATTTTTGAAACTAAATTACAGTGGAGCAAAAAACTAATGATTTGAGTATTAATTAAATTATTTCTTGCATTTAAAATCATGGAATGATAAAATGAAAGTATTGAACTAACATTTCTCTGAAAATTTAATATCCAGTTGGAGCTAAAGTTCTGTCCGTTTTTTGAGTTATAACTTTAGGGCATAATTACATCAATTTATCTTATAAAAGACATACGTGTAGCCAACTAAATCCCCAAAATAATGTTTCTTCGTTCAGATATTGTTAAAATTATAATAATAAATAACTGTTGCCCACCAAAATGTACACTCCAAGAAAAAATACATAAGGCATATTTTGCTGTATGAATTTCAGAAGGGCAATACAGGAATTTAAGCAGCATTATTCCCACGAATTTTTTATCTATCCATGGGTGCATACAAATTAAGTTGCTTGATGAAACTTAGAGTATCATCCGACATCAAGAAGAGTATCTGGAAAAATGATGATGTATGTGTTAAATCACCAGCTTGGTCGACTGGTGAGCGAATCTGCTTACGAGCGGGAAGACCCGGGTTCGAATCCCGCTGCCGACATGGTTGACGCGGCTAGAAATACGGCATGGGACTTGGGTAAACAACCGAATAATTATCGAAGTAATTATCCGACCCAAGAATGGGCCAGAAGGTTCGTTCCTATAGCCTCATTCTATTCTATTCTATTCTATTCTATTCTATTCTATTCTATTCTAAATGCTGTTGTACAACAATATTTCATGATCAAACATGAAAGATAACCGCCAAATTTGGTGCATGAGAAATCATATATTTCATTCTAAACGATCTAACACGTTTTCTGTATTAGTTATTATCACCTTATTGACTAACACTTGTAAAATGTTGAACATTATTTTTGTAACATACACCAAAACTATCAGTTATCTAGCAAGAACGATTTAGGTTCCTTGCATGTCCAAACGGTTACACAGCTTTTGATTTGAGTGTTGTACTTATGAGAAAATAAAATGTGACGGTGGATAGCGAGCCCTAACAAAAGAGATAAACAGCAAAATTCAATATTTAGTAATGCATCATGTACAAACAACCACGAGTTAAAAAATGTCTAATATTCAAAAAGAGCTCACATTAGATTGTCAAATCCAACATATAGAGCATATCGAATCACACTATCAATGACGACATTATACGTGTATACAAAGAGGATGGCCATGCATATTCACATATATTTGAATGCAGAATCATTCATATTGTTGTATTTCAACAATTCTCTTCCTGACAAATAAAAGAAATGAATGAGAAAGAACGAAACAAGAAGCAAATACAAATAGAAGGGAAAGAATTGTCGATAAGAATATAGAAGGAAGTCTGAAATGTCGCATTTAGGTATCATAGAAATGCGTGTATATTTTATATCACTACGAGAAAGTTATGACCGTATCGATTTCGTAAGAAAAATACGTTAAATCGCTTAGAAATCTGAACACAATTTTTATTTAATAGCAATTCGACTGTTGCAATAAAAAACACACTGACTTTTAACCAGCACCTCGTCTACGTTTTTTATCGAATGCTATTCATCCACCGTAAAGAATTCACGGTCATGTTCACAGCTCAATGGAACTTTGCAAACTTACCATCTCTTCCATGCATTACAAACAGCTGAGCGTGCATATCCTCACTCGGAACATAATCTGATTCATGTGACACGTAATCTGAAAGAGCTAGAAAATGTTCCCGGAGTTTTTTCTTCGTTTCGCTCCCAAAGACCAGTGGCGTTTGAAGTGTTCGAGAATTGCAGGCTGGGTCTCATTTCTAAATCCCAATATTTCCATCAAGTCTGTAAACCTTCTCTCAGTAAATCCTGCACAAAGCTCTTGCCTTTGACCGATGACTAAGAGCTCTTTGAAATGAACGCATTTGAATTTTCACCTGAATCTTTTCTCGCAAGACATGATGCATCTACACTTAATATAGTACGAGTACATAAATTGAAACCTTTTTTAAATTTTTTCTTGTGTTTTATGTCGTTCACCATCAAGAATGACATTCTATCAGACTTATTTATGAGCAGCAAACTTAACCAAACCTACCTTTTAAATTCTTTCCAATGTAGAAAATACAAGAACTTTATCTAGATTCTAGTTAAAGGGGAATTTCTCGAGCTCTACTCGTTCACTACCAATCGATTCATAGATGGAACGTTATAAAATGAAATTATTTGATTACTTGTTATGCAAATTGAAATAGTAAAAATAATCATAGTGTTCAGACAAATTATTAAATTAACTAAATAACTCACACAATATAACGTAATTTAACACCATAAACTTACATTATGCTAAACTTTATAATGGAAGTGATTAGTTTTCAAACGTGGTGCTAACAGAAATATTCGTCAATACGCAAAAAAATTACATTCAGTGTTTAACATAATGACTTTCATTGGCGAGAACAGCAGATAAACATTTCTTGTACGATAAAATGAGATTGGTAATGCATACATATTAGTTGAGATTTTCCAGGATTGTTCGATACATATTCGCTCTAGGATTCCAAGAAATAAAAGCTGTCCCTCTCGGACTTGAATCTTCAAATGCTTCCAAAGATTTTCTTTCGGATACCACAAGTATTCAGGATACAGGATAGGTCACTCAAGAACAGCGACATTGACTCGTTCAGCCACACGGACGTTTGCTGGGATTTGTGTTAAGCATCAAAGCCGTGTTGAAACAACCAACGTCTGCTCAAGTTGTCTTCTGGCGGCGTCGGAATAAAGATTTTCGGAAATTTCGCAGTATTTTTAGTAGTTTGTTGTTTTTTCAAGGTATGAAAATTTTCTTAACTTATAGATGAAAAACAACACCAAATCGCACTGCTGCCTCTGTCGTGTTTTACGGTTATTTGATGTTGCACGGCGTACAGGTGAAGTTTTAATGGCCACCGAACGAAATGATAACATAATTCAGTTTTTGCTCAATCTGAGAACAAAATTTTATCGAAATAATTACCACCTTTGATTAACAATTCTGTAGCAAGCTGTTTACGCACACAAATGTGCTTTTTATTTAGAACAAAAGTCGTCCTAGCTCGACACTTGCGTAGTTTTCCCCTATGCAGTATGTTGGTTAATGCTGTACGTGTGACGTTAAACCCAGTGGACACCATTTGTTTTGCAAACTCTGTTCTAGGTTTCCTGGTATATTTTCCAAAATTATCTTCATTTTATCGATTGTACGACTGGTTATTTTTACTGTACACCAATCTTTCGTTTGGTGGCGATTGATTAATTACGGACTGCACAAAACTTACAGAGATGCTTATCTGTTTCGAAATTCCCCTGTATCCTTTACTTTCCTCACACTCCTTCACAGTCTTGTCTTGCACTTGAAGAGAATATTCCATGTATTATCCTGTGATGGTTTACAGGAAAGCACACTTGTTGCTTTCTCATTGTACTATTTCTGAATGCACTTGGGTTTAATTGGAATCGAACAGCACTTAAGTCGTCAGACAGTATTGGCTCTTTCAGAACACTATCATATTTCAAATCCTAAGACTCACCAGATGAGTTGCTGTGAGTTGGCAGTCATCTTTAATTTCCTTGCTCTCCTATGGTTTTATGTCAAAAGATATTTAATCACAGGAAAAAATGTATTAGCTGTTGTTCGTAAATTTGTTCACAAAATATTTTCCAATATATATGAATTAATTTAGATGACAGAGAGTCGTGAAAACGACAAGAGTTTGTGTTGACTTCAAGTATAAATGCAAGTAGAAGTCGAATACGTACTTTTCTGCTCACTCTCAGATGTTTTTAAATTAGGTTCCGGATGCTAGGAAACTCAGTACGGCCTACTTGAAAGAAAACAGCCCTACCTGTAAGCCTAAGACATGGCAGTTGAATTTAAAGAAGTAAAATTATGATATTAACGTTTTTCAAAAAGTTTCAGCCATATCCAAATCATAGAAAATGCCATGAATTCCAATGAGACGAAACGATGTGTAGAAATATAAAACAACTGAAAATGATGCAAAGCAAACTGTGGGAGCTCCTCAGAAATGGTTCAGTGAAGGTACGATAAGATTACTAGAAACGCTTCATCAAAAGCTAAGCTTGAATCCTGGGCGAAATTTGTCTCGAGTGTCGAAGACTGGAGAATTATTCAAGAGATTCTACGAACATCAATGATTGGAAAATGGTTTGTGAAGCAGAATATCTAGCAGAGGCAAGACGGGCTGTGCAGCCAAGTATATTCATAACAAAAGGTTCTATTTCTGTAAGTGCCTACAGTTTCATTTTTCTTTGTCAAGAGCCAGTTATTTTCAAATAGATAGATCTGCAAAGTTTACAAAGATGGTGGTTCAGAAACACGAAACACTTGAATATTAAAATACTGGGAATTTGGACAGGTGAATTTATATTTCCAGGTATCAAAACTAAAATAAAGTCGTTCGTTTTGATCCTAACTAATGGTTGTTTAAAATGTAAAGTGCCTTAATCTCTGACGAACAAAATAATATTGATCCAATTTCAATCCTTGAATAAGAGTTTCATTTCCAAGTTTCCATGGACAATTTAATATATTTTCAGGTTTAAAATTTACACAATTTAGGGTAAAGGAGAAAGTGAAGACAAATCCTTTCATTGAAATTATGTTATTTGAAACTCAAATAGAAAATAAACTAAGATAAATTATTTGTTGAAAATGAACTGCAAAACCTCACATGTTATTGTACATCTGCTGAGAACACCGTAACAATATGTTTTATGGAATTAATTCACCATAAATGTGTAACAAGAAAACATGCTGTTGAGATATTTGTGTAGGAAGTATCAACCGAATCGCGTTCGATCACTCTTACATAAATAGATTTGCAACACAGATACCAGTATACGACACCATAAGCAGTTACATTAAAATATCTTAAGGGAATGAATATATCTGCTTTTTATGCAAGGAGTTCTAATAAAGGAATGACCCAGTGATCGCAACTACAGCCATGAGGTGTGAAATATTTTCCCGGTCTCCTTTCTTACTTCAATGTTCCGATAATTAAAATATCATTATTATTCACTGCCCACGTATTCAGATTTTCAATGCACGCAAGAATTTTTCTAGCTGGCAGAGCTGATTATGACTTTAAAATTGATTTAGTAATGGCTTATTAACCTTACTTGTGGATTTGTTGTATTAATACGATGAAGTTCTCTCTGTGAAATATTTATGAGAACATCTACAGTTTTAAAGTTCTCTGACAAAAATAAAAAACGTTGTCATCCTAATTCATTCTGAAATTTTTGATGACAAAATGAATATTGTTGAGGCGATAGTAATATAATGAATGCTGCAACATTCCCGCTATCAAATTTTTAAAATGAGAATCTGTATTGATCTGGAGTAGCTCAAAAGTCATTGCTTTATTGATCCTGAGTGCCTGAGTTTTTGAAAGATTCAAGATTTGAAAATATTTCCGAGTGTTGAAACGATTTTGACAGAAAAATCTTTGCAAAAGGATGGTTTATTTTAAATTACAGCAGCATTGAAATGTAGATTTGGAGGAAATATTTTGTTGGAGAATGTGGAAAAGTTTCTCTTTATGAAAAAGAAGATTGTAAATAGTGGCTTAGTAGCTGTACTGCTTTTTCAAGGTAAATAGTCCTATAAGAAACAGTTTTAATGATTTTCTCATAACACTATGAATATTTTTCGTACAACACCTTCAAATGGTTGAAATTTTTATCTGAATCGTATACTCTGGTTCTTGTAAGTTATATACGTTGTATATTTACTTTCTGGTTAAGTGTCGTTACAAGGTAAATGAAAAAATAGAACTCAGGGGAAATACAAAAAGAACACTCTTTTTGATATCATACTGCTTCAAAACATTGACACAAAATTCTATTATGTGACACCTATAATACGAGTATAGGTAGACAGATAGTACTTCTCTAAACGAAAATTCAAAGAATGAAACGATTTTTTGAGGCCAAATCTGTTTCTTAGCAGAACGGTGACTAGATGAGCAAGAAAATGGAGCTCCCTGAGATTTTTAGATTCAAGAAGTTTAAGTCTTATGACAGCATTTTTATTCAATGACATAAAATTCTCTTCGTCGTTGTCGAGCTCAAGCTCTAATTTGATGTAAAAAGTGGTATTAGGACAGCACTACTAAGTAAGAGCACAATAGTCTTATCTTAAATACTTTTGCTTTTATGCGTGATAAATTCAACGACTTATCCCTCTTCTGATCCAAAGTTTTCTTACCTCGTCGAGTGTGATGCGCCATGTTCGACTTAATGAGTTGTCTTCTACTCCATTTTATTCGTTGTGAGTGGTCTCACAAAAGATCTGAAGACTATTTTTACCAAATCTAAATGATTATGTCTGTCGTTCAGGGTCGAACTAAAATCTGAGGAGATTCTGAGTAAACCTAACACGGAATTTCCGTGAACGGATTTCGAAAGCTCCCACATGTTAACAGGATACTTTCAACTCCCATTGAGTGAGTTTCTAGAAAATTGCTAGGACTTTTCTTATACTATTGCAATGCCGGTGAAGTAGATTCTCTGCGGCCAATTCTTTATTCTTGCGTTGTTTTATTAGAATGGTGAACCAAACGCAGGCACCAATAGCGATAGGAAACGCTTTTTAGACACAACTGATGCTACAATATCAAAGTTACGCTTCTCACAACTGCTAACTTTGAAGACTCAAGGGAAAATGTAGGAAATGAATAATCTGTTGACCTTAGACACATATACGCAGGAACTTAAAGATCTGAATTTACCTATCATAACGTTAACATTAACGTATTATTGATCGATATTCAATAATTGTATACACTACTACATATTCGGAGTGCTTTATCCAGGTTATGTGTTAAAAATGTTTTCTGTTATAAAACAAATTTCCCAACAACAAAACTTATCTCTTAGGGATTTATCTAGAGTACACAAGTAGTCACTGTGTTTAGTTTGCAAAATCATTTTCTTCTTGCCACCAATGTAGGAGAAAAAGTTTATTAACTTAGGTAGTTTTATAACAAGTTTCATAGTTGCTAAAAATAACGACTCATTATTCCGTTCCAGTTTGAGCTACCTCAAATTGGTCGCTCTCTTACGAAGTACTTAAATTTAACATCAGGCTGCGTAAGCCATAATTTAGGATCCAATTGATAGGCAAGTCAAGTTTTACTATGTGCAGTCAGACACGCTTAGAGAGTGCGATGTTGTACGTTCTACTACGTACTAATAGAGTTAGAAAATCTGGTATAAATTTCGAAATTGATTTTAAGATCCCAAATTATTATTCGATATTGTATTTTTAAAATGTTCTTAGAGAGAATTTAAACTTGTCACCCAACTGTCAGTGCTATGAAAATGATGATTACGAGTAATTTTATGAAATGCATGACACTATTCTAGAAATAAGAATTTATTATCGTAACGTTTTTCATGCCCTAAAAGCAGAGGATCAACTGAAAGTCCAGCACAATACATTTCGAAATTTTCAAGACCGGCAGAATAGCGAAGAAATGAAAGATCTCTGGTAGGCATCACGCGACGGCGAGTTCCAGTGTGGCTGCTGGACCGACCAGAAAATTTTCCGTGTGAGAATTTCCATGGACGCTACAATTGCAGTACCTCTGCAAGACTGAATAGCAAAGTTAACCACTAGAAGCTGAGCTCTTTTGTTGATATACTGTACAGTATCAAGTTGAGACTCAAAGAAAAGTTAAGACTCAAAGAAGAACTCACATGACGGCGACGATGATGGGCTTAGACATTTATATCTGTTATATTTTGCAATGCTTCAGCAATTACTAACGAATATTAGAATATTGAAGTAAATTCGTGATGCTAAGAAAATTTCAAGCTAATACCAAGAACAATAAGAAAGCAGATGGAGATGCTTGAAAAAATCTAAATCTAAATCTAGCATAGTATTGAACCGCCGTTAGGGTCAATCAAGAACAGACTGAACAGCTTTCTTCGGTAATTGGACTATTAGCATGTAATAAGTATTTAATTTTACGAATATATACAGGCATATCCATGCATACATATATATTTCTAAACATACGTCTCGTTAGTAGTCCTTGTTTCTTTAATTTTGTTCTCACAAATGAAATTTAGATTGAAATTTTGACAAAACTTTTTTATAATTGTATACTCATGTCGCTTTCGTACAGTTGCACAGTTCCGTTTCTTGGTTAGTGATTCCTGGAACCTTATCTATGCAAGTTAATTGATTTTTTTAAGAAAAAACATCACCAATATCTCAATTTTCCTGGATTACACTTGCCCATAACCGAATGTTTCTCGAATAAATGTTAATTTAGATAAATTTTAGGTTGTTCATAACAATGATGATGGTTAAATGATCTATTAACTATACTTTTTACGAAACAGCTGTATGAATAGATGTACAATATCATTTTACTTCCATCCTCCCACGTAAAACTTGGAATAAGGAAATATGTCAAAATCTCAAAGCTTCGTGAAGAACAGAATTCTTTTCCAAGTACCTCATAAAACTTCCACGATTTGTACAGTAAAAACTGAGGAAGATTACGCCATGGGACTTTAAATTTATGAATAACTAATAAGTCGTAGGTTTGACTCTTCACAACATGATAAGGAAATGGTTGCATGGAAGTACTCAACTGAATGGAGTACATTAAAGCTTGAAGACGATTGCTAGAAAGCGACACGAGATGCTGCTTTTGATGTCGACAAAAGGTGTACAAAGTATGTGAATAGCATCTATTAATTTAAAATGAGAGCATCAAATAGTTCTAATAAATTTCATGTTGAGAAAAATTGCGAAACTCTCTTAAATGTATAGAACAAATTTTGATGAATGTTCAATATTTACTTCTGTAGTTTTCGAGCAACAATTATTCCTCCATACGATAGCAGAAGCAGAGAATTTCTTAAAAATTCTTGAAATGTGAACCTTGCTGTGAACCAAGATTCGAGTGAAAATTACTGCTGGAGATTTGGAGTCGGAGTTGGACTTTCTAAAAATTTAGGAGTCAGAAGAGGAGGATTCAACTTCCAACTTTAATACCCTAGTTATCAGAGCAAGAGTTTCCTACAGTGACGTCTTTGTTAAAAATTTAGGACTGGAGGTCAGGAAAATAGAGGACCTAGTTGCACAGATGACTTTACTCAGTTCCTCGGCCGAAAAAGATTCTATGTATTCCTCGGTGTCTGATACCAGAACTAAGCATGGTTTAATTACAACAGTAGATTCATCGCTGCATAAACTGAATTTCTTGCGTTTGTTCATCTCATCGTTGTTTTTTAAGAGTTTGAATTTTCTTTATATTATTAACATTGATATCACAGTTATGAGATTATTTCTGGAATTTATGAACTTCCCTCCCACGATTCAATGCAACCCACACTACTCACCTATTGTAATATGTTGCAAAACAGTAAGGAAAAAATTAAAGTTTTTAAATTGAAATTCTCTGTTATAAAATTTAGGGACATCCTATAATAGAATAGAATTCAATTGAAAATAGCAATGGGAGCGAGCCGTTTGTTCTTTCATGGGTTGCTGCCCAAGTCTCATACCGTCTAACGTAAAGACATCAATCACGCACATGCACATCAATTACATATAGACATTTAAGTCACGTAAAAGCACCTTAATCACATCCAGGTATTTCAGTCACCTAATTCCTAAAGTTAAGAAGGATATGAAATCACTATTTTATAGAACTGTAGGGTTCCTTATCCAATATTTGTCGAGACGATTTTTAAATGTCTTCACAGTGCCAGCAGAAACGATATTTTATGAAGATAGTTCTAGAGTCTGACAATTCTACTAGGAAAAAAGTTTAGAGCTTAGAATGTAGTGAAGTTTCTTATTATTAGTTTATGGATGTTACATGTTGTTCGCACGATATTGTCTCTGTCGTAAAGCTCTTCCAAAGAAACAGTGTTAAAGTCGTTAAGATATTTTTCGATGAGTTGTCCGCGAAGTCTTCTTTGTTCTAGGAAAATGAGCCTAAGCTGCTGAAGACAATTTGTGGCTGAGATTGTATCGTTTAGGAATCATCTACAATGCTTTAACTAGCAGGGTATATGCAATAACACACCTACATCCACACAAGTATTTTAATGTAAACGTACTGTATACTCACCATATTTACCAACTTGCACACACGCTTATGTTCACACGGTTAATAACTCATTCTCAAATTACTCCCCATTAAATCAAATCACTTCTATGAAGGGGCGTAAATTCCTTTGGTTCAACTCCTCTAAGGGAACACGTTTAAAAAGCGCTCGGCTATGCGTTCCAGTATCATCGTTCGCTCGTATTGCTTGTAGATGTATTGAGGAGCTTAACTTCGATTGAACCAGCTCGAATGAGTCCGACTCCAGCACCTGAGACGAAACAATCCTACGTCTCAGTAAACAAGAGCAAGAAATTCGCTGAAGTCCAGGCACGAGTAGTATTTCTTTATCGGATTGTGACTCTGACTTGAAGACATGTCCTCGACTTTCAAATAAAACAATGCAAATTCAGCCATGTTCTTCTTCCTCCCGTTTGTAAATAGAAACTCATTTTATACATGTTTAAATTGCCTCCATTGTAAAAATAATACTTATAAGAATCTTGATTTCAAACTTTTGCTTACAAATATTGAGGTCAGATCTTCTAGACTCTTGATCCCATGTGAGAGAAGGTAAGAACTAAAATCACTAACTGAATGAATGTCTTTACTAGAAATAAAGTGTTTCATGTAACTGCACGGTCAGAAATTTAGTCTGTTGTCCGGTTAATCATAAAATTGATCATATATAGTCATTTATAGCTCATGAACTGTGGAAGAGTATGGGTATGGTATTTACAAAGAACATCTTCTAATTTAATCCTGCGCAGAAACCTCTGCAAAACATTGATAGAGAATTGCATATTTTGATATCTGATATGCATATGTTGAATATTTTCACGTCTGAACTTTCTTTGAAATAGCTTCCAATTTACGTCGTTTTTTATGTATCAAACTAAAATTCAGCTCGGCTAGAGCTCGATGCACAGATTATCGGGTTACCAATTATTTACAGAAGTTCATTAGTAAAATACGGCTCGAGTTTCTCTAACCTGATATGCCCACAAAGGTTTCCAAAAGCGAAGGATTCTGAGCGGTAGCATTAATTGACATTGGGATAATTAGTAATGAATGAAGTAGTGCATGTAATGTTGAAAGATTAGTACAAGACTTATGATATTTTTCTGCAGAATGGAAATGATAGATAAATTTATGTTTGTAACATTAACATTGCCTCATACATAATTGTTAAGGCAAAACAGGTTGTTTAAAATGCGTAAAATGTATTGTTACTTGCATTAAGGGGAATGTAAAAATCCTGGTGTTTAAACTTGACGTATACCTGCTGCCTTGACTAATGGATTAAAGTTTCTTGACACTGAGTGCAAAATTTATGCTAAATGTTCTCGTAAAAAATATTTAAACAGTATTAAATTACATTTCCTTATGCCTTCTAATTTGACAGTGACCTAATTGAAGTATTTTCGTATTTCAAGTCTCTATAAAACTCATTTCATTTAATCATTACCCTTGTAACTTTCGAATAAAAACATAAAAAAGATTTCCAACCTCCATTCCCTAATTCACAGCCTCTTTAGACTCTGCGTTTGCGTACAAGTACAGGAAAATAATACTTGTCCTAAACAGTTTCACCCAGCTGACGCCTCGGAGACAGGTTATCTTCAAGAGAAAATTGATAACGAGCTCATTGCGTCCCATATTTACACTTAGATAGAAAGAGAACAAAAAGTGATGGCTAGCTGAGAATGAGATTTGATCATTTCTGCTTAAAATGATGGTTTTCTAAGACATTTCATTCGAAAAGTAAAGTTTATTTTCTCTTCATCATACGAGCATTAAAAACATGCACTTTTTCCTAATTTTGTACATGAGAATTTTTCACAGGAAAGGATTGCCCAAAAGTGCTCCGTCGTCGTATTCATAATACGAATTTTTTAACCGACGATGGGTGTGACGTCGGAATTAAATCAAACCAAATAGAATCGAATTGAACAGTATGGAATAGTGAGAATGTAGTACAGGATGCGGCAACATAACTTCCTTTTTTAGAAGAAACTTTTTTATAGAAAGGAAGATACGTTGCTGCAGTCTGTATAATGGAGTAGAAAAGAGTAAATGCTAAGTTGGAGTAGATATTTGTTGCTTTAGATTCGAGAGGGTTAAGCATCCAAAACCAGACTGAAAAACTCGTTCAACTACTAATTTAACTTGAACTTCGTTGTCTACAGAATTATCTACAAAAAATACTTCAGATTATTTAGATATGACAGATGCGAGTGTACGTTGTATAATAGTCATTATATACATAATTACTATTTTGCTATGTAAACATAGGCCCTCTATGTATATATATATATATACACACATACATACTTTCCATGAGCACACGACATAAGTTTTATAAATTGTAAAATTAAAAGTTTATTAGTTTAGCAATAACATTCTTAACAGAATTTTTCTGGGCACTAACAATGGGTTCAAAACATCGCTGTCCTTGTCAGAAGAACAAAATTTAAAGGGCACAATTGTCGTCTTCTTTGTTTTCAAAATAAAAGCAACCAGGAAATAATATTTACTGACTGAAGACAAAAGAAAGAGAATTCTGTTACACTGAGCTGTAATTATTATTTCTGGTGTTTTTTTTAATTATCAGATAGTTCACTTGGAATATAAATGAGCTGAAAACACGTCGAAAACTTCCGATTATAAATTGCTCCAGCAAGTCATTATTTTTATTCCGTTGCTCAGAACTGTTCGACGCTTAAACAAACGCATTTTAAATATTCATGAGCCCCTGATTACTTATCATTGATCCCTTTTTTCCAGAGGTTTTCGAATGACAAGGAACTTCAAAGTTGTGCTAGGTCTGGATTATTAAAGGTTGATTTTATTAGCGAATAAAATCGTTTCACGTGGTTTATTTAGTCATATATAAAGAATCGAAATTTATTTTTGCTAGTGTTCCCAACAGTGTCAGTGAATAAAGGGCGAAATTACAATGGAATATTTATATTGAAGTATTTGTTTTCGGTATAGCGTAAATGTAGCTTTATTTCAAACAGTACAAGAACATGCAATGTAACTCTCAAAATATATTTCCATCTCCAAGCGTATCAAATACAAATAAGCGTAAGCATACAAATAAGCATACGCATATTTGTATGCTTACTCTCATCAGCGACAAGAACCATTCTAAAAATTCAAGCCTTTCCATCGCTTTCTACAATCATTTTTTGTTAAAGAGGTGAAAAAGCTTCTATTTTTGGGGTCAGGAACAATCAAGGCTCTTGCTCACCAATTTGGATGTCCACGAAACGCATTTGAAAGCCAAATGGAGTTTATTGGTTGAAATGGCTGGTACATTCGTACTGAGTGCCTTAGTAGGGCGGCATGCGAAAATCCACAGCACTTTCCACCGAAATGGCCGCAGATATACCGAAGCATATCTTCTACTGACCAAAAAATCCATAAAACCCTAAACGAAACTAGAAAAGCGAACCAAGAACTATTAACGTTCTTTCAGTGTTCCGCTGGAATAATTATTCAACTTAGTTTAACAAAAAGAAATTTTTGTGATTGGAAGGTGAAGATAGTTTCAAATTGTACTTTGGTTGGCACTATAATTATGTAAATTTCTGTTATTTTATTCATTCAAAAACCTGTTATACACCGTTGTTTTGAGACGCTGTTTTCAGGAAGGTTTGAAGAAGGAAAAAAACTGTGACGTCGAAAATATGACCCATGTTATTGACCAGTAATCGTACAACACGTACAAAATTTTTATGATGAATTAATAAGGATGAAAATTGAAATTATAGAGTGCAGAAGCAAACACAATAATTGCACTCTCAAGTAATTATTAATGGATTATAATTATATTTCTTTACAATTGAGAACTTAAAAAACTTTCATATGGTGATTGATTAAAAATGATGGATTTGCTAGAAGTGTGGAATTATGGTTGAAAAATGTAAAAGGAATGTTATAATTTTTTACATGTACACGGTTTAAGTCCAGCAGTACTGTATGTGTCTTGTAACGCAAGTTTTTTTATTTGTGTATGCTTCAGAAGTGAAGGAGGTAAGCTAAGGGTTTGCTTAGAATTTGCACTTGAATTTCGAGAATCCCTCGATCAGATAAATAACCATTCGTAAGAGTTACTAGCACCTGGAATACCCATACATGCTTTTCACTGACGTAACTAGGAATAGGTGAAGCCAAATAGGAATAGGTGAAGGCCACTAGGAATAGGTGAAGGCAACTAGGAATAGGTGAAAGCAGCTAGGAATAGTGACGGCAATTAGGAATGGGTGAAGGCAACTAGGATTA
>VCRD01000123.1:324384-370083 GCA_006783055.1 Trinorchestia longiramus | reverse complement strand
ATAGGTAGAGGGAAGAACAATTTCTACGGTCAACTAGGCAAACTAATGAAGGTTCAGCGCAGTCGTTGGAGATAAATGTTTTAGATGAAACATGAGTAATCTTGGTCTGGTGTCACTTGTGTTGATTAGTAATGTCACGCTTATATACAAAAAATGTCTAATTTTTTTATATATTGCGTATCACAGAGACTAATAACCACTGACAACTTGTAGCTGCCGACATTCCTTCTTACCTAAAGTGATAACTTTAGATTTGCGTTTATAGGCTGGGAAATAAAAATAAAAATGGTAAGCCATTAATATGTGCATGTAAACCGCTGAACTATATTTTACCCATAACTCTATTTGGTGCAAAATTATTAAGACTCAGCACTTTTGTACTAATATATTTTGGAGTAAATTATAATTATTTATCAAATTTCATAATTGCACTTGGTGTGTGGCAGGTACACGAATCTTTATTTCGTTTGTATGAGAACCAGCATAACTGTGAGTATCTACATACATAATTGACTATGTATCTCCATCTCTCTCTCTCTCTCTGTCCCTCTCTTTGTATCTGTGTGTGTCCGTCCCATTACTTCCTATCTATTACTCAAGAAAAATTATTGAACTGAAATCAAAACGGGTATGCATGTAGTATAAACATTGTATTGTGGATACCAAAGGCGCCTGATTACTATAAAATACTCCATTTTTTCCGTTATTAGTTTTCTTCTCCTACACGGCCATGTTATCAGTAGATACGGTAAAGAATTGAAGTTCTGTTTATATTCATGAAAAATATTCAGATTTTGGTAGTACCCCGGGTACAACTAATGAATGTATTTCATGTCATGGATCTTTAAATTTTATCACTTTAAAACCAACGAATTTCAACGGGTATTTTCAGGGCCATGTTATCGGCAGATAAGATACAGAATGAAAATTCTTTGTATATTAACGAGAAGTATTCATTTAAAACAGAATCATCCTCTGTAAATTTGTAATGCATTCCTTTTTATACGATAATAATTTTAAATTAGTCAAATCTAAATCGTGGAATTTCCACGGGAACTGTCTAGTTCTATTAATAACAAACGTTAAAAGATTTTTGACAGGTTTTCATTGAAACTCGTATATCAATGGTTAAGACTCATTTTATGAAACTTTTCTTTTCAGTGAACATTTAATATATATGCACTAAAACACAAGCAGTTAGATATATCAAAAAATATAAAATTTACAACATCTGTACCCGCATATGTTCATTTCAGTATCTCTTTATATAATAGATAGAGTATCTTCATCTCTCTCTCTCTATCTGGGCGTGTCCGTCCCAATTCTTACTATCTATTACTGAAGAAAAATAATTGAACTGATATCAAAACAGGTATACGTGTATTACAAGCATTGTTGTGTGGATACCAAAGCCGCTGGATTACTTTGAAATCAAATAATTTTCCCTGCTATAAACCTGATTCTCCTACACAGGCCATGTTATCGGTAGATAGGATACAGAATAGAAGTTCTGTATATGTTCCAGAAAAATATAAATTTACAAGCAATAATTCGTCATATATTTTTAATATCTTCGTATTTACACATAGTAAACCTACACGTGAAAAATCACGTGTATTTTACTGAATTTTTTTGTTTGATTTACCAGTGGACGCAGGCTTTGCATAGGAGTTTCCACATTGAAGGATGGGCTTTTGGTATCCCCAATAAAAGGCTTACAATACATGTATAATATACTCTACTGAAATTTCTCTTATCCATATTGTTAAGAATGTGACAGAAAAATAGACCAAGCAAGCAAGCAACAAATTGTGTGTCATATGGTGGGAAGAATTTCAAATTAGTCAAATCTAATCAAACTTATATCGGAACTATCGGTCGAAAAATCATTACTTATATTATTTTAAACCTTGGAATTCTCACAAGAAATTTGTAGTGTGTAGTTTAAAGAACTATGCACTCTATTATTAACATCACTATTACCTGTCTTTAATCAGTTCACTGAACAAAAGTCACGAAAATTTTCGGACTTTAACATCAAGTATTTAAGTTTCTCTATCTGACAACATATAACACTCTACGGATTTTACAACAAATATTTAACTATCTAACCTTAGGGTACAATATGGATTCACCTTTAATTTGACATTTAACTGATGAATAAGTTGCATGTATATCAATTGTTTAATTTTGCTTTAAGTGTAAAAATTTTATGAGTATATAGTTTTTCGCGTGCAAGTATTTTCAACAGAGTGGTTAACTATATTTCGATATAATGGAACTATTAATATGAGCAATGGTATGTATGAACAACATATATTGAAAGAATCATAGATATTTGCTGCTGAACTTTGAAAAATATGAGTGCTATACCTACTCCATAACTTCCATTTTGTGGGTACTACTGAAGAAACGTAATAGATTGAAAATAAATTTCTCTCTGTATTAAAATTCTTAAATATTTACAATACTAACCATCTATTTATTAACATTAGTCGGATTATAATTTCTGATTGTACCACGGGTAAAACAAAAAATATTTTTCATTTCATAAACTTTTAATTTTAACATTTTTAAACAGTGGAATTTCCACGGGTACTATCTAGGCCATATTATCGATAGAAGAGGTATTGAGTGGAAGCCTTGTATGTTTTCATGTAAAACATCCATTTAAACACAGTAATTTATCGTAAATCTCCAATACATTCGTTTTTATGATATTTCAAATTAGCCAAATATAAGCCATGGAATTTCCACGGGAACTGTCGATTTTATTCGCAAGTAAACGCTCATTCGTTTGAGTGCATCATGTATGAGTACATAAATATTCTAAAATAAAATGTACTGTGTATGCAAAATACACGAGAATAATATTTTCTGATACTAAGAATGACCGCAGTGTGCTTTTATGTTTATTTATTTATATATATTTATTAGATCCACACGTGAAAAATCACGGTTTTTACTAAATTTTTCATTTTAATTTCCCCGTGGACGCGGGCTTTGCGAAAGAGTTTCCCCATTGATGGATTTGCCTTTGGTATCCACAATACAATGCTTACAATACATGTATACCCTACGAAATTTCCTCTTATCTAAATCCGTAAGAGCGTCTATTATACAGGATGGCCCATAAGTAAGGTACCTTTTTAAAACTATTTAAAAAAAATCACAATTCTGTAAACAATAACTCAATTTAAAAAATTTTGGCCTTATACTAAGTAGTAGCCAGGTTACTGGTCCAACTAATTTAAAACATTTCTTTTCGCATTATAAATTAAAAATATCAGAGCACCATGATGAATTTGAACAGAAAAAGGTCCAAAGAAAATTTCTATTTGTAAAAATAAATCGATTGTGTATTCTGGATACCATAATGCATGTGAAAAGGAATTGAACTGCCACAAAAAATAATGTAATAGAATGATTTCTTGTATTTCTTAAGCATTATCCTTGTTGCTCTCAAAGCTATCGATTAGAAGAGTGTGACACTCGGATAGACGGACGGACAGACGCGGCTCTTATTATAGTGTAGCTTTTTTATATTTATTTATTTATATGTTTCGTGTCACTTTCAAAAAAATTAGAGAGATTCAGAGTCTTATATACTCGAGTCCGTATCGTGGATACCGAATTTGGTGGGGTATTGCCCTATGATTCGGGTACATTGTACCCGAATATGACACGAATTGCAGAGTCAATTGCAGCAGTAGAAATCTAAGTGTCTAAGTTTTCCCTTGGAATATTGTCATTAAAGAAATACTCAATTAAAACGTTTGTCCTTTGCAAATATATATCAAACTATATATATTGCATTGCGTTCTTACATGTAATTTTATTTAATATCTTTCTAACAGTATTTGCCATCATTTTCGATGGCACGGGTATTATCACAAAATCTCTGCCGTCATTTTTGACGGCTGGGTACACTAGTCATTTATATCATCCTTAAAAATATTACTAATTTTGAAATAGCGCTTTCTAATTCATCAAATTAGAGGCTTTGAATAACCTGACCAGTTTTATTTGCGATAAGAAAACCAAACTAAACGCACTCCCAAAACACTTGCAACACGCAGCTACCAATGTAAGAATACCTGACGTTTCTCTTCCTCAACGAAGTGTGCTCAACTGATTTTTGATTGGGAATCACTGACTTGAGTAAGTAAGCGTACATATCTTACCAGTCTTATTTCTTCTTGCTATGAGCGGGTAATTGACTATCATATCACACAGTTTACTGGGTTGTTGTAAAAATAACTAGGTAGACAGAATACCGAGCTATATTCTTTCATACATGATGCTCCATAAATTCGTATTTTTGCAATATTTCTCACACGGCTGCTTCAAAAATTCATGTCAAGAAATGAATCAAAATACGTTGACTGGTGAATGGGGAGAAAAACATTCGTGCTGGCCGACAACATTTTATTTTGAAATTAGTAGCCTTAGACGTGAGCCATGCTAGGGTGGACCCTAAACCTGAAAGTGTCCCAGCTTGTCGGATCAGCGGTCATCATTTTGTGATTTATGTTGCGAGACCAGCAAATCTTTCCAAGCCGCTTGGCAGTAAATGTTTTTGCCCTGAACTGGAGGTTGTCGCTTTCATGAGATTGAGGAAACTGAGAGAAGCTAGAGCAGCGCTATTGCTGCGTGTTAGCAATAAGGCTTCTCCTTTTACGAACGAAATGAAATTGATCCCAGTCCGGCTTGCAATTTTGCTCGAACAGAGTTGATATAAATCTTATTATGTACCTCCAAATTTTTTGTTTAGAGTGTATTATAGCGATCAGTCACATATATCAGTGAAAACTGGCCCCGAAAGAGCTCAAGTTTTGATTCAGTGGAGCTCTAAATTCCTTCTGGAAATAAATTGTTAGGGGGTGTAAATATCACAAACATCAAAAATACGTTCCAAAATTACGCAAGGGAGATTTTTAAAGATGTCAGACTGAAAAATTATTGTCACCAATATAATAATTACCAGAATATTTGATTTGTATGATGCATTTGCCTTTAGAGAACTGGACACCATTCTACGAACTTGTTAATAAACGAAAAATATTGTGTACACGCCTTTTTGTCATTCTGTTTGATGTCAAACGATCAGATCAATGAATGAAGAACGATTTCTTTTTTTGAGGAATGGAAAATTAGCTGCCGTTCAGAATCAGGAAAGTTTTTTTAGCAAAACAAATGAGCAATCCATACAAATGAAACTTGTGATGTCCCACAGTATGGAATGAATAAACACATTTTGAAGCGCTGACAAATTTGGCCTCACATCAAGATATACCAAGATTATCTGTTAGTTTTAATCAATGATCATTTTCCTTACACTGATAGTCTGTGTTTCTCAAAACTTACGTGTAATTTTAAAATACTGGCACCTCTATCTGGGATGGAGACGAAAGTTTCTAGTTACCACACCAAACACTCAGCTACTCATTCATCCCTCGCTTTTTTCAACTTTTGTAATTTGTTTTGCATATCTGCAGTGCATTTGCTCTTTCTTTTGGGTAATTTGTCAGGGGTTTGTCAGTAATGACTATATCGTGCGATCACAAACAAACAAAAATCCTCCAAACTGTCCATAAACAAAGCTGGTCCAAAAATGGTGCTGGAGTTATGACTTAAGACGGAGGGATGACGGGCAAAGAGTTCGATACACAATGAAAAACAATCATTCACTGTAGATTCTTGAATAAAAAGAGACCAAAACAACTATCGCCTGCTAAAGGTCTTTATATGTTTGACCATTTCATGCTACTAAGGCTTAATATATGTGCAGTATATTTCTTGAATAAATGATTGAAATTGAAATTGTGGACGTATGTGGCTTTTTAAAGAACCATCAAGCAGATTTTGAGTCCTCAATTTTAAACGTGTCTGAGAAAAACCTGACATATGATGACATGCGCAAAATTTACGTTAACATTTCCATGCAACACTTCTTCCTGCTATCACAAAATATGATCATATTTAAATGAGTAGTTCAATGAAAAACGAGAGCTGATATTTATTTACTTCCAAATTCGTTGAAAAAAATCTTTCATGAACTGGAAAAATGTCAACAAAGCTAGTAAAAGCATTGACAGAATTCTCCACATAGGCCTAATAAGCCTTCTTCAAAGTCTTATGAGCTGCCATAGGCTTCAGCTCTGGATTACTGTTGCTCGATAGCAAATCTCGAATAAGCCTTCACTGAGTTGTACACTGAGTTCCGATTCGATGCATTGATCAGATTTGGAACCAATATCATATGCTCTAATGACCTGTGTCAATGTTATGTAGTTCTTAACTTATGACAATATTGGGGCAGATGAAAAAATCTCCCTGTATTATTCGGCAATTGAAAAGTATAGCAATTTGGAATCTCTTCCATTTATGTCACCTATCAGGGAAAGCAGAGTCAGGGCATGTATGCTATTTACGCTGAACAATAGATGTTTGCGCTGAACAGTAGACGATGTAGAAGAGATTTGATAAATGAAACTAAGAGCACCCTTTATTTTCGTAAACAACTCCTCATTAAACGTCTACCGCCTTACCACTCCCTTAGGCAACATATTTAAATAGTTAATATGGCTAATAGTATAAACACGTATGTTAAAACTTTTTTGATAAAGATATCTTGTTTGTAAATAAGGGAGGGTTCTAAAACACAATAATAGTGCACGCATTACATAAGGTACGTACCAGGCATGGATTATCTATTCACTCGTTTTTGTTGCAGTTCAGACAGAAGTGAGTTAAAAACGTTGATTGGGTAGAATATTATGAATTGCTTTTCCATTTCTAGTCTTGCCAGTGACAGATTGAAGATTTTTTACGAGGGTTATAAGAATGAGTACACAGATGAAATTTCAATATATCGGTAAAATATATTACTTAGTGATAATTGAGATGAGTGAATAAATTTAATCAGAAAATAATGGTAAATGTATTTCAAAGACAATACGTTAAAGCTTTTCCTTGCTTCTCGTCCCATTTTCGTCCCATGCGTAAACTAAAAGTCGTACAACATAGGACTTACCAGACTTTCTCCAAGGTGAAAAAAAATATATTGAGTGTTATAATTTATAAATTTTTGCCAATTATTAAAAAATTCTTTAGACAACTCGTATATATTTTCTTATATTTTATTATCCTATACCAGACTTCCCTGATGAAAAGAGTCTATTTGCAGCTTGTGCTTTTATGCAAACAATAAAGGACTGTCATTATGTAAATTCCCGAAGTTTGATAGCAAACATGTTGACAAGCTGGACTGTTGTATAGAACAAACGATCTGGATCTACATAGAATGACCATAAGCTAAACGATTCTTGTCAAAATAGAGAAGTGAAAAGAACAGCTTTGCTGGTCGACAGGTCGATCCTCTTCATTTATTAGATTTTCCCGTCAATCAACTTATTTTTCTATATTTTTCATTACCCTCTCCGTTTTTGTAATTCCATTAACAAAACAATTTGACCGTTAACAACAACATCGTCAACAAAAACTCATAAACTTTTATAATTTTCTAGAAAATACGTTTTCAATTGGAAAAGATTGAGACTTCTTTTCAGTGCATCGTATTATGTGAATAACTCGTACAAAAATTTCATTTTCGCTCCAGTTAATCCAGTATTTCAACACCTCTCGAATTACTAATTACCAGTTTTTTCTGAAAATAGGTATCTCATCGTGCATCCTGCAGAAATTTTATAACACAACAACAGGCGGTGGCAAGTAAATTGCGACTTCATTAGAGGCATTCTCGAGTTACAGTCCCCGTAGTCTCTGTTACCCAGTTGTTCCTCTGTAATCATCAGTAGAAATTCGAGCCTGAGGGCATCTGTGCAAATATAATTTGCACGCCAGGATACAATAGCGTACGAGAGGCTGGCATATTTTTAATAAATCGTGGACAAATTGTTCGATGCCTCTCAGTCATTTATTATGTCCTGATTGGGATTCCATTGTTGCATCAGAACATGCGGTATGTAAAGGCCATAAATAATTGCTCTAATTATTGGAGTCAGTATTTCGAGAATTTGAGCGTGAAAGTATTCCTGTGTTCGCTGTTATGAACATGTTCATCTCAGAGCTCACACAAAACAAGTATTTTTGAATATTTTAAAGAATTTTTTTGAACAATCGTTACTCTAGATGAGCCGAAAATTCGTAGCTGAGGAACCCTAAAGGTGCCGGTGGATTTGTTTCAGGAAATATAGACGGGTTGGCCAGGCAGCCAAGCTTCTCTTCCATCCACAGCAGCTGTTAGCCTTGTTTTCTTTCCATTTACAAAGCTATGCATACTCAAACAAATTGCTGATCCCTGGACAAGATTGAAGCCTACTCTGGCATCTGAGGATAGCCGTGAATTTAGCTTTGAACGAGACACAAGAACTGTTCTTATTATGATGTAGAAATTACTTATTTAGGTGCAACAACGAAAAAAAGTCAAATGCATGAAGTGAAACTATCACTGTGTTCATCACAAGTTCGTTACCATCAAATTTTCAGTAAAATTATAATTTTTGAAAAATAAATATAAATTACCAGCACTTCTAGGGTTATTTTTGGTTGAGAACTGAGTGATTCTACAATTACTTTTACAGAGTTTTCTGTGTTGAATAGCTTTACTGTTATTCAAAAACAAAACTGCTACGTTTTTGTGGCATATGTATTCAGTTCTTAGAATTTACTGGAAACAATTCTATTAGTTCTTTAATGCTTTGATTACGACTCCCAAAATGGCATGTATATGTACAGTGCCGTCTAAAATTAAAGAAGAAAGATTAAAACTTCCATATCCTCAAAAACCATGAGTACTTTTTTTTTAAAATTTCACTGAATGTAGACATACACACATACAATGAAGTTTTTATATTTGTTCTCTAATTTTGGACGGCACTGGATATTAGGGTTTCGCTTACCAATAAGGGAACTTTTTTTTTCAAATTTTTCATGGGCCTCTGGTCAAATATTTCCTTTTGGTAAGAACACAGTATGATGTATCCAATATTATTATTGTAGCACAGTATCTAATTTAGCTACAATAATATTTACTGTTGGTATCCAGTCCTCTAAATCCAAATCCTGGTTGTCCAGGCTAGATGGAGCAAACCGGTTACAGATTTGAAGTTAGCATCAAAATCTAGTTTATAGAAAGTATATTTCATGCCATATATTCAAAGGTTATTGATCAGTGTGTTCGAAAATTCTTCCCCATAACTATCAATGAGTATGAGTTAAAAGTCATCTTCAAGTATTGATTTTGAATCCATAAAATTCTCATCACTAAATTTGCTTCTCCGGTGAATCAAGTAACCCAAATTATAAGGACTGTTATTCGCTTTAAACTAACTAATCTATGATCAAGTCTATAAATTTTAGACTTTTCCGGATATTGAAGTCGAAATTTGCAGGAACTGCTCTCTGCATGCGTGGTATTATAAACTTTATTGTAAGGAACAGCTCAGTCTGTGAGCCAGCTAGAGCTATTTCTAATGATTCAGTTTAGTTTGTCTTGTCTTGAGAAGTTAACGCGTGTCTAGTAGAGGAACTAAAGAATAATTGAATGCGAGTAAATCTTATACGTGAAACTATTTATCTATGTATATCGTTATGAGAAAAGTTAGTCCGCGGATCTCTATTTCAGAAACGATCGAACAACGTTCGTCTTTTACAAAGTTTTTCAAATGAGACTCGGAACGACTCTACTCGTCCTCCATAAATATCGATAATGGACCTCTTATCCACCATTATCTTACAGCCTGTCGAAAATTTTCAAGGAGAACCATTACGATTCCACTTCAGTGTTGTTATCCTTGCGAGATAGCGAATGTACTCAATTTTCTAAACCTAAAGAACGTTTGAGAAGCAATGCAAGTCATTCAATAACCTGAATATTGATTACTTGTGCTTGAAGTATCTCCTCGCTCATGGCGTAAATTTAAGTCTTTTGGGACCAAATTTAAGCCTAGTAATTTGAATAATTTGAAGCGACGTTTTTTTTCAGTGAAGTATTTGAATCTCATTACTTTTATTTCCACGTGCATCAGATAAAAGGAAAACGATCTTATTTCCAGGCTGTAAAGTGAACAGATAGACTGGAATTATTTAGATTGTATCATTGAGATGTAACCGTACGAGTCCAGTGCAAGCATTTTGTTGGTTTGTTGCTACTCACAACAGCAATTTGAAATTCTTTTTTTAAGATTTTGGAAGTATGGGAATTTTATGTTGTTACGTTAATCTGAGAAACACTGATCACAAATCAAAAATACATTTTAATCGGTGAATCGTGTTCCATTCTTTTAGGAATTTATCATTTTCCACGTGATGTACAAATGACATATATTTGGGAGTCTGAAATTATTCTTAACTAGATCGGCTACGATGAGTCAGCATTTTAGGATCAGAATCTTTGGATGACTCAATACTCAATAGTTTCAGGGTAAAATTCGAAAATTATTGAATAGAAATTCTTCGTCATTCAGTAAAATTAAAAGAATACACTGATTTCAATTGCATAGGGTATTTGTCATATTTCTGATTCATCAAGCCTCTAACACGGGAAAAAATCTTTAACGGTAAAAAACGGGAGGTCCTGTCATGAATGGAAAAAAAAATCTGACACAAATTTTTAAAATTTTTGATCATATAATCCTAGTAAATTGACGTCATATACAATAACAGCCAACGCAACATTTTTTCCGCAGCTTAATTTTCTTTTGTTATGAAAATTAGCATCATGAATACAGCTAAATGACACTTAATAATTAAATAATGAACTCAATTTACTTTGTTACTATATAATCTCATTCTACGTGTTGATGACACACTCTATGTCTATGTACTGCAGAGTGCGGCAACGTAACTTCCTTTTTTCAAAGCGCTTTGCTTTAAAAAAATGAACTTATGTTGCCGCACCTTGTGCGTAACTTTGGTTGTTATATAAAAGGACGTTTACTTTTGTATTATTTTCTGTCTAAAGTAGCGTTCACTTTTCTCTATATTTTACAATTGAAGATGACGATAAACCAACTTAGTATATGTAACTTCTATACTCAGTAACTATAACCATAACCAAGCACAATGGGTAATTTCTTTTATAAATTCATTAAAGATTCCTTCCATGTTAAAAAAAATGAGTGAAGTCGGCTGCATTTGACAAGACTGGCCTAATAAAAAATGTTTCCACTAGAAAGTATTAGCGAGAATTAGTTGGTAAGAGAAGCGTTACACTGCGAGTGTAAGCTATTGTATCTTTTGGTTCGTTAAACTGTTTTTGACCATGGGTGCTACACTTTAGCTATTTGTATTGTTGTACCACAATAGAAATTTTAGCTATACCTCGGCAGTTTTCTTTCCACTAATTCCTGATAAGAAAATCATCAGTTTGGCATCTGTGTGCTTGGTTCTTAAGAGAAACAGAGAACGGGGATCCTATTTCTCTTTTTGGAAGGGATATTAACAATTGAAATGTAGCACAGGCTGTTTTTAGCTCTAAGTGTGTAGCAAACACAAAAGCTTTATGTTGTTCCATGACGATTCAAGTCCACACACAGCTGGCCAGAACATTGAAATCAGTAACCAATTGAGTTTGAGGTCCTAGAACAAGTTCATTGCAGCTCAGACCGGGCTTTCCGGAGATTATCTCTTCGGACAGCTCTTTGCTTTACGAGGTCGTCGCTTTCCAACGGGAAATGAAGTGCAGGAAGGTCTGCATAAATTGTTACGAGACCGACTTAAAACCTTCTTGTAAGGAATGTCCAAGTTATGTGTAGGTGTGATCAAACATGCAGAAAAGAATCACGACAGTAAAACATGGTGAACTCGTTCAATCCATTTGTAGGTATAAATCAATTGAAAATTCATAAATAATTATGTTACATGCAACTTTCTGAGCATCTTTCAATCGTACACAGGGGTGTAGCAGTAACAATTATGCATCAACTAATGTGTAAATTGGCATTATACAAAAAATTTGCTTAATTAAGCTCGCTAGTTAGGAAACAATTTCACTAGAAAAACCAGTTTTGTCAGAGCGATGAAATGCGCACACATTTTTCTTTCGAAAATAATATCGAAATTATTTAATTTCACTCGGAATGAATGGTAAGCAAACATGCGCCATACAGCATGAAAAAAGAAAAAATGACAGAAGAAAATGTTTTGAGGTGCAGTTTTTGTATGAATATCAACATAATTATGAACTTCCATGCACAGAGAATTATTATCAAAGAGGTGTGTAAAGAATTCAGGAGAAAATAGTTGTTTCAGTTGATAACTAGTAAAGAAAAAGTAGCTCTAAAGCACTTGAATAGAATAGAACAGAATGAGGCTATAGGAACGAACCTTCTGGCTCATTCTTGGGTCGGATAATTACTTCGATAATTATTCGGTTGTTTACCCAAGTCCCATGCCGTATTTCTAGCCGCATCAACCATGTCGGCAGCGGGATTCGAACCCGGGTCTTCCCGCTCGCAAGCAGATTCGCTCACCAGTCGACCAAGCTGGTGATCACATTAACAAAAAAAGTAGCTCTAAAGCACTAATGATGCTTTACTAGTTGTTTCGTCTCCAGCCCCGCCGGATTTTTGGTCTCTTTTGTTGAGATGAGACTACTACTTTAGTTATTTAGGCTTGGAAAGTAACTATACGTAAATCATAGGTTTTCAACCGGAAATATCCCCTTCATGACTGACAACTTTAAAAGCATGACCCAAGCGAGGCTTTAAGGTCATGCCAAATTAATACTACAAATGTTGAAAACACAGCACACAATTTTGTTTACCGAAATTGAATATCATTGAAAAGAATCAAACTTGAGCGTAATTCGTTTTGCATGCTAAAAATAAGTATAACATCCCACTGCGATAACCCTACGGTAACATTTTATAAGATGACCAAAAAAGAAAGGGAACCCAGCGAGCATTTCTAGTGTTGTCTTTTTGCATAATTAAATATAATCTACAGCAGTGGTCTTCAAACTTTTATCCACCGCGACCCCCTTTGAAACATTTTATTTTTGTACGACCCCTTTAACTTTAGCAAAATAAAGAATAAAATATGAATATAGCTGAAAAATTTAACGTTTATAAAGAAATCGGGTCTACTGTTAATTATTTATCGTTAAAAAGAATATATTTCATCTTGAAATAACATTATTACATAAATTAGAAAAGTATGATCCTACATTTCGTGACCCCGTTTGAATGGTCGCACGACCCACATTCTGAAGAGCACTAGTCCATTTCTGAAGAGCACCAGCTTGGTCGACCACCACCAGCTTGGTCGACTGGTGAGCGAATCTGCTTGCGAGCGGAAAGACCCGGGTTCGAATCCCGCTGCCGACATGGTTGACGCGGCTAGAAATACGGCATGGGACTTGGGTAAACAACCGAATAATTATCGAAGTAATTATCCCACCCAAGAATGGGCCAGAAGGTTCGTTCCTATAGCCTCATTCTATTCTATTCTACAGGACATGACAGGAGCAAATCTTGACACCACTACCACATGGCTAGTGGTGGTCATGCGAAGAACATACATCATCAAACATTTCTACAAGTACAGCTTACTCGAGAACGTTCAGGAGGCTTTCAATCATCAATGTGAGAATGGCTTCTCCAAATCTAAATTTAGAACTGGGTGGACCTTAAGAGAAATAAGGGACCTTTGGAAAATCTCCGCACATCAAGTGAAAATCTTCAAAGCTACTTAGGACGTGCCAGGAAGCTTACAGCCGGGATGGAGAGCGTGAGAGAGTTAATTCAGCAAATTCTAAGAGGTCAAGAGGGTGAGAGACTTAATTCAGCAAATTCTAAGAGGTCAAGAGGGTGAGAGAGCTAGCTTACTAAAGTCAAAAACGCTCTGTGCGCAAGCCGAGTCAATTCTTCAGTATTTGCCGTCAGGACCGGGCTGCAGATCCTTTATCCGTGGTTTTTGAGAAAATTGTGGTTCCAGAAAAATGACGTTTGCTCAAACACATGAAACAAGTCTCAAGATCTGGGAAAATGGTAATACCAAGACCAGGGAAAAGCGTTCATAACAAGACTAGGGAAAATGTTCATAGCAAGACCAGGGAAAAATGTTAATAACAAGACCAGGGTAAAATGTTAATAACAAGACCAGGGAAAAATGTTAATAACAAGACCAGGGAAAATGTTAATATAACAAGACCAGCGTAAAATATTAATAACAAGACCAGCGTAAAATGTTAATAACAAGACCAGGGAAAAGTATTAATAACAAGACCAGGAAAGAATTTTGTAACTAAATTTTGTTCAAATTTTATTTTTGAACGTATTGAGTTCATAAACAACTGACTTTTACCTTACAGGATGACGTAAAAGGTTGCAAGTTGCATCGATTGTAAGATTATTAGCAGTTTACCTCAATGTAATTTGCTACATGGTAAGAAATAGGAAAATAGTGAACTTGCCATTTGCCAAAATCATTTACCTGTTCAATTATTAATGAATAAATACATTTCCTAAAAAACAATTGCTTATGACTCAACATAATAAGTGCTACTCCATAAGAGTGATGAAATAGCAACTTTACTTGTTAAAAAAGTGTTTAAAATGACACATCTGTTACTACAATTGGTAGGAAATTCGCCCGTAACACAAGTTATACATAGACCTCATTAGTGGACAGCCAAAAGAAGTAAGTATTTCGATCAATATTCCTGCGCAGTTTTGAGTTCTCAGCTAAAGAGACCAGCAATTAAAAATTTCATTTGTTCTCACGAACGCTGATTTTACCGAAAAATGAATCAACGAAATACCTGATGCACGCCTAGAAACGATCCTTTTATTTCGTTGGAGTGAGTTACGAAACTTTAGCAAATACGAATGTATGATATTTGCATTTTTTCGTACGTAAGTAGTACGAAGTGACAAATTTCTTGATAGCTTCACGCATTAGGTTAGAACGATTGTAAATTTTGTATTTAACATTTATCTTCAAATAAAAAACCATGATTAAGGAAATACTTAATTATCAGTATAAAATTGCTGTGGAATTCATTCCTTCTTTGTTTTCCTAACTTGTAACTGAATATGAAACCATCTCATACTCCATCTTTCCGTTTAATTGCAACACAAGATCTTCCATTTTATTACAAAATCTCTTAAACAAAAGAAAACACAAGGGCAAGGCAAAGCCACGAACATAATGAATATGAAGTATGTAGTACCTTCCAACTGAGCTCTTCCAAAGGATATTTGGTCAAATGAGTTAGAACACAATGAATATGAAGTAGTACCTTCCGACTGAGCTCTTCCAAAGGATATTTGGTCAAATGAGTTAGAACACAATGAATATGAAGTAGTACCTTCCGACTGAGCTCTTCCAAAGGATATTTGGTAAAATGAGTTAGAACACAATGAATATGAAGTAGTACCTTCCGACTGAGCTCTTCCAAAGGATATTTGGTCAAATGAGTTAGAACACAATGAATATGAAGTAGTACCTTCCGACTGAGCTCTTCCAAAGGATATTTGGTCAAATGAGTTAGAACACAATGAATATGAAGTAGTACCTTCCAACTGAGCTCTTCCAAAGGATATTTGGTCGAATGAGTTAGAACACAAGGAATATGAAGTAGTACCTTCCAACTGAGCTCTTCCAAAGGATATTTGGTCGAATGAGTTAGAACACAATGAATATGAAGTAGTACCTTCCAACTGAGCTCTTCCAAGGGATCTTTGGTCAAATGAGCTGTGTGAGGAATGTCAATATAATAATAAACTAACTCTTTTGGCGAGAAAAGAGGCTTGGTTCACTACTAGCAACTTTCACTACTACTAAAGCAACTTTCAAACAGCAAACCAGGAAATTTTGATGACTGATACTTAGCAATGAGCAATTCTTTCAATATCCCGTCATACACTCTGAGCCTTTTGGAGTAAGTTCTCAAGAATATTCTAACGATTTTTCATTCTACGAAATTAAAATATTTCGGGTTATGAAAAACACGTGCTTACTTAATGTGATCTCACTAACATCAACACTAATATGACATTGAAGAATATTTATGTATTTTTTCCGTTCACACAGTCAAACCAATGAAGAAAAATAATGACAACTATTCTTTGTATGTGATGTCACAAACACATGTGTTACTAAATAATGTATTCAATAGTCAAAATAACTTACATTGATATTCTGCATGTAATATTGCAAAAAAGCGAACAACAAATAGCGTTGAGATTTCATTGTTTATTTAAATTATTTTCATAACAAAGACTTGCTACATCAAAATATGTTACCTCTTCAACGTGAGATTTACATGTGAATCGACATCTCTATATTGACACCAAAGTCCCAAATTTCAGAAGTAATCGACATTTTCTACTAGAAAATATTCTCCTCTGGCCGATCATCTCAGTTATTGAAATTTATACGAGTTTTCCGCATAGGTTGACTTTTGCTGTCGGTCTTTTGGAGCTTTAGTGCAAATGCTGTAAAAGTTCACTCACAAACGCATTCGCAACCTGCAAGCAAGTTTGAAATGCTAAGAATTCACAAATTATTTTTCAAGACGATTTTTTCAATTCACTTCTTCGGGTAGATGTGACTAAACATGAAAGTGACTTCACTTCTCGACTGGTCAAGATGCAGTCTGACATGCGGTTTAGAAAAGTTTGCCATACAATTTTATTCAAAAACAGCTCTCAACATAACATCAAACGCTACGGCAACTACCTACTCTCTGGGGAAAAGCCTCAAAAAATAAAATTTTATTTTCTAGTTCAAGCTGGAGGAGGGACACGCGTAATGCAGTGGAATTGGACTCAAAAAATATCAGGGAAAATGTTGCGCCAGATAAGAAACAATTGGACTATTTAAATTGGTTTTAAGGTAATCTGTATCGGATCATGCGATTTCAAAATTTGAAAAAATCTGAAGAAATCAGAAAAAAATGAGTTATTGCCTCACGCAAAACTAATCTTATTTCACGAGAAAAATAACAACAATAACAGAGAATTTGCAAGTTTAGCTTAAGTCGGACTTCTATGGTTAAATTAATTGAATGCTTTCCAGCTGCACTTTGCTTACTTTGTTCACTGAGTTATTTAGTTGCCTTGTGCCAAGATCTGACTCGAATGTTATTCAGAATTGATTTCTATTGTTGCCTGGGAATGGCAGCTGAGAAAAGATAATCCGATTTTATTTTGTCGTTATACTTCATTAAAAATATTATAATCATGATGCGTGAACGTAGTACGACATACTTTGTTAAATCAAATTTATTCACTGACCAAAAAGGACAAAATGTAATGCATTTTGGATGGGGAAAAATTTCTAATAACGTTCAGTATCAAATAGTGATTGAATATGCTGTATGAACACAACTTTAAACTGTGTATCATTCCGAAAATGAAGCATTGATTCAACTTTTAATACCAGTTTCGAGCACCGTTAAAATGCAGAAATTATTTTGACACTGAAATTGGAATCCATTATCTCAAAAATATAAGTTCATAATTGTATATACCGTATGTTCTTTATGATTGCATTCAACATTCAAAGATTTCGACAGCCATGGGTTAAGCTTTGATTCCCATGTTTAGCAGTCTTGAGGTTTTATACAAATTACTAGTAAATTTTGTTCATTTTGATTTCATTTTCTTTGGATTTGGATCTATTTGTCGTTTTATATTTTCAATACATGTTGTAGTTATAGAATGTTGTACCGATTGTGATTTCCCTTAATTTCGGAGGCCACTAGAAGAACTAAGACTTTCTCTTTCTGTCAATCAACAAAGCCAGCATTTTCTCGTCTTTTTTCCTTGTAATTAACTGTTTTCCTCTTTTGGCGAAGAATACTACACGTTGTGGTATTTTGTAGACTGCATTATTTTCTAGACCTCTCACGCGGAAGCTAATGCAGAAGAACAATTCTATGGGATTTACAAACCAGTATCTTGCGAATCAATGCGTAAGAGAGTAACTTGTCAAGAAGCTTGACTTAAATAGCCTTAAAAGCTGCTGGTTTTCCCGATTTAATCCTCTAAAGTCATTGATGGTAACTTAATATCGTTTCTCATGGTGTTCAAAAGCGCGACTTTGAGTTCAAACTACACAATTCTGCAGGACACAAGGACACCAAGGAAAAATGAAACTTCCTCGTTCCCAATGTGAAGAGCATTATCTGACTAGGCAGTAACATGCAAGCAGTTTATTTGAATCATGATTTGAACATGACAGTAGTAAATTTCCGTCGATTAATTCTACATGAACGGTGTAACAAATTTGTATAAAAAAATCGCGTACTCATAGATTCCTCGGCGACACCTAACTTCAGCCTAGATTGCTTGTTCTCGATCAACAACTAAAATTCGAGCAGTGTTTTCTAGTATAAACATTTCGAGACTCGGAGCTTTGGCCCGTATTTATTCGCGGTCGAGCTGAAGGTACTGCAAATATAGAATTGGCGGCAATCACTTCAAGGAATCAGATATAAATTTTTATTGTGCGACAACTGGTTGTCTGTTCAGCAGAATGAAGCACTATAAGGTATTCGGGTAGCCTTTTTGTGAAGTTTCCCTGATAGCAAAAGACTTAGATGAAACCTGTTATGAAATAATTTTCTTATAAATGAGAGCTTAATACCCGTACATGACTATAAAATGACATCTAAGAAGTTAGAGATCATCATTGCCAACATTTTTTAGAACCTTTTGAAAGCTCTCAATTCTTTATTTAATTTCTTTTAGTTACAAGTTAGCTTTAGTCTTTATACTGGTTGTTATTAGAAGAACTAGACAGTTTTCGTTTAAATTCCACGGTTCAAATTTGACGAATTTGAAATTATTATAAAAAGGAATGCATTCAAGATTTAATACGAATTATGTGTTTTGAATGAATTTTTTTCATGAATATATAAGAAACTTTTATTCTGTATCTTATCTACCAATAACAAGGTCGTGTAAGAGAAGAAGGCTATTAACAGGAAAAATGGCGTGTTTTATAGTAAACCGGTGCCTTTGGTATCCAAAATACAATGCTTATATTACTAGTACATATACACTTTCTGATTTCAGTTCAATAATTTTTCTTCAGTAATAGATTGGAAGAAATGGTACGGACACACACAGATTTAGATACAGATATATATATATACATATATATATATATATATGTATATATTTATATATATATATATATATATATATATATATATATATATATATATATATATATATATATATATATATATATATATATATATATATATATATATATATATATATATATATATATACAGGGTGTCTCAAAAAAATGTACTCACCCTTTAACCGTTGCTAACATGCTGTCTTTTTTGTGTTGCAGGTGTGAGGTTCGAACCTTTGCGAGCATGATTAAATGTGATTAAAGAATCATGTTCGCAAAGGTTCGAACCTCACACCTGTAACACAAAGAAGACAGCATGCTAGCAACGGTTAAAGGGTGCGTACATTTTTTTGAGACACCCTGTATATATGTATAAGCAGATGAACGACAGCACATTAGTTAGAGGACATCCTAGTTTACTCAAGACGAGACGCTCTAATATTTTTCAACTAAAGTAACCACGTCGAAAAAGTAAATTTTACTCCATTTTAATTTGCATGGTATCAAATGATAAAATTCAAGTTTACAAATGAAGTTCACGGACATGACATTCCCTGCGTTGTTAAATAGCTCGTGTCGCGAAAGGTTAAGAAGCAAATCATCGGTTTGTGAAAAAAAACATTATTTTACTTGATTTTTTACCTTAGTTTAGCTGTATAATAGCTAAGCGGATTTTGAACAGCTACTATAGTTTCACTTTGCCCTTTTAAGAAATATATTTTTTATTACAGCAATCGTAAAAACACATGACCTATGCGTCTGAAACTCCAAGCTAAAATGTTTTCTACTTTTCTACTCGAACGCAGCGGTAAACGGAGCCATCGAAGACCGGTTCTTATCACTGAAAAACAATCTCACTAAACTTACAAATTGTGTCTGTAAATGTGCCTGGCTCCCCTGAATGTTAACTGTGAACAAAGTTTTAAACTTGCCCGAGTTTGACTAACACTTGCAAGAAACAGCCAGCAAAGTTGATATGCACGGGTAGCAGTGTCGCGCATTTTCGTTAGGCTTCAAATCAACGATCCTTGGATGCCCAGAGGAGGTCTCTCAGCTACACCATTGTTCCTTTCCTTGTCTTCCCGGAAAGTCTTTGGCTTCCCCTCGACGACCGCGTACACAACACCCAAAAGACCTATCTTGCAGTCTTTGAAGAATGACGCAATGAAGAAACCGATCTTCGTGCAGGAATTCCTGAATAGATATCTGCAGGGAATCTATACATGAATCTGCAGCTGAGCAAAAGCAACGCATCCTGAGGAGGAGAAACGAACGTAGTAAGTGAAGAGGTTTTTACGCTTGGTGGTGTGTAGCAATGATGACGCATTCATTTTCATCGTCCTAGCTATTTCAGTATCTCCACAAGTACTGACGCTGCTACATACAATGATCTTCTTTAGCAGAATCTCAACGCGGAATAAGAACTGGAATAGATCTTCAACACGGTTCCAGCTCATGTCAATGTGGACTTGATATCGTGTGTTTTACAGTGATCCTAAAACTGCCTTCTAAAACGTACTTAGTGCTTCAATGCTGCTAATACGTTTTTTCTCTGCATACGTTCAAACTGTTGAATCGTCATCGTCTTATGAATACTGATATCGGCATTGTAGGAATATGGTTCATTCTGTTTGCGATACTATTATTGTTTTATTTGTCAGTAATAAATGCTACCAGATTTTTCTGTACCTTTTATTAGTTAAACAAGAATGTTACGGTTTGTGTCGCAGTCTAATTTTGAAGAGAAATGCAGAGCGTAGCTTTATCGTCAATGCTCTGCTATGTATGCAAAGAACAGAGAAAAAATACGTATCTAGTTGACGTAACACCTTTGTTTTAGGTATGGACTAGTCGTGCTCTGTCGTGCTAAAGAAATTGCAAATTTGCGAGCACAATTTACACTTTTTGTAAGCATATGCTATTTGCAAAGAGAGCTCTTACTTTGCAAAAAAATTGTAAATACAGTAGGGCTTCCATGTAACTTTCATGACTGGCATGTTGTCTACACAGCAAAATGTATTGTACGTTTTAGTGCCATGAGAGATAAATGTACTGTGTGGATCTTCATAAAAGACTTGTGAACTGAAATCTTTTTGTGCCACGTTGATTCACAGTGTTTTACTGATCTAAACAAGCTGAATCCTGCTGTTATCTCCTCTTATTGTTTTAACAAATAATTATCTTCTCTGTCTTGTATAAATGTCTATACGAAGTTCTAACATTCGTGCTCTGAGCATATTCTGATTTATATCCACGCGTTTTTTTAAACATGAGGTAGAATTCACGTCGTTCAAGTACTTCACAAGAAACTCCTTTAATTTAAGTTTTTATTTATTTTATTTCCGCGTCGAATAATTTCACGCTGCGGTGGCGTACTGTGGCCCTCCCACCCTCCCCCCCCCGACCTCCAGATCTAAGTCCACTTGATTTTTCTCTGAGAGTATTTGAAGGGAAAAGTTTCTGTATTTTTGCGAATTTTAAGTTCAGAAATCAAAACTCAAAATTATTCAGGAAATTAACCGCATGACTCCAGGAATGTTGAGTATAGTAACGGGAAATGTAATTAAAAAAGTACATTTTTGTTTGAACAATAACGGGCGTGATCTAAACGATATTATATTCCCAGTTTAATTATCAATTAAATTTTAAGATCTTCTCTATTGTTTACAATTATCCCAATCTCTTTACCTTCCATAGTTTTTTGTTAATAATTTATTCAAAGGAGGCTTTACTTATGCGCCACCGTGTAATCGACATATCATGACGTGCTTCTGTACAACACCCTCGCGCCACAGTAGAGCTAATAAATTAATGAGCTAAAAATCTATTAGTAACATACATTTAAAAACGTTTTTCTCTCATGGATACAACAACAACCTATAGTAATAGAGTAATAGTAATAGAATGAGGCTATAGGAACGAACCTTCTGGCCCATTCTTGGGTCGGATAATTACTTCGATAATTATTCGGTTGTTTACCCAAGTCCCATGCCGTATTTCTAGCCGCGTCAACCATGTCGGCAGCGGGATTCGAACCTGGGTCTTCCCGCTCGCAAGCGGATTCGCTCACCAGTCCACCAAGCTGGTGATAGTCTCTTCCATATCCATCAGTAATTGCATTGGGTTCGATATTATTTACTAATTTTATACATGACTTCGATTTTTTTGTCCAGTTTTGAAATTCTAGAACAAGGACATTCCATACGATGCTGACACTACCAGTGTTAATGCTGTATTGGTCGAATATCTTTTGCATAAATGTGTCGACAGGCACAAACTCAATCATTTAATATAAAATGTTTATTTTTCGTTTTTCTCAAAGAAGCTTCAATAAATCATTCAAAACTATCAACAACAGAGTTTTAGTACTGATGACTGCAAAACGCAGCTCGAGACTGCGGTAACTATTATACCTTTCTAGATCCGTTCGAGACCTGCGGTAGGCAGTGCGATTTTAGCCAATTATTTGCGCTCAGTGAATTTCGCAGTTCCCTAATGGCCACACAGTAGTGGCCCAACAAATTCCACGGACAGTTAAGGGCGAGTTAGGGCCGCTGTATCAACTAATTCTGTTGAGGCTTCAGAACGACTGAAATCCTTTGATCCTCTTAACTCTCGTTGTAGCTATAGATTTGTCTCTGGTCTCAAATTCCTAGATTCTCATATCATGGAATTCTATGTCTCAGGAAAACGTTGCTTCAGAATTCATCGTCGAGTATAATTAAATCCCTAACAATTGAGCATCCTAACAACAGAAGCAAGAAATAAAATATAATGAAATAGAAGCCGACGGATTTTGGCCGCATGGGTCGTAGAGTCCAGGAGTTCGCAACCTTTTCGCTGTAATATGCCCCTTAGAATAGAATAAGGCAATAGGAACGAGCCGTTTGGCCCATTCTTGGTTCAATACCGAAGTCCCATGTCCTTAACCAGTTTCCACGTCTTCATATACACATTATAAATTAATTATGACAAAATGGTGAAATTATACTGATCTCTTGAGTCCAAAGGTAATCATAACACCATACATATAAAATGTACCATATAACTGCGAGAACAGTTTTCCGATGAATGGCACAAAAAATACATACACTAATTCTAATGTTAATGAGAGCATACTTTTTCAGTAGTAAAACAAAATATAAAGCCAGCAATTCTGAATTCATATTGATGAAGTGCAAGTTTAAATAGGAAACTAATATGAAAATAACTAAAAATTAATATAATGGAGGACCTAAACGTACTTGTTGATTTTAATGAGATCTTTGATTTAATTTTTTATTACCCAGTTCATCTTTTTGAGGATTAGTCTTGAAAATTACACAACAAATATCGAGTATACTCTTTTATTCATGCAAACTGACACTTTTTGTGGAGCTGGGGCTGGCTTTTGCAACAGTAAAAGCCAACTAATACAGGGTGGGGCATAATTCCTGTTACATGTTTTCAAATTAACTTTAATAATTATTATTTCGCAAGTATTACCCAATGTAACTTCATAAAATTAATTATCAAGATGAAGTATATTCTACTTTTGAACTGGATATCAGAGATCTAAAGTCAAAATTGAATAAATGCTGGCAGGAAATACACTAAGAAGTACAGGGTGACCATAAAGTCTCTTTACCATTTCAAAAATTTATTACAAATGCAACTGATAAGATATTTTATTTAAATTTATTCTATTATATTCAGTGTTTATTAAAGTTTTTAATCAAGTTTTGTATTTGTGTATTTCAGGGATCCTGTTTGTAAAAGAGGTGCTGTTCAGACTTTATGAGAGACTTTTATAAGAGACTTTATGGACACCCTGTAGTTCGTGCGGCCATAAAAGACTTTCCTAAAAGACTTTGCAAAGTAAAGAGAACAAAAGGGAAGCATTTTGAATAATTTCTTTTGTAGTTGTACAAAAGTAAATTACTTCCTATTTGCTTAAGTCAGACTTTGAAACAAATATCTTTTTCGAGAAAAAATTGTTTTGTTATTATACCCAACCCTGTAACTTCATGGGCTTACGATTGGAAAAATAAATTTAATATTAGGAGAACCGTTCATATTTCACTCTACTGATGAAAATGTCAGTATTGTTTATAAATTTGCAAGAGTTCAGCGGATACCAAGAATACTTGCAATAAAATATAGTATGGTCAGTCAGTTCTCTATATATATATGGATAGTTTTTCGTATTAATAAAATAAGCATCGACCTTCAGTGCTCGTCTGAAAAGCAGCAGAGCAAATTTTAGGTAGTCTGGTACCCTCGAATACAGCGTCAGAACCATGAAGTTATTCCGTGTTCACTTCCACTCTCAGATATTTTCACTAAATTAAGCCGCTTCAGATGAGCCCTCTATTCGAACGAAGAAAAAGCTCGAATACTGCAAACGTTACACGATCACAGTAACTGAAACAGAATGAATGTTTCGAAAATTGCTACTAGTTGACTGTCATACGTATGATTTCAGTGTGCTACTGTATTATGCACACACTACACACACTGAATAAAGTTAACCACTAGTAGGTGCTCGTTTAGGTAGGAAAATTCTTCAACCGTTATCCATTCCAGTTACCAACCGACATTAAACCCTTTAGCGACGAATTTCTTTTTCTGGTTTCTACGTTTAAGCTCACAAAGACCGTCTGTACACTGATGCAATGAAGCACGCTGAGAGCCAGGCAGCCAAAAGAACGACACTGTAACATGCCGCCGCGTTCAAACCTAGTAGCAACCTCATATTGCTCACTGTTTAATTATTAGAACAATTATTCTGCCAAAGGCCGTGAAAGAGGACCACATGGTCCTTTTCGTCGCTAAAGGGTTAAGAGGTTTCTATAAATCGATTACAGGCGTGTATCGATAAGAATAACGGTATTTCATAACTAAAGGATGATCGGGATAAAATACTAACTGATGATTCGAAACCTTTATTGACAAATATAATAAATTTGTAAGATTTTGTTTTTCATTTCTCGTTCTGTAATTGCATTAGTATGTGTTGCCAAATCTGATTCTTTGCTACAGCAATTCCACCACAGTAATTGATTGCACCGTAAGTTTTCGAGCTGTTGCAACTGAATTAATTGTCGAATGTGTTCAATGAGCTAAGTAGTCCCTTGAGCTCTAGAGCTTTTTCCTGTTAATCACTCCTTTGGTAATAGCCTGTACTCCCGGTGGGGAAGCTTGTCGCATTTACTTCCAACAATATCACTGAGCTTGTTTATTAAGCGTGTTAAAAGGCATGATACTTTATTACGTGTTGACCATAGTAGCTTTGAACCAAAATAACTTTGAATTGAATTCAGGAAAATGGGCAAACGAATGTGAACTATTTCGATTTTGAACCTACGCTAATTTTTTCCATATTTTATGCATAAGAAAGGGTAGGATAATAGAGAAATATTAGTTTTCCAGCACACTATTTTTATATTTTTCACTACGAAATGTATCACGAAATTATTTTCATTCAATGTTTAAAGCCGGAGTCTGTTATTCTCATAACATAACTCTGTAACACGCCTACCGAAATACTTTAGGATAGTTGTTTTGAAATACTTAATACAAGCATAATTAAAGCCTTATTTTTGACCGCTCCTTCTACTCATTAGCATGCATTAATATTTGTTATTACGATACATAGCTTATATAGTAACACTCATTCCCTGATGCAAACTTCAGTTCTCAGCTCACTTCGAAGTTCATTATTCGTGTTTTAATTAACAATAACTGAAATAAACACAACTTCCCGGTGATAGCAAACTTCCTCCAAACAATTTAAATCCAAACTCCAAAGAGTATAAATAATTTAAACTTTCTATCTTTCGTTAATTTGCACTAGATAAGGTGCAAATTTAATTTCATGCTGTCTCCTGAAAAAATCCTACTTTCAGCCCCGGTAATGCGTGTTCTTGTGATGTCTCTCAGCTGGAGAGAGCTTTAGAGCTATGAATTATTGTCCGCAGGCTGCCACTTCAAATGTCAGCTTCAGGCAATGCATCTTCAGTTGTCAGCCAGCACCAACTATCGCCCTCAACTCCGGGGCATAACACAAGATAAAACAAAGGTTGTATTGTCATTACACGAAGAGAGCATAAATTGCAGTGTTGAAGTACTTGGGTAGTATTTTTATCGAAGTTTAGTTCATTAATTTTACACGTTTATTATTTTTGTAAAGTAAAACGGTTCAGCAATGTCTTTTAACTATCCTAAAGGATTATATTAAATTCGTGCTACCTTTTGTTGAATTCCGTATCCTTAACAGCGTATAGACGATCATTAGTATGTCTTTATAAAAACAAACAGTAAACAAGAAACAACGAAATAATACTTATTAGTTACACCGTTAACACAATTTTCCTAGAACGAAGTTTTCAAACGAAGTCCATAAATTCAATCAATTTTAGTTAACACATATTTTGAAGATATAATAACTATATATCAGAACCATTTTGTAAGTCTATTAAATTGTGAGGAAACTACTATATTACATTCAACAGCTGAGGATATCTTTTTTATCTTAAGCCACTTGACTATCAAGTTACTGAATAAGTAACATTCTTAACCGCCCCTAAATTCCCGAAATTTTTAAAATTAGTTAAAATTGCTCTTTCTGTCTGGTTGAGAGCACGAAATCTCCGGATTTGATTCATCAATATGTGTCATCATTTTAATTATTCTTAGGAAAAGTGATCATACATTTATTTCTCATCTGTAACATCAATTAAAAACAATGTGGCAGCCGTTGAATCACGAAACTCCATGTGGAACAGTAATATTAAATTTTGGGAAGGTAGGCGTTGAATTCGCTTAATTTGAAATTTAGAGCTTCGCGTAAAGCGTTTGTTGTTAGATTAAGTGGTTGCTGTATTGTAAATTTTCTATTATATATACATTTGTTATTTGTGCGCAATGCTTCGACCTGTGATGGCCTCTGCCATGTTGAAAGCAGCACTCGCACCTGTGACATAGCAGAAAGGATGACACCGTCATGAACGAGCCTCTACCTCAAGTTGCAGCCCTGATGACGGGCATTTCGTTTGAAGCATCAACACTACTATTGAGATCTTGTCGATAAGCATCATCACTACTCTTAAGGTGCCAACATTAAGAACTCGAAAATGCAATCTATTTGTTCTGTATACCCTAGTGGAAATAAAGTGTTTTTTTCTTGCTCTCTTACTTGTTTTCATGCTTTCTATCTTTCGTTTTTTCTTTCGTACTCGCTTTCTTTCTTGCTTGCTTGCTTTCTTTCTTTTTTCTCCCTTTGTTTCTTTCTTTCCTTGTATCATGCGCGCACTGATGGCCGTCCAGGTGTACTGCCCAGGCATCCTTCAGAGCTTCGTTCTGCCTGGATTGAGTGCTGGGCCGTGAGTCAGCAACTCCTCCAGCTGTTATTGTTTGGAACTCTGTAATTCTAAGTTGAGTTAACAAAGTTTCAGTGTAATTCTAAGATGAGTTAACAAAGTTTCAGTGTGTCGTCCTCTGCGTACCCTGGTAGCCAACGTCAATTCGTTTTTTCTTTGCTTTTGTTAGGCATAAGCTTATTCATTGTTGCTATCTATGGAGCTAATTTATCTTCGTATAGTTAATAATTATAGTTGATTATTCGTTAATTCGCACAATTTTTTGCGTTTTCAATTTTATTCCTACTCAATACATGCTATGCTGCTAAACTATGACCTTTATATATTGAGGTCAGTTTTTAATTTTTTTTCCAAAAATACAAAAGGGTATCCCCTTACAAATTTTTTTACCTTTTTTGGTCAGTGTTTCAGAATTCTATGGAACTGTGTATAACACTCAATTAGCGATTAGAAGTCATTAAAAATGACACCAATGCTGAAAATTTCTTCTGGTATATTATCCATAGGTAATAAGAGCCTGTGTGGGATAGTGTATCTCGTTTTTTGTTAAATTTAGAAAGAGCCGATGTCATTACTTCCCTGTCTTCGGGAATGCAAACCACACTCGAACATCTAAAACCAAAAGAAAATTACGTTTAATTTTAAACACGTTTTGCTAGTAATACCGATAAATTGAACAATAAATGCATCAAATTAAATTTCTATGAAGAATTTCTGCGGTGCTTAATTGTTTGATGGAATAATTTTTTGTCTCACTGAAAAATATTACAATTTAATTTGATATTCACTTTGACATTTGAAAAAGACATACAGAAGCAGTGTTTTTAACGAAACGAAAGCGTCTAGACTCAAGATTCGAATGGCACAAAATTTTTTCGATCAGTAGAAATAATCAAAAAGTTTCCATGCTAAACACTTAATGAAATTGCGTTTCATAAAAGGGGAATGGAGTCATAAGAAATAATATCTAGGTAAATATCGATAATTTTCATTTACACACACATTTACAATAACAAAAAATTCAAACGAATTTGAATTGAAAATAGAAAGCTAGCACCGTTTTTTGCAATTATGTATTTATAGTTGAGATTCACATATCAATGTGAATATTGTACAAATCTTATTCTGAATTAAAATTCAGAAACAGTAGACAAATAATTTATTATTGATTGGCTCTTGATGACGAGAAACAACACGTAATAATTACATTTATATTAGATTTTTTTGAAAATTCATGAGTGATGTGTTATTTTTTACTACAGAAATTGTTTGCTGAGTATTTCAATCGAGATCATAAGATTATATAAAAAGTAATGTGCAGTTGCAGCATAGTTACGTTCAAGTTCCATTTCGTATACCATAATTGTTACTAAGTCGTTATTTCTCATACTTCCCAGTTTATTATATTTCCTAAAAGGATTTCGCCAAAACAATGACAAGTAAAATAAAGTGGCAGTAGAACTTTGTAACGAATCGAATTAAACTTTGAGCAAGAAAAATAATGTACCTCCATAGCTTTTGCCTCCAGGCTTCGATTTCTTTCTGTCGAATGCAGATGTATTAAAAAAGATACATATATCTTATTAAGTACGGAATCTTCAAACGTGAACACAAAACGTCAAAAGCTGAAAGTAAGACCTTTATATTTAGAACAGAATTGAAACGCTACTGTAATGTAGATATTTGTTTGAGAATTTTTGTTTGGGCTCTTACGAATTATCATTGCAAGATTTTATCTGCGTTACGCACGAATAATTTATAATAGTATGTAGTCGTCCAGCTTGAATCTCGGAAACAAATTTTGTTTTAAGAAAATTATACGCATAGACAATAACATTATTGTCCGAAATCATTGCTATATTTCTTGTGCCTTTTTCTATTGTCTTCGAAACGATATCAGAGAATTTTTTTGAAAGCCTGTTTGCTTCAAGGCAGTGCTATCCAGCCTACTAAGCTGCCACAATTGGCTGTTATTTTGTCATAGATTTTGTATCCCCTAATGATGGAGTACCAAGTTCAGAAAAACGAGTTCTATATGAAATGTTTTGAGACACAATAATTCCATCTTCAGTACTGATATAGACAAAATTCAAAATTAAAAGACGATAACTAGATTAAGAAATATATGTACATCTGCCTTTACGACCTTAAATCTTATTTCTTACATTCATAGTACAGTTGTCGTCATACCTTTATGTTGTCACACACACACACACTAATATGTACATACACGCACACACTAATACACACACACACACACACAGCTATTTCAACAGGTAGAAGTAATTCATCATTTGATAGCACTATGGTCTTTATTTCAACAAGCTTGATGGGTTTTCATGGAAAGTGGCACAAAATTTTAAGGTATTGATTATTATTTTCTTCACAGGGGGTTGAAACGTCTCATCATCTTAAAAAAAGACGTCTCATAAACGTCTCATCATCTTAGGTTGTATCAAGTCATTTAATTTATCCATCTACCGTGTATGAATTTGGACACAATGAAAAAAACATTACTATCCATTCATGCTATTTTTGAGAAACGATTCAAATAAAAAACGGAAATGCATGCAGTAAAAGAAAGAAATTTACCTCTAGGTGATGAAAAAAGACTACGAAATCGAACAGCATGTAGTGCACATAAGTTAAGTCTTTCCTCGCTTTCAATCACGCTGATAAATCAGTGCCGACCTTTCCTCTAAAAAAAACGAGCTCAAATTTTCAAAGATCACTCACGCACCGTATTCTCTAATTTTCACTCGATGGAGACTGGGAGTGAGGACTTTCGATCAATAACCTGGAAAGAACTTGGCACTCAATTATTCAGAGGCATCAAAGAAAATTGGATGACTGAAGTTAGATTAATCTACGAGTCTAGAAATACATAAAACTTTTTGCTGCAAAGCTAACCGTATGTTGAGGGAAGGAAGTGAACTCGTGAGCTTGATATCGACGAAAGCATAGAAAATACAAATCTTCTTACCTCTACACTAGCAACGTGTACAGCTTTCAGGTTACAGAAAGGTTATGCTTGTGAAAGGTTGAACGGTTGAAAAGAGTATTTTTAAACTTTTTTTTTGTGTTGTCAGAAAGTAAAAAATGAGAATTGTCTGTAAAAAACATTTTGAATTATTGAGATGCTGGAGTAAAAGGTAAGATATTCAATGATTGTTTATAATTCGAATAACCAACATATCTTTTGAAACAGTTGGTTATTTGTTTACAATTTAAGTATAATGAAAAGTTACACATTGATATTTAATTAGTAGCAAGTGCTCGACTGTGAGACACGTATTTTGCTGTTGGTAGCCGATGATAAATTTTAAAGCGATTTTTGTTATTTTTTTTGTACACAGAGAGTAATCGACGAACACTACTATGGAAAAACAAAAAAATTTTCTAACCGGATTAAATTGTCGTCTCTTCCTCATAATGTGTTCTATACAATAGTGAATTACTTGCTGCTGGACGAGCGCTAGAATTGCATTGCAGTCTGCATTTCAGGGTCGTTTCATGTTCTAGCTGATTACTCAGCACCACTGTTCAATATTGGATCGCATTCCACGGTTTACATTGAAAAATATAGACCATTATTATCTGGGTACTGAAAAAGCGTCTTTTACATATTAAATAAAGATCTAGGTGCTGATTATAAACTAAACACTTAATTTGGGCAATGTTCCCTATGCATTATTCCCTATGCATTATTGTTCCCTATGCATTGTTCCCTATGCATTATTCTCAAACTTCCTGCTGTGACAAAAAAGAATATAATTACAGTGTTGTCTTCACAGTAGAATAACCAACTTCCCAATTCAGTAAAATGATCATAAACAACAGTAACTCAGTTTTCCGACTCAAACTGAAAATAGAATAACGAATTAAATAGTTTTGTGTAGAAATTTTAATGTAGGAAACTTTGGAAAGTGCTAAATAGAATGTGAAAAAGTTTCAACATATGAAGCCTCGACGAACTGATTTTGTTTGAAAATTGAAAATTGATTTAAACTCACCACGTGAACACTAGTAATAATAATAACAGTAAAACTGAACCACCTGGTTTCTAGCACAGATTACACGCTAAGAGCAATTTCTGTGAGTTATAGTGACCACAATGGGAGCTATAATTTTCCGTAGTGCATCGTTTACTATCCAATGTAAAACCGAACGATGCATGTATTATGGAAATTTGAAAAATTGAAATTTGAAAATTTTGCCCTTTCACAATGCATGGACGTTAAGTTTATGCAGTGGGAAAAGGCACTCTTCGAAGAGTGTATTTTACTGATAAAATTTTCATTCTAAATTTGACAACAGCAATTCTTGACTAGCGTTCTTATACAACGTGTTTGTGCATTTAATTGTGTCCTTCTTCGCTCGTTCTATGACCATCATCTGCAACAGCGTCCGATGTCATCTCCGATTTTTTTGGCAAAAGGTCGACGTTTTTAATTTCAATTTTTAACCTGATAGACCAATACGGAATGTTCGAGCCGATCAAGGGCAGAATTCAATTGAGATGCCTCGTTTTCCAGTGCCTTAATTTCAGGTTGGAAATAAAGCAATGTCCTTTTTCAGGGAGATATATGTATTTTGGTTCAAAAAATCACAAATTAGAAATCTTGGCAATACTTTTTCTTATTTTCAATGACACTTCTCCATCGTTCTACTATGTTTTTGATGCCTCCTAGAAAAAAAGTCGTTGGTGTTTGGAAAAAAGATCGAAATCATATTTTAGTGGTTCGTATATATCATAATTTTATTTCTATTAATTAAAGGACGTCACAAACACCTAAAACGATGATAATCAGATGAAATGATGCCAGGTGAACAGGGTGGGTGGCGTAAAGCTTTTCAGTCGAAACTCATATTTCCCTGATTGAATCTTTGTTTATGAGGTCTAGCATGGTCATGTTGAAGCACGACATCTTTTCTACTGAACAATGCTTGTGTTTCTCTCAATAAGCTCTTCTCAGATGTTCAAGTTATGAACAGTATTTTACAACTGCAACTGTTTGGTTGAGTCTTTAGAGCTCATAGGGAACCAGTCCTCTTATATCGCATCATAACCAAAGCATAATCTTCCTAGAGTGTAGTTCTTGCTTAAGAACTGGCTGTGGAAATCGATTTCCACTCAACCGCTATGCTTTACGCTGAGCATTGTTATAAAAAACTTATTTCTCGTCCTTGGTAACAGTCCTCTGCAAAAATGGATAGCTACGGCTTCTTAACAGGTCCCTAGTTTATGCAGGCTTGAAATTATGCTCGTGTGAATTGTAATGAAGACTTGAGCCAATTCTCTCTTGGTATATTTTCGATTGTTTTTTACTGCGCCTTCAGGGGCTTCTTTATCAATTGACTTTGGTAGTGCTGGACGGGAAATATTTTTGAGATGAAAACCTGCAGAAGAAAACTGCACATTTTCATCAAATTAAATTTTTCAGTATAATTTATTGAACAAATCCATGTCCATACCCAATGAATTATTCGAGAGCCTACTCAAATCTTTTTTTGTAACTTCTTTGTGTAGACTGCAAAGAATTTAGAGAATGTCATTCAGTCTAAATTAACATGGCGCTGTTCTTCTATAAATGAAAATAACTTTAGTAAAACAATTGTATTAAAAAGAGTGATGAAATGTAAAACTTTGCTGCAATATTATATCTGTTTTCTCGTAGCCCAACAATATTACATTCAAATTTTGGGTGAATAAAATAATTGTTTTAGGATCCCGAGAAAGCGACAATACGCACGCAGTTTTCCATGAACATAACCTCTTTATGAATCCCAAAAGTACCCTGTACTGAAAAAAAAACAATCTAAATTTCCAATCAAGTACACAGTACATAGACATTTAGTACATTGGTTTTTAAATTCTTAAGGTTAACATTCTTAGAGTAAGGATGATGGTGAGCTCCATGCGACGATCCTGGGATGTGTCCATGGGCGATGAGTTGAGGTCTTACCGATAAGTGCGAGCTCACGGCGTGAAACGAGAAACAGCTCGTATTCATTGCCGGGTTTCGAACCCGCACGCAGTCTTTCTGCACAAGCAGAGACCCGATACAGAACACGGGCCGCAGACCACTCGACTACGGTGGCTAAAGCTTAACTGAACAATTTTTCCAAGTCAATGGTTGTTCTAACTTTAACTCCCAGTATTTATTTCACGCAATACATTTCGTAGTGATTACTTCACTTTCGTATTACCCTCATAACCAGCTCACTATTGTGTCAGAATTTATGCTGTTCAGAACATTTCACCCTTAATTATAACATCTTATAGAAGGAAATCACAATTGTTCCTCCTAATTCAATCTTCACGAATTTTCCTAGGAACAATACTCTCGAAATACACTATTCCGTCAGCGTTGCTTTGAGCCGCTGGTGCGACTGTAGCAATCCATCAAAAACAGAAGGTTTCACTAACCACCTCGGAAAATTTTTGCAGATATTTGCGCGGAAATCAAAGGAAGAGTGCAATCGAACGACTGCTTTGATTGAACGTTGGCACTATTATTTTTGAACCCAAGTTTTTTGATGCAAAGGGCAGGAGAAGTTCTGAACGATCTTAAGGATTTCTTCAGAACATATTCCTTTCACATTTTCGGATATTTGAAAAACATGTGTCATTCATCGATCATGAACTCGTATAAACGTACTTTTGACTTTGACTGCAGGAGCAACAGAAACAAAAATAAAACGCAATTCTGGACTCCGGGGCTCATATATTATTCAGATAGCGAATTATAACCATTTGTTGAGGAACAATGCGTGTGCATAAGCTATTTAATGTCAAACACCAGTCTTATACAGGTGTGTGAAACAGCACAGAGTGATAATGAAATAAACATGAGGAAATTTACTGTAAGGACATGTCTTCTGCACGAGTGTAAACTCAGAACAAACGCACCAGTCGTTGCTGGGCGAATCTGTTCATGTGTTAGAGAACAAACACTCAGTTTTCGTACTCATCAAAAGTGATTTAAGAACTTTTCTGACGGTGATAAATCTCTTAGACGTTGCTCTCGAAATGGAAGCTAAAAAAATTATAATGAAGTTTTGTCGACATATACTGAATCGCATACAAGTTAGGCCTGATGATTACTTGCACTACAGTCAAGTGCTATTGAACAACACGTGAACTTAACTGTGCAACACACAACTCTGGCACTATAGAAAACACATGTGAAAGCCAATGTTTTCTGAACATTTTACTGAACACTGAACATTGATCAATGTTCCCTGAATATTTAGCAATGTTGAAGCTCATTTCCCAAGTCTCAGTCCATTGTAGTAGACGGTCGAGGTCTGATTGGATTTGTGACCGAGTTTCGTGTCGTTGGCAAATTTATTGATTCTGCTGATGATTCCGATGTCAAGGTCATTGATGCAGATGATAAAAAGGAGAGAGTTTAAAACACTCCATTGAGAATCCATGCTTCAAATCTCTGGCTCGGTCATGAATAATCAGTCGTTGAATGTGACCAGTGAACCAATTTCGAATCCATTATGGTTAGATCCATCATGATCCATTTTCATTAGCCTTTCGTTAGGATCTTCATCGGAGGATTCTTGGAAGTCGAGGTATTCAAGGTGTACGGCTTTTTTACAGTTGTACGGGCGGTTGATTTCACCGAAAAAGTCGAAGAGTTTTGTGTGACAGCTACGTTTTTCCCCGAATCCGCTGGGTGTCACAAGCATTTTTACAATGCAAGATTGTAATACTGATAACTCTGATAACGTAATCAAGTTTTTTCAACTTCAAGAAGATGGATGCTGTTTTTCTTAAGAGATCATACCGTCCGATGTATCGGGACGTCAGGTGTAAGTCCATAAATGACACCTTTTTCTTTTGTTCATTCCTTCGTTGGTTAGTCGAACCTGATAATTGTGTTCCGCTCCCTTTATTCGTGGGCGAATGCTTGTTATGATAGGCCATCTGAATTTATTTCTCACTTTCCACATTACAGTTATGAAACGTTGCAGAAGTTCCGCTACAGCGGAACAACTACATATGTTCCACTCTCTTCATTTGTGGACGAATGCTTGTGATGATAGGCCTTCTGAATTTATTTCTCACTTTACACATTAAAATTATGAAACGTTGCAGAAGCTGATCTGGAGCTGATTTTCTATTTCATGTGTTCTGCGAAGGAATATGACTACGTCTTCTTGCGTGTATTGTAGGTCTTGTCTTCAACGGCCAGATTCAGTCACTCGTACTTGAGGGCGACAGATGGGCGGAGATGAAGTAATAGCATGGTGAGTCATTCTCTTAGTCATCAATTAAGTTTCCTGGGAATATAAACATTAGTCGAGAGCTTCCAATTTCCTTCTCAAGTAAAAGAATGTTTTTGAATAGTTTAGTGTAGTCTCAACAGTTAGTTCATGTTTGCACGAGGGGAAATAAATAAAGATCCAGAAGAGTCTATCTTATCTTTGGGTTCCTGAAAACGTCAAAGCAAGCAAACAAAAACAAAAATTAGGCCTTGGCTTTCTGCATTAGACGGCGGCAGGGGGCACGTAGAAAACATTTCTTTTCGAATCAGTAACGCCTCAGGACATTGCTTTGCAATTTCGGGCTTCGTTTCTGTCCCGAAACGTGAGTTCTTCCTTGTTTTTCTTTAGAGTAATTTACATTTACCATCTATTTCTTGTTATTTTAAGTTAACATAGCGCGGCTTAGGTTAGCATTGCTCGGTTTAGGTTACCATTGCTCGGTTTAGGTTACCATTGCTCGGTTTAGGTTACCATTGCTCGGCTTAGGTTACCATTGCTCGGCTTAGGTTACCATTGCTCGGCTTAGGTTACCATTGCTCGGCTTAGGTTACCATTGCTCGGCTTAGGTTACCATAATTCAACTTAGGGCAGCATATCTCGTCTTGAGTTACCATAGCTCTGCTAAGGCTAGCATAACTCGGCTAAGCTAAGGTACTTGTCCTGTTTGGAATACAAATACTAAAAGTTTCCTCGTATCTCCTGACTATTTACGTCGATTTTTAATTTATTTTGCCTTGAAGGAATTCGCGGTAAAAAATGCCGTTAGAACAGAAACAGTAAGAGTAACACGATTACTGTTGACTCGAGCCTGTTACTTCTAGAAGACTTCACTTACATCCAGGAGGAGAGCCAAATAGGATTCCTATGCTCATGTTTCCTATTTGCATTGTTCATCTGCAATGAATAATAGTTCAACAAAATCTATTCAAGGTTATATCACTGAACATTAATCACTGCCAACGTGATATAAAGGTTTTATCACTGCCATTATGCAGAGCTTATACTTCTTTGATATTTTTTACCCATGCCACGTTACAAGAATATAAGATAACCTCATAATTGCTCGAGATGACCATTGCGTTTGTATTAGTTTTCAATTCTTTGGATCTGTTAAGATTCTCAGCTTACGACATCTGGAACCATACAGTTTTTATGTCTCTAGGTTCTCTGTGTAGGAATTCGATGATAGATAATTTTCGCTCAAAAATAGAATTGTGTTTCGAAAACAGTATCACAATACATCGTGGAACAAATGAACTATTATCAACAGTGCAGAAAATATATGAACTGTTCTAAAAGCTTCTTCGATTTATCTCTAATATGAGTTCACTTAATAAACGCAGAGTAAATACTTTCACTACCGATTACCTCTTATTCAGACAAGAATTTTTGAAAATTCAGGATATTTAGTTTTATTACGCAGCCATCCGTTAGTGAAAATAGTTCCAAGAAAGAAAATACGATGGATCCGTAATATCCAATTCCATGAAATCGTCCTGGGTAATTATAGGGTGTACTCACCTTGAAAATTGTACTCATATTTCTATATTTTTAGCTCGACCCTTGCAAGATTCAAAGGTACAGCTGTGACGAAGAAGTGCCACTCTGACAGCTCTGGCATTAGCATATAGATTACAGAGCAGAAGAGGATGACCTTCCAGGGCATTGTTCTCGAAATTTTTTATTCAGCTGCGTAACGTCTGTAGTCAGATCAATTAGGGGAATTCCAAAAAATAAAATGTGTCTACAGGGCGATGTTTCGACGATTGAAAAAAAAGAATTGTAAAGAAGTAGGGAATAGTTCTCGCCAAGACAAGATATAACCCTTGAGATATTAGCTAGGAGGGTGACTGAAAAAAAGTAATTATTCGTATGCGAAAATCAAGTAAGATGTAAAAGACAAAATCTATAATATTAGCTTATGTACAAAATTGTTATTCATACTATGATGTAATGTGTAGAGTGCATACACATAAACAACATGCATAATTCTTAATATGAATATAACTCAGACAGCAAAAAATGCTTAGGATAGTATCGTGGGGTGTACTATGACAGTCACGGGTGTAATTAAGCAAGTAGAATAAACAACAGAATTGAAGTGACTCAACTGACTTGAGTCTTGAGTTATCAAAAAATATCAGCTGTGAATTATGACAACTACTGTTCAACATTTCAAAGACAAAGCACTGAAATAAGTAAATTGAACGCTGGATACATTGTTGATGCAGCTAGAAATACGGCATGGGACTTGGGTAAACAACCGAATAATTATCGAAGTAATTATCCGACCCAAGAATGGGCCAAAAGGTTCGTTCCTATAGCCTCATTCTATTCTATTCTAACGCCAAGTGTCCCAACTTTTCTGTTCTGAACAGGTTACCTAATAGTATGTGACAATCATGACTATTCTAATTTTCCCCCAGTAACGTTACGTCAATCATTACGTTGCTAAACCTTATTACTTAGTTTATGAGCTTACCTTCAATAAGTTTTCTTAGCATATAAACTAAAATTCCTTGACTGATTGTTTCGATTTGGAAAACTAATTGGTTAAAAATATGTGTGCGAACTTTCACATGAAACTTACCCATATCAGACTGTATTATTCTAAAGCATTCATATGCTCAAAATTTTATTCATAGGTAGTATGTGCGAAAAGTATAACTTCAGACATAGGAAGAAGATAGGGCGAAAGTAAAACCAGCAGAAGTCACCCAAATATCTTCTCATTGTTATAGGGTAAGACAAACTTGAATTAGGAAGCAATTTTCTGCTCGGTGACCAGGCAGAAAAAGTTAACTTCCCTCAAGCCGACATTCGCTCCTAGCGGGTGACCTGATATCTGATGTGTTGAAGCAGTGTCGCTTCTTCTACATTTACACTACGTCCTCTCATACAGATATGAACATATTTTTCCCCACATAAAGAGTGTCCTCCGTTTCTGCCATGGGATTAGGGCTGGCCGTGTTGCCCGTCGGTGATAGCTAGCGTGCAATTGCCAGTGCTTGATAAGGGTGATAAGCAGCAGTTTTGTACAATTTTCGTTGCCGCTCAACTGTTATTTTTTGCAGAAAGAAGTACATGTCAGAGTAGATAAAAAATATGTGATGCATCTTAGTTTTATAAACAATGGTCACAAGATGTTCAAATGGCGTAATTTGACGACATTTTTGCAGAAGTTCAAGTTTTCAGATTTGCATTATTTAATTAACGATCTATTTTTGGCTGTCAAAATATGTTCCACTGTATTTTTACTTTACAACACCCACTTTTACTTCAGGGATTATTAGACATAAAAAGATTTGTTATCAAATTGATGAAGTTGCTCGAGTAAGGAGTAGATAAAACATATATGATATATGTATTCTTCATTGGAGGAAGAGTGGCTGATCCTGGTTCTGGTAGTAACGCACAGAATGCTGATATTCTTACCTCTTGGATTACGTGATTGGGGTGTACGTGCATGATTGATGTCTTAACTTTAGACGGCATGTGACTTTGGTAGTAATTCGAGAATGGGCCAAATGGCTCGTTTCTATCGCCTTATTCTAGTGTATTCTTGATCAGTGGTGCACCAATACAGTGATTATATAACTCTATAACAGTGTTGTGTGTAACACTCTGTGTATAACAGTGATCTATTGTCCTGTAGATTCACTATAACTGGAGAAAAACACTACGACCTAAGCGTTCTGTCTGCGGTGGGAAGCTGGCAAACAAAATCATGATTCCAAATAAGTTGAAAATACACCTTCACACACTCACATTATGTGAGAAACTTATGGAATATTTCAAAACATTTATGACTGATCAGATACGCCGATTAAAAATGAATTAAAGTCTAATTAAAGCTCCTAAAATATACAAAATTTTGAATTTTGAAATAAGTTCTTCATTCTTTGTGAGTACCCCACTAACTGTTAAACAGATGGACAGGCAGGCATGTATACAAATAAACTGACGAGTCAATTTTTGCAATTTGTGTTCGATACTCATTCCAATGAAATGTCACTAGTCACAATCTAATTTATTTTCTGGGAGTGTGGCAAAGCCTTTATGCATCACAAGCTTGGCTGACTGAGAGTCATAATTACCAAAAATTTCAATGCATAATTACTATACATATTATAATCCATGTAGCATTTCCTAATGCCATAGATCCAGAAATAATCTCAAATAACAGGAGTGCCTACTATAAGACAAGCGAAAAAATAAGAATAACGGACATAGAAATTAATTGAGGGATGTTTTCAACCCTGGATGATAGTGCCATCAACCGGACAATGGGAATCTGCATCAACCGGTTTTCATCAATGACAGCCTGCAATTCCTCAAAATTGAATATTTGGAGCGTCTTTTTCTTAGTTTGTCTTTTAGACTGCAGTTATTCTTTTTAAAACGTGAAAACCATCTTCTAAAGATCTTGTCATTCATAAGTGTCTTTGAGGGATCTTGATGCTGAAATTGCAGTATTGCTCATCTGAAATTCATGCAGTGAAATATGCCCTCTCGCGGAAATTATACACTTCAATAGAATTTTTTCTTGGCGCCTGGAGTAGTCCAAATAATTCATACATGCACTGGTGCTTAGTGTGTTGTCAGAAAAGTTTCGCCATTCTCGAAATACATACGTGCTGGTTATTACATGTCGAAAAAACTGAGCTTTCAAACGTACTACAACGCATCATTGTTTCAAGTAAAAATGCAAACATATGATGCTAGCATAATTCTACACTGTTTGTATGCTTTTTGGCTGCCATTTTCTATGAATACCAAACGCCAAGAAAGAGCATCCTATTCCCTCACGCATTGTTTAGGGCTTGAGATCTTCAAAGCGCTTGGCCTTCTCGCTGAAGCTTATCCTTTTGGTGGCACTCTAGCGAGGCCACACAACTATGAAATATTGCTCCCCGGCCGTCGTTTCCAGCGTCACCCGTGCAATGCATCTCCTGTCTTCAGCTCTACACCGACAGTGGCTCATTGTACCCATTTGTCCACTAAAAAGGAACGTCAGGCGACATTTATCCATTTATTTATTTTGACAACGTATTAGCCATCTCGAGCACGAATAGACATCTAATAGGTCGTGAAAGTGTGTTATTTGACTTCTAGCGTTAGAGAATATCGAATCATCATGTAACAATACAGAGTTATCAGTGATCTGAATTGAATAATATTATATCTCAATGCATTAGAAATAAAAAGCATAAAGAATGAACTAATTTTGACGGTTAACACATGGCTTAAAATGAAACTATTTTTCGTTTGTGAATATTGGCCGGTATTGTGAAAAAAAGTCAGTTTTAGATTCTGTTTTGACTATTGAAATTGAATAAAATATCAATTTTCTTCAAAAAATTACTGAATACAATGACACGTAAAAATATTCAACACATTACAAAATCTCCCGATTCTCAACTTGCACGTTATATTTTACCAGAAAAACTTAACCTAACCTACACTTGAAGTGCAAAAAAAAACCAGAAGTAATATGAGCGACATAATCTTCTATTTTTGAAACGTCCACGGGAGTAAGGTCAAACTCTTGTTTTAGTCGTGGCATGGAAAACACGATATTGACACTTACCGTCCGACACAAGTAGGTTGAAAGTAATTTCTATTCAGCAGTGAAATCGCTTATACTCGTACATAATTCAATGGCTCCCTAGGGTGTATTTTTGTTAGTATGCGATACTAGAATAAGAAAGCAATTTGAGCAAAAGACGTATTATTACTATATATACCAAAGCAATATATTATATTTATTGTTTATGGACTAAACTCCCTCAACGAGATCAAATGGCAAAGAATAGTGATATAGAAATTATCGATTAGGTGATACATTTCATAGTTTTCACGTGAGCTTGCTTCAGTCGCTATAGTTTGTGTCCATTTCATGATAAATTGTACAGTACTTGCAAATAACACGAAAAAACTTGCATAGTTACAGCACTGGTCGTAATTTGCATTATTTTCATTACTAATTTTATTTCTGAAGCCTTTCATTGTCAATGGTTTTTACTGAGCTAACCACAGTGTAGCTCTCCCTATGCCGTGTTCGTAAGAAACCAAGCTAACTTTACTTATGAAAACGACTGTTTAAAGCGACACCAAAAGAGCAGTCAGTAGGTAGGGCATCAAGATCTCATTCTTCGATTGCATGAATGAACCCCTCAAAATGGCGAAAACCATTTGACATTGGTAGTAAAAACAAAGTGACACATTTTCCTGATGTGCACAGGCTTAACTTCAACCTTTGCTTAAATATGTGTACAACTCATCAGCATAAACGTTGAAGCTTTTGAGACTGAATGAGTAGTGAGATTACTACTTAGATAATCTGCCAATCTTACATTTTTATCACTTTGTGCGTACAAGTGAGTGATTTTTCTGTTATGTTATGTACAATTTCTTAAGCTACAGTCTACTTTGTACTAAATGTTTAAAACATAAAAATATGAATTTGAAAACAGGAGCAATAATTGAAGCCAGTATTTTAAAAGGATCATGCAGTCAACCCTATATAGACCACTGTCTGTCGGTCATGAAGAATATTCCTCCCAAAATGATTTCAACCCTATGTTCTAACTGTTTTATATCATACTAGTGTGTATGCCCGTTAAAAATAATGGATTTTAATATCACGCATTTGAAGGAAGAATTTGAAACAACTGATTCTCATACCCAATCAGAAAGTCTACGGATTTAATTCCAGTGGTTAAGAATCTATATACCTGAAAGTGTACGGATTTAACTACCAGTATTTAAGGGAGATTTCCATTGGAATAACATAGGAGAAATTACGCACAAAAAATATATAAATTTATTTATTTAAGGAGACACCTAGCGTTTCATTATATAGTGTTAATAATGATATCTTGCATTCTTGTGGCTATGCTTTGTGATTCAAGGAATAAATAGTTTTTCCACCCAAGATAGCGGTTGTGACTCAAAGCAACTTCATATGTAGATTAAAGTTCAAAGGACATTATGTAAAGAACAAATGTAAGTTATTTTGAGTAAGTTTACGTATTTAAGTGAACTGTTTTATTTCATTTCATTGTTTCGGAGTACAGCTCCTACAGTTTAAAATGGTTTTATTACTTGCGTTTGTAGATATTATTTTATCATTTTCAGTTATAAATTTTTGGATAACTGAATTAGACAGTAGTGCTGCATCAGGTTTTACCAGCATGTTTTGGGAAGGGCAACTTCACAGTTTTTCATAGATACGAGTACATCGAATATAAATGTGCATGAATAGTTTATCTATAAATTTCATCTTATTATGTTTTTTGAAACTTCAAACTCAGAAATCTTACCTTATGCTTCCTATAGTTTTCATCTACATTAAAAAATACGTACTTTTGACTAGTAGTAATTGACACAATATTTATTTGTTTACGGAATGTTAGTTTTTTAGAACTCATCAGTTTTAACCTATACAAACTCAAGTAACCTTCGATTTTAACTTTTTCATATACTTCACCTCGTAGATGACCATTTGCATTTGTTGACTTTGCTCTTTGCTGTGCAGCAATAAAAATAGGTAGAAAAGAATTCTGATTGGCACTTTACTCTGGCTCTTGGCCTCACGAGTAGGACTATATCGACACTTTTTAATTCTTTTTTGTGACCATCTCGTCCTTCCTGACAATTTTAGATAAGCTTTTAAGCTAAAATAACTGTTTTTTAAGCTGAGAGATTTGCCGAAAAATGTGTCGTAAGCATTTTTTTTGAGCTGGGCACCGTGACTGAAGTTCGGAATCATTATGACAGAGTAAATTCGGCTTCTCTTGGCATTTAGGTAAGACCGTGCATTCGTTAAACGACCGGAAATACCACATCTTTCTTCTTCAGGCTGAAGGCAACATATTCGTCGACGGAGGTTCAAATTAAAGAATCTTTTGATCGCAAACGAAGCCAAATCTCGTTTGTAACTCTGCACGACTGTACCTCGACACCTATGACCGCAGAAATTAAAATAAGTTGAACCTAGCCTTATAGAACTTAATTGAATAATAATTATATTTGAAGCATCAAGAGAAGTTGTCAATCAGGGAGGAAGCTGTATAAATTTTCCTTCACTTATATCTACTTGTGAAAGAGGTTGCTGTCTCCATTTTTTTTAGCGTATGAAAGTTTTTCTTGGATTTCATAAAATTTAGAGGGTATGATAGTTCATACTTTTTATTATCGAACAAGTTCCCAGATTACGAGAGGGCGAGTCTCTTTCCTGAGCTCTCTATTGGAGTAACAGAAATAAGAGTTATAATATTATAATGGTACCTTAATGTCCAAGTAAATTAAAATTTGTTCTCTCTACATTGCTTAATTCACAGGTAAGTTATTGTTAGATATAAGCTATTTAGTACCGAGTAATGATCTGTTATGTTAGCTCTGAATCACCATCTAAGGTGATTACCTCAGTTGGTAATCACCATTGAATCGCAAATATTTATTCCATTTGACTAAATACCAGAATTTCGGAACTCATCTAGCACCATAATGTTTCTCCTTTCAGTGGAAGTTGAAAATACTGCACACCAGTGCAAGAGGAAAACCTCAGTGAGAATTTTGTTAGTTCAACGTAAAGTAACTCGTAAAAAAGTGTCAACGGAAGTGGCAACAACAAGCCACAGGGAGAGAAAAAAAACCTTCCCAGAGCAGTTTTTGGGATTCGATGGCTATCTCAGAGATTACTCGTGCAGTCTTTTATGGTTTATATCATCTGTGTTTGTAGCAGCTCTTTCTCTTGCCTGGGCAGCTCCATTAAATGAACCAATATTGCCAGTGTCGGCAAGAATCGCACTTATTACGGCCGTAAATTTTCCTTAACTCAGGTAACACCATTCTAAAGTTAAATTACGAGTTACCAGTAGGATCAAGTACAATATATGTATTTCATTACTTTTAGTTTACTTAATTGTTGAATTTTCTTGAAATTTCAGTGCAATCGTAGGAATAACTTGTGGAAAAATACCATTTCATTTTTTTATTTGATCAACAGTTCACAATCAATTTTCTTTTCTTACTTCAAGCAAAAGTAACCATCAGAAACTTTTTGAAGACACGAGATTTCGTAAGAAATTCCGACATCCGGACTTGTAATACAAAGAAACTGAGTTTAAATGTGGTTGATGAAATTTGTCTGCTCTGAAAAATGTGATATTTTTATTCAGGGTACGTGGAGTGTATCCTCATGTGTGTAGCCGTACGAGTGCGAAAAAAAATTTCACATACATTTTTGGTTATTATTTGAGAGTAAATATATAAGTTTTTACTCATTTCAAATATTCATAATTATCAAGATGTAACTTTTTTTAGTGCTAATGCTTACGTTACTACGATGATAAAATATACGTTAAATATCGTGCTTAAAGAAACAAACTCAGAGATGTAACAAATATTCAGAGTGTAAGTTGAACAAACATTAAATATATAAATATTTAATTCAAAACTTTAATATTGTTACCGGCTGTTGAGTTGATTTAAATGGCATTTGAAATGCTATTAAAATTTATATCGGAAAATTACAACGATGGATACACTGGACCACTAGTAAATATTTCAGAAGATAAATACTGTTTCATAATCAACACTCAAAATTGTTCAGTAGCGTGCAGTTTAGAGCTGTAACTCAACAAGAATTGTTTGCACAATTTAAAACAATAACTCGACTGCAGTCACTCGACAGGACACCAGCTAGCTTTTTCCAAGTCAAATCGTCAAATCTTAAGTGGTGGCACGCTCAATATCCAGCGATATATTGCCCTATGTTTTTATTCAGTTTTGAATATAGAGCTTCAATATTGCCACTACAATAAAACAAGTACTGCGCTCATGGACTGACTTCCAAGAATAATCAGAAGGTAATGATGGTGGCCATTCTCCTCCTCAATTTCCTCTCTCTCTCTCTCTCTCTTTCTCT
>VCRD01000123.1:266280-324301 GCA_006783055.1 Trinorchestia longiramus | reverse complement strand
CTCTCTCTCTCTGTCTCCGTCTACACCCCAATTAACTTAGAAAGTAGAATAAGGCATCATTCCAATTTGTTGAAGACAAAATGCCATTAATGTACAGTTATCTCACCGTACTATGAGAAATGTTTGCCAACGAAGTTGAGTTTTATGAGTTTATGGTTTTTACGCTTTTTAACCAAAAATTGTAACGAATGTTCCTTATTCTGAAATGACTTCCCTAACCATAACAGAAAGCGGCGTTCAAGTTGTCGCGGATATTTCAGCCTCATTCGTCATGTTTTCATTTAAACTCTCGAGTTCCCGATGTTTTTACTCACACTTTTAACGAGTTTTGTTGCTCTTCAGGTGCAGCGCCATCCCGATTGAGGTCGGTCTTTGGTCGAACTAGTTTCACGGTACCGATCATTCCTTTACATAAGTACATGATGCGGCAACATAAGTTCTTTTTTTCAAAGCAAAACGCCCTAAAAAAAGGAAGTTATGTTGCTGCATTCTGTATGTCAATGATCTATGAAAGCTAATTTCTTCTCCTAGGAGTACTTAGCATAGTTAAATGGACTATATTTCTGGCGAGAACTTTCTTTGTGTGAACATTAGCCTAAAATTAAGTAATAAAATTGGCATGAAATTTTATATTACATGTGTATGCTCCACTTTGTAAATTTAACACAGGTCATGAAACGGAATGTCGATTGATTCATTATCTATTTTTGCATCTGGATTCATCAGTGACCTTAATCGAAATTTACTACGGTGCTTGAATGACGATGAACTAATTTCTTTTAATGACGGGGGTTGAACCACGCGTTGAACAATTGGTTGATAAATACCATTAAAATTCATTACTGAAATCTATTTTTGAATACCTGTTGAAAAAGTTATTGCATTATTCGCAGTAAATTATTCTTCACACGATCTACCCCGACTCCAGTCTAAATTGCTGAAAACTCTAGTATGCGTTTGCGTGCTTGTATATTATTTGAATTTACCTACCACGAACCAACATAACATCAATCGTGAACATTTTCGGTTGAATATCATGTAGACCATCAGCACATAGTAAAAAATTGCGAAATGAGTTTCCTGTTGCTGAATACTTTTTTTGTTTCGCAACGCAAAGCTAGTTGCTGCAGTGCTCAGAAACTTTAACAAGCCGTCAAAACTAGACTTGTCGTCCAGAGTCATTTCTTTACACCTGAAGCACTTCAGCATTTTTGAGGACCGCTTTCACTAATGACTTTCCCGCTTCATCTACGCTCTTCGGTCAAAGGCGTCGGGACGCTCAAAAAGTGAAATGAGCACCTTGTAAAATGTGAAATTTGTTTAATATAACATCCCATTTTATTTGAGATGTCGGACACAAAGCCGTTTGAAGGCTGCATGTTGTGTTTTATATTTTCTGACTCCATTTTGTAACTCCATGAGTTAAAGTGAAAGAATGACTAAATCCATACTGAACGCAGTAATCTTTTAAAGTTCCGTTCAATTTCTACTCATGGTTATAGTTTAGGTCTCTAACAGGGGCTCCAAAATACTGCCAAATAAAATTGTTAGAAATTTTTAACAGGACAATTATTTACGTTACCGTTGAATCATGATAAACTGAACAAAGAATAGGTCAACACAAAGTTCTTCCATGTTAGAACGACATACCAGTTGATTATAAATCTTTCTCTCGAGTTTCTGCTGTGCAGAAATATTGAGCTGTTATTTGCCACAGAACGGACGAAGGCCTCAAACTCAGGTATAAAAAGAAGTCTCAGTGAACATGAACATGAACATGAGTTAATGAGATGTCATGTCTTTTGTGAATGTACGCTTGTGTGAGTAATTAAAACAGTGATACTTCAGCTGTCCTTCCATCATTATTCATAGGCTTGTGAGTCTAAATCTAGGCAGAAGAAAAGATAGCATTCTTTTGCGATGTCAAGGAGCAGAAATATGGGTGCATATTCGCTCTAAATGGTCAATGTTTGTATGTATATTGTACGGTGACAAGCTATGTTCGTTGTCGTTTTGCTCATTAAATTTTTTAGACCAATGATTTTTACCAGAATTATACTTTTTATTGATCATATCGCCAATGTCCACTTATGGCCTCAATCACACATATTTCATTCGTCTGAAGCTTCCTATTTATTTAAACTTTGTATTATGTCTATCTTCATAAAGCTTTTTTATAGATTCTTGCTGTGCCCTCTGCCAGAAGAAGTCAGTTTGTTTGCGGTTGGCTTTTTCTTACGAATGTGACCAGGCGTCAGTCAGGCTTTACAAAAACGACCCACAATTTGATGTGAGCGAGCCTTTTGTGTTTTGGAATTTGAAATACACTTTTATCCTGGTATCTATTTTTGATCACTAGAATTAATAACTTTTATAGAGCGGTGCACAAATAAGGAACGCGTTCTCATAGTGAACACATTCTACCAAACCTGAAAAAGTGTGACGCAAACAATTTGAACATTTCGTAACATTTCGAGAGATATGAAGCATCCAATAAGTTTACAGTTCACAGAATAAGGACAAAATGAAAAAAAACTGGCTCAGTTACAACTATCATATTGCCTTGGCAGAATTGTTCTCGTCGGATAAAGTAGCAAACTGCTGTTGTGCGAAATATTGTCCCTCTGAGTTCGGAAAATTCAAATCGCAGACATTCTCTGCAGCTGGGTACCCTAACCATTCATTAGATCGAACTCTGCATAGAAATATCCGTCCGATTGTGTGCAAAATTCCACATATTGATCATCTTCACCCACTCGACCACAAGAATCGGGGGCAATTAAAAATATCCGTCCGATTGTGAGCAAAATTCCACATATTGATCATCTTCATCCACTCGACCACAGGAGCCGGGAGCAATTAAAAATATCCGTCCGATTGTGAGCAAAATCCCACATATTGATCATCTTCACCCACTTGACCACATGAGCCAGGGGCAATTTGGTTACAGGGTTAGTGAGACACACGGTGACCAGAAATAACTATCAAAATTCTGCAATCTTACCTGTTCTAATCGAAATTATAAAATAAAAATTATATGCTACACCAACATACCCCTAACAATTTCTGAATTCAAGGCTGAAATCAGGCCTGTTATTTCACGCATCGAATCACATTTCTATGAGTGAGTTTTTGAAAATTTCGAGAGCGCTTACATGTTGCCAGCATCCGTGCAGGTAAGACATATGGCCGACACGAGGTTTTATTACTAAACTGGAGACATAACATTGAAAAAAATACGCTGCAGAGCTATTTCCTGGCCAATCCTCAGGGAATAGCCAACAATTTTTCATGACTGGCTTCCACAATTCATTTGCACAGTGATTTCCAGACCAGCCTGTGCCAGAGGAGGCCTTCCACTAAAAAATTGTTTCAATAAAAATGATAGATGTTACAATCTAGGCGTAAATGTTTCCAATCTTTACCTACATGTTCTTAATTGTTCAGTTTTTTAGGGCCTAAAACTAAGTAAAATCATTCGGATCTGTAGAGATAGTTCATAATATTCATTCAACATCACTGTTTGTAGGCGTTACAGTAAGTAAATAAGTATATCATATGCCGGAAAATTTTTCAAACATCATAAAATAACCATACTTTATATAATACTATATAGGATACTCCTAATTTCTCAAATTTAGAAATAACTCAAAGATGATAACAAGCAAGGTCAGTGCTCAATTATATTCATAGAGGGAAAAACAAAAATAGCACATTCCACATTTCAATATCACGTCTACTATTATTGAGTATTGCCATTACAAACTGCAAATCATACTGGGGCAAAAATAAATATTGTAATATTGTAACAATGTGTCCCTATTCACAATGTTAGTCACAATTCTTAGTTGCACAATCACATGTACAGTTGGAGTTTTAGTACAGTTGGAGTTTTAGTACAGCTTCTGTATCCTTCGTACGGTCACGTCACTGCACTTGCTATTACAGAGTCTTACTTGCAGTAATACAGAGTGCTGCAACAGAACTTATTTTATTGTCGTTCAAAAAGTTATGAAAAAATGAAGTTATGTTGTTGTACCCTGTATTATAGCATCGTACTTGCAGTTGTAATGTTCTATGCGCAGTTGCGTGGTTCTACTAACAGGTGCAGAGTTTTACTTCGAATTGAAGTACATTAGGTAGCAGTTATGTAGAAGGACCCAAACGGTTTGTTCCTACTGCCTTATTCTATTTCTACAGGGTGTCCATAAAGTCTCTTTACCAGTTCATCAACACGATTTTTGAAATGGTATCGAGACTTTATGGATATCCTGTATTTCTTACGTGCGTTAGTCGAAGATGCACAGCCCAGGCTACAATTTCAAAACTCCATGCTAGAACTAAGCTTAGGTGCATTGTGACTGAGATGTAAAACTCATACGGTATCTAGGGGCTGTTTTTGTATTCTAATGATTGTTGTAAAAATTAATTCGTAGTTTTCTCTCTGATGATTTTTTAAAGTTGTTAAGGTGCTCCGTTTTACCTGTTTTAGAAATTATTATATTTTCATGAACGAAAAAAAGATAAATCAATACAAATAAATTTATGTACTTTATACGCATCTTTTTTCAGCAGTATATTTTCGATTAATTTTTGGGAGTAAATAAACTAGTATTTATACTTTTATAGTACTCGCATATTACCGAGACAATATACTATTAAGCTTCATTGTATTTCGTAGTTTTATTAACATGAACGGCTCTTCAATTTCAACATACGCTACTCCTCTCTTCTTAATAGTTGGTAAGCATCAGCAGAAAGGCGGTAGTAATTCCTATGACAGTGTTAGACTCGGCCTGAGCATTGCCTAATTATTATTATTGCCACCTCCCTGACCCCGCAAAGGTGTTTCCAGCGGTGCTGTTCAGGCGTACAGCTCGGTACAGCACCGCTAGTCAAGAGCTGTTGTACGCGGTACATCATGACTGAGGTAAGTAGATATTTGACCTCGTTATGGAGCCGCCAGGGAGCTGCAAACCCTGTAAATGTTGTGCTGATCGATTTAAGTGTGTTACAATGCGGGCTGTGATTTTTGATTGGATAGCCGTTTATACGATAGCTTCAAACTGAGCTGAATTTATATTTTGGATCAAAACTGGATGAATTTTACAAATGGAACAATAGTAAGCTGGTAGAAGGAATGAGATTTTAAAATATCAAGTCATGAAAACATGAGATTTTATCAAATATTTCTATTGCATTTAGTTTTTTCGAGTATAGTATGGACTATAAAATTGAATGTTTCTTTCGTTTCAATCTGAGACTAAACAGCTTTGCAAATTTAGAATTAATAAGGAACTAGGCAATACCCAAATTTCCCTTTCTCGTCGCTTAAAATATGCCTATTTACTGTTTTTTTTATTTACAGTGAAAGTATTTCGCAGAACTGACGAAGGAACTGAGTTCTGAAATGTCTCCTATAGAAGAAATATCCAATTTCTTTATCAGTTTCATACTTTTTGTTAACAAACAGTAATTTCACCCAAAAACGGAAGCTTCAAAATTTGCGAATGCAAAGTTTTGAAGCTTCCATTTTATGAACAACGATATAGTTTCAATTTAAATTCTCTTACACAGGCGAAGTAAAAAAATTGATATTGTTTATTTATTCACTATCTTATTGTACCTATACTTTACGCTGTATGAGTTCATCACACATTTCCAACAAATCAATTGTTGAATAATTTCTATTTTCCCTTTATTTACAATGTTAGCTTATGCATAAATAGTTGCACTGCAATGTTCTTTAAAATCTACTTCTTTTGTTTCGAAAAAGTTGGTGCATACAATTTTTGACGTTGGTCGGAAATAGCTGGTGCAGAGTCAATAAAGTGAATAAAATTTTCTTACACATAGTACGTTTTGAAAGAAGTACAAGACGAAAAGATAAACCCTTGATTTTCTTAATTTTACGATATATCAACGCCAGAATGTTTTCTGTGTATCAACTGTTTCTGATCAGAAGGAAAATAAGCTGGTTTTCTCACTGTGTAATTTTCTTATTAACTAAATTCAAAGGTACGGTTTAAGCGTACAGATATCTAAAATGGTACATTTACAATGTTAAAACTATGGTTTAAAGTTTAAACAAAGCTATTTCACAGGCAGAAACACGGTAGTGTTTTAGATGATATTTATCGCCGGCAAGTGTTTTGACTATCCGTTAAAAGCCCCCTAATATATTAATCTTTGTTGATGCCCCTCCATTACATGATAAACCAGCGAAAGTGGACAGTCCAAAAGGAAACATCCACCTTGATCTGGTAGATTAGGGAGAGAATATGCAGTAAACACTTCAGTGTATGCAGTAAGCTCTGACGAAATAAATTGTTTAAATATCGAGTGGCTATTTTTTTCATTATTAACAATGATAATTATGTAAACCTTTAGTCTATTATTGGTACATAAAAAGTACTAATGTTATTCAAGTTTGACGAGAGCCTACTGAGGTCATTTAAAGCCTGGCTTCAAATCGCGTAAATTGGCATCGCTTCTGCTAGCACTGTGATCACATTCAAGAGTTGTTTAGGCAAATACAGAATAAGGAATCTCCCAGGTCTATACTGATTCAATATTTTCCTCAACTTCAGGTGCATGTGTATGATTGAGTGACGTATGCGTGACTGAAATGTCTGTGCGTGATTGAGGTGCATGTGCGTGATTGATGTCTTTACTTTAGACTGATTGGGGCTTCGTTTGCAATCCATGAATAGAGAAAATGCCTCGTTCCTGTCGTCATATTGTATTATATTCTATTCTGTTCTTTTTTGTTTTACTTTTTCTCTGTAAAGGTTTTGCACAGTGTAATTTATTCGGAGAAGTACGATACACAAAATTAAAAGAAAACAATTCACCGATTTTTGCATGATACTAAAACGACCAAGAAATATCACTACGCTGTTTTTGCCTATACTAGTAAGACTAACCTCAAACTTAACAAAATATTTTCAGAGGTCCTGCTTTTTTCTCAATGATGACATAAAAGGTCAGAAAACTGTCGGGCTGCTTAAAAACTATTTTAATTTGCTAATGACAAATTCAATACTATTTATACCTATATATTCATTCGGTATTTCGATCAATTCTGGTGAACACACCTTATTTCTAAATTACTTATTAAGTGAGTCGATTTTCAGTCTGAAAGTAAATGTTTTCAAATTTTGCCAGCCTCTTATTTTACAAAATCGATTGATAACAACAGTCGGAAAAATTAGTTGAAACCCCTATACAGTTGCATAATTGGTGCTTAAGCGTAACTTCACAATAATTAACTTAGTTCTTACAAACCTACTCAGTTCCCTTTTAAATTTGAATAAATTGCAAGTCGTACGTAAAAAATATCTATTGAGCACTCGATTTTCTTAGAATTACTACATCTTTTGAAAAGTTATACGTTGAAAGTGCATAAGAAAAGTTGTTACATGTTTATGCAGCAACTCACATTAGCAAGATGTCTTTTCGAGAAGCTCAACCGTTGAAACTGAATGTAATCACAGTGATGTATCTCAAAAGCTGCCTGCGGAAAAAAAACACGTTTTGTAGCTTGAGCAGCAGTCATGAAAATATGTTTACTTACTTTGGTGTTCATGCCATGCTGCAGTGTGCCATTGCGTGCTGTCGCTCATCAGACACCGGGTAGCCCTCTAGCCTATGTTTACAGGCCATATTTGCTTGCCTCTGTTATTATTTGAACTAAAATTGTGAGCTCACCATAGAGCTGCGCGCAAACAAAATTTCTTACGTTATTAAATAAAAACAGGCAGCTACAGTGCAATCCGATATAAAATGCTGCATGTTGCGTTTCTATGGGGAAATCGTTGTGCCGTAACGTATCACTATAAAAGATACGAGAGCTTTCAGAATTTTGTGGAGTTCATAATTTAATGCAATATATTTGAAGACCCTGATATTTCCTGTTGATAGAACACTACAAATACACGAATCATCTGGACTCACGATATGATTTTAAGGACATGTATGGTACAGACCTGAATAGATTCTGATTATCGAATCTAATATTTGAGCTGGACATTACAGAGCTTTAAACACTTGCGTTTTTTGGCGAGTGACGTTTTTCACACATTTGCCATGACGTTTAGGCACTAAAAGTACTCCATTGAAGGTACAAATGCTCATAAAATAGGCTTTTAAACATGATTTATAGACAGAATGTTTGTATAGAACCTAACTTCAGCAAATAAAACTTCATCTGAGAATTATACGACAGAGACCACTTTGAACTTGACGAGTAAACAACTTACCCAGAAACTTGAACGGCTTATCAGTTTTTCCTGCTTTTATCACAGTTGAGAGGACAACTCTGATGAGTTTCGTGGAGCCTTAGCGAATATTTTGTCAGCAGGGCGAGAATTATAGGACTTGAAGCTCGTGAAATGAGTTCAGGCTGAAATGTGGGAAGAATTTCCCTCGCGAAATACTATGATGTCAGTCCGCGTAACAACTATAGTTTCGTGGTTTTGCATGTCTAGATTTTGTTCAAATTTAGACTCCTGTTCATTCAAAACAATGGAATGAGGCTTCTCAACGAGAGGAAAAGTTTATGGTGATCAATATATTAGTTTACGTGAGACAGAATTGAGCTATTGAGTAAATCATAAATATTGTCGCCAGTGAAGGATTTTATTGGGTGTTCAGAGATCTCGTGTGTGCATTTATATGTGTGTTCAAGGTGTCTTAAAAATTGTATACATTTTCAACGGTTATAGTTTGAATACTACTGGTGCTAGGAGGTTGGGACAGGTCTCATTCGAAAGAGCAATATCTAAATTGGTATTTTGTGGCCAGAATACGTTGTTACTCAACTTATGTACACCTTATGAATACCAGAAGTATTCAAACTACAGTTTTTTAAAATGTGTACACTTTTTGCGACACCTTGTATACGTGTATACTACATTTACATATACAGGGTGTTTCAAAAAAATGTACTCACCCTTTAACCGTTGCTAACATGCTGTCTTCTTTGTGTTGCAGGCGTGAGGTTCGAACCTTTGCGAACATGATTCTTCAATCACATTTAATCATGTTCGCAAAGGTTCGAACCTCACACCTGCAACACAAAAAAGACAGCATGTTAGCAACGGTTAAAGGGTGAGTACATTTTTTTGAGACGCCCTGTATATATATAAGTTTAATTTATACGTATATAAATACAATACATATACACATACGGATGCACAAATGAGCAGCGTGTCTCATGGTGAAGACATGCTACGAAATTGGAAAAGTGTAATGCAGATAGTTCGAACATTTCGTACCGTTTTAGAAGAGAAATGAAGCACCCAATGAAGCTACAGTTCGCACACTAATGACATAATTTTAACAACTGTTCACTTGCAGTGGTCGAATAGCCTGGATAGAATCGTTGTAATCGGAAAGAACAACAAATAGCTATTGTGCAAGACAATGGCACACTGAGTCCATGAAAATCGATTCAGCAGCAGTTGTGCATTCCGACCACTTCATTACATCGAATTTTAAATAAAGATCTTTATATGAAGGCGTCTAAAATTCAACTTACACAGCATTTTCTGCCACCCGAACATGGGAGATGCAGGTTATTACTTGTTAATATGAAGACTTTCAGCCGCCGAAAATTTTGCGAAATGAATAATCCTCAGTGATGAGTCCCCCTTTTATTTGAGTGTATTTGCCAGTAAACAAAACTGGCGATTTTGGAAAAAAGAAAATCCTCGACTAATGCAGAGCTTGAAAAGCATCCACTGCAAGCGACTGTGGTGTGTTTCTTGGGCAGGTGGAGTTCTTCGACCTTTCTTCTACGAAGATAACGAAGGGAATTGAGTTAACATTAATGGAGAACATTACCTGGACATAATATCCCCTTATGTTTGGGGGCTTCTGTCAGCTACCTTGGATTTTCCCTCGATATTTTCATTTCTAGTGTTTCTCCATGTTTTGTATAAGCTGTCACTACTGTAGATACTCTCCGTTAGAATACTTGAAATAATTATTTTGTTGTCACAGTTGCCTCCACTTGTCTAGAAAAAACGAACTGTTTTGTTGTGAAATAAGATGTGCTACGGTATATTTCAACTTTATGCACATAATATTACCATGGTGAATAATTAAGTAAAAGGTTACGATGTCAAATTTTCGACGCGTACAGACTCGTACAACGAAATTTCGACAATGATGAATTGCTTGTAATTATTCACACACATTTACTGAAAAACACAACTCGTATTACTTCGTGAAGCTAATTTCATTGTCCTTAATTAGATTGTTGTTCTGTAAAACAATAATCGATTGAGGAAATGAGGAAGAGGTTTAGGGTTAACTTCGTTTCATGTAACACTTATTGTCCTTTGTTTTTCAAGCAGTATTTCAACGAAGTGTAATTCAATTGAAAGTGAGAATTGGCTTCTAAATCTATCGAATCTTTAAAGATTTTGAAGGCATTAATCTCTTGAAATTTACTGATACCATTCCTGAACTAGTTTGGTTTAATGATAGAGAACATCTTATTGCAAGATAACGTGATTTTTTCAGCATTGAATTATCACAAGGTATTGTTGGGCTGGGCTGTAATGAAATGTTCTATAAACGACTTCGTAAATTTTTACCTTCAACGAAGATCAGATGAGCTTTAGGTCCAATAGATGTCATGCCAGCCCACTCTTTATAGGTTTCGCAGTATAAAAATAGTTGGCCCTTCTGTTCGCACATATTTCATCTCGAGTTCTAAGCCAATCTTTTGTAATTGTGAACCACGTCAACCGAAAACAATTTATTTTCCCTCCATAAACAAGCGGGGCTGCGTGGTTTCACAGAAAAATATCTGCGATGTCCCTGCTTGCGTTAGGCTTTGTCCTTGCTGAGCCAACAAAAAATCCTACGCGTCTGGAATACTGATACAAGCTTTAGGGTCTTCCCCGGCACTGATACCATATGACAGCAAACTGTGGATTCATCCACCAATTTTCTCATAGTTCAATCTGAAGTGTTTGTAGTTTCTTTCAGAGGTCCTCAACAAATTTTATGTATTTATCAGCAGCTCTCTATATTTAGAAAGTTACCGCACTCTCTATCAATACATTTGGAATTTTCTCAATTTTTTCTCAATTCTTTGCTCAGGGGCTCACAGTTGAAACAGTTTTATTTTTTGAAACAAGATTTTGCTGCCCATGTACATTAATTTTAAAGCTTTTTGGTTTTGGTCTTCGTCAAGCACAAGTTATTCTTAATTAATAACTGCTGCAGATAGCAACATTAGTGACATAAAAATAAGTTTGATAGTCAGCCGGGGAAAAATTCAAATTATTGTCATCAATATTATGCTTTGCCCTAAACTTGATGCATCAGATTTTCATAACTCAGAATTAGAATATGAATTAACTATGGAGTATTTTTAAGTGCTGGTAAAGTTTTGGTAAACCTCTTAACCCATTACAAAAACTTGTAATTCTAAATAAATTTGTAAATTGATTTGCAACACACTGCAAGGAACAACACGCTATTCTCATAGGCCTCAAAAATATCATAACATACTAATTCTGTGTCCCTAACTCCTGGGCTAGTGTATGATTGTGATTCATACGCGTGGCGGAAATCCCTGTGCGTGAGTGAAGTGCGTGTACGTGATTGAATTGGTTTACATGATTGAAGTGTCGTACGGGCGTGATTGATGCCTTTACTTTAAACGGCATGGGACTTGGGTAGCAGCCTAAGAATGGACCAAACAGCTCGTTTCTATCGCCTCATACTATTATTTTCTAACACACATATATTCACTGGGTTTACTGTACACACAACGCTGTCGTAATCCGGTACTAACATACCTGTTATTTTCCGTCCTTCATCACCTGTCCCAAGTCAAAATAACAAGCCTGAGCCTCAACAGCCTACGTGCGTACACAACAAAACTTTATCAAAGTGAACACTAGGTCTTATTAAGGACAAAAAGTGATGACATCGTTCGGGAAAAATAGAGCGATGCATTTTGCATGTTTGCATAAAGTACTCTCATTATTTAATGCCCTACAACCATCTAACAACTCTGAATGTACGTATGTATGCTTGTTTATGTAAGATGCATCTCTTCTCTTAAATATGTTTCATAAAAAATTGACAATAAGTCATAATGCTAAAAGATTTGTTTATTTTTTAGAACTTTTGCAGAGATCCACACGAGTTAATACGTAGTTGCTCTATTTGGTAATTCATTTCAGTCGACTAGTTTCACCTATTTTTTACACGCATCACCAGGACGGAGTATTTGAAACAATTGATTTTACCCAAACTATTCAAAGCAGATTGGTAGCAACAGAAGCCAAAAAAAATGTATTTTTTTGATGGAATAACTAGAGTGTGCTCAATACATGCTCCACTACCAGAAAGGAAATTCGATTCTTTCCATGTTCTCGTTGTGACATTTCTTCCAGCAAATTCAATTCAGGTTTGCCTTGAATTCTTCTGCTTCCAATGGAATCATCAGAGACTTGACACCAGAGGACATTAACACACCACTTCTTCCATCAAAAACTCAAACAAAGAAAATTTTGCCGATCTCAACCTTAATTTAAAATATATTATGCTGATGGCTCTACATGTTCATGTTATTCTTTATCGCTTAAAACAATATGCCTGTACAAAAAATGACTTCCAAAAATCATGTATTCAAAACTTTCAATATCAAAAGATATAATTTGATAATAAACCTAAGTTGTTTTTTTAGAAACAAAATGACTGCACACGCTAAGATATCAGATTAATATTGTTTTAACCCAGCTTTATCATGCTTTAATAAACGAATATGTCTTTCAGGGGCAAAATCCTTCATATGGTAAAATCCTTCAAGCATCTAGGGCTCATTATCAATGATAACCTGACATTTACAGAGAGAGTAACTCTGACTTGTGCTAAACTTAATAAGTGTAGTAGACTTATTTACTCACTTTTTAGATTCTCACTGCAAGACGCTCAGAAAATGTTGCACTTTTCTTTCGTCTACAAATATTTAAGATATTTTGCTCCGTAAGTGTAAACTTATTTTTTTACCACTCAGAATAAAGTATTGCATTGCATTGCATCAATTAAAAATAGAAAAGTAGTCCACAACATTTCACTCACACGCTTTCAATTCACTTCCTTGAGAACTGTATGAATCTATGAGTAAAGATCCAATCTGTGTCATGTATAAAAAATATGTACTTCGTATACGATGTGGTGTCTTCGCACTGCTTCGTTTCCAAACCAAGTTTCTTTTTGCAATAAAGCTATAATAAAGCTGTTTATGGTGCGAAATAATGGTTATCATTGTACTACACTGTAGGAAAACAGAGTTGTTGTCTCCAGCAATAGACTCATTTATCTCATCAATTTGAAGGATTATGCAAATAATTTGATAACGAAGCTCAGAGAATTCCTCTTGAAATATTAATGCGTGATGGATGACAAACGCTTGACGTTGAAGTGCAGTGGCCAATGACAAACATCATGGAAAAAGTAGAAGAACAAGGTTTCTGATCCCATTACACCCATGTAAACTAATTTGCCAATATTCTAATTTCCAGGATCGTATTACTTGCAAAAAGATTTAATTCCCCTCCTGCTGCATTCAGATCCCCTAAACATTGCTTCATGATAGATGATAAGGAAAGTAAGTGTCTGTTGCCAGGGTCATCGAAAAACAACTAAACGCTCAAAGAGAAATTATTCAAATCAATTCATTTGTTCAAAAAGATTCTGCTGCTCTCGGCATATTTTCCAGGATTGGTAGAAGTTTTTTGCAAAAACTTGTGGAACAGGTCTTCGTGTGATATTTCTACTAGAATCCTAAAAAACACAGAATTTAAATTTCATTCTTTTATTTATTGTACAAGATATTTCTGTGTCGCATCTTCCAGTAGCTTACTTTTTGCTTGAAGCTGTTCTTATCAACGTGAAATGTGTACTCTTTTAAGCGGGATGCTATTAACTTTTTAAGTAAGTGTAACATAAAGACTTGTTCTTCTGTTAGTGTGCGCTTAACTCTCGAAGAACATGGTTTGGCTTTCGACGTATTTTTGATGGCGCTCCATCCTGTCTTACCCATAGCAGTTAGTTTGGGAACAGCAATTTATTCCGTCCCACAAAAAACATGACTGATGTAACGCAGTTAGTTCACCCGTACAATATACCCTCCATTTTTTTGTTTGACTTTCACTATAGTAGCGCCTAAAAAATAGTTGGAGTCTGCTGGAATACGAAAGAATTCATTTGAAAACTCTGCTCAGTTTATTTTATGCTTGATTAGCTAGCTAGAAGTGCAGGAGAAAACATTAAAAACAGGGCGCAGCAACATAATTTCCTTGTTTCAAAGGACGTTCATTTTAAAAAAGTAGCGTTACGTTGATTCACCCTGTGTATATTGGGGCAAAAGTTTGAATATTTATCAAATAATTTTTATTCAAACGAATAACATACTGCTATTGAGATTATTACAATAGAATAAGGCAATAAAACGAGCCGTTTAGCCCATTCATGGGTTGATACCCAAGTCCCACGTCGTATCGTATATTATTGCTTATTATTGCTGAGATTATTAGCCAACTACAATCTTGCCCTCCAATTTCTCACACTCATGACCATTCACTGTTTTTGCCGGGATTCTTCTCTGAAATTTAATTCTAGAGGAGGTTTTTCACATCGTCTATTTTTATAATGAATGCGTTCATGGATTTTCCTACCGACTCCAGTCCTAGAAAAAAGAGATACGCGAATATTTTTTCACTGAACTGAACTAGTAACGATATTTCATTAGCTTCAGTGGAATTTTGCTCTTTGGAGTCGAAATCAGCCTGCAAATGAAGAATATATTATTGAGTTCTTGGCAGCAGAAATTCTATTATTTTAAGAGGTGTGCTACATTTTCGATTAGTTTCGTACGTTTGTCCGCGTGGTTAACACCGGAGAAAAATTTATAGTCATGACAGCTGAATGTGTGGAAAAATATGTTCAGGAAGGTGATTTTGGCATCGTGTGCGGCCAGTGTCTTGTAGACCAGTGCTCTACAGAGTGTGAGTCGCGCGACCATTCAAACGGGGTCACGAAATATAGGATCATACTTTTCTAATTTATATAATAATGTTATTTCAAGATAAAATATATATCATATTTACGATAAATAATTAACATTAGACCCGCTTTCTTTAACAACATCAAATTTTTCTGCTATATTTATATTTTATTCTTTACTTCGCTAAAGTTAAAGGGGTTATACAAAAATGAAATCTTTTAAAAGGCGTTGCAGCGGATAAAAGTTTGAAGACCACTGCTGTATATCACTGGAAAAGGAGCCCCTGTAATAAATTGTACATTTATAACAAAGGTAAGATGTGTGAGCAGAAAATTACATTTCTATAAAAAAATATTTCTTACCAGGATATGTATAATTTTAATTCGAGGTAACATCTCTAGTTTTCTAATATCATTAAATAGCCAGAAATCAAAGCATAATAAGGGAGTCATATTTTTAGGAGTATATGATTATCCGGATTAGATGTATGAGCTATCACTGAATACAACTTTAATGTAACACTCAAATCGTACATTGTTTATTGATGTATGACACATGTTGTAAAATGAGAGGAAGACCAGCTAGAAAACATAGCAAAAAAGTTGTGAAACACACGTAGCAGAAAAAATATTTGATCTAGCTACTCATTTATTTTTTCTATTTTTGAAGTTTATCAGTACAGCAACGGTGGATGGCAATGACACCTCTAATTAACGCGGCAGTCACTGACTTCTACATTCATTCGCATCGCAGGGCTAGAAGCTCGAATTCGACAGTATTTTTGAGAATTGCAATAAACTGCAAATCTGCTGGAATTTTTTTTATTGATCAAATTTTCGTTCTGTAAAAGCAGCAGTCATTGAAAGAAATTTTGCTACATTTCACTCCGTTTGCTTTAAAATTAACGAGTTTCTTACTCTGTAGGTCGAAATTTAATAGTTCTAACGATCTACGTAGCTGTCCAGAGTACTCCACTCTACTCTGGCGCTCTACTAAACACATTTTACTGACATGTGAGCAGACTAAATTCTTCATCATCGGATAATTGTCTCACTAAAGCCAGTGTTTTGCTAAGTTTGGCAGCAAATTTCAACTTAAAAGGTTGATAGATATTTATAAATGTTCAACGAAGAATATAGTATAGTGCTCAAGCATAGGACGAGGTATAGAGCTCAGTTGTTTGGTCTCAAAAATACATTCAATCCTGAAAAAGCGTCGAAGCTTCTTTAGTAAATGACGCTGGATGAAAACATCAGGGAATTAAAGCGCCCAACATGGAAATCAATGCACTAATATAAACGTGAAGTGTAACACCGAGGCATTGATTTTCTGTGTGATAATCGCGGACAAACTGAACAAAAAATAATGCTAAGTTATAGAGCTACAATGTATCTCAGAATACATTCAACCTAGTATTGATGTGCTTTTTGTATGATTTAAAAAACACGAGTAATAACAGATTACAAATTTTCAATCGATATTTATTGGTTTGTTTTTAGTACAATCCTATTATTCAAAAAATTCCTTTCCACTACAATAACTGTTCTTGACTAAAATGGAAGTCAACTATCGATGGAAATTCAGTAACTTCTAGCATATTGTGTGGGGCCTAAGATACATTATTTATACCTATACATTTCATACCAAGTAGCATTTTCAAATGTTCCTGTCCTCCAAATATACTAAAACCTAGGGTATGAAAGGCGTACCAACAGCCATCAGTATTCAGGGTACTATGTATAATTCCAATCTCATCATATAATATAAAATAGAAAAAATTGTGTTTGTAGTAATACATAATTGTTCAATTGAAACTACAACATTAAATTTCGGTTTGTTTGATTACCCTAATATGTGGCTGTTGACGCTTCACAACACTATTATGGTTTCTTAACAATGAGACTGATAATAGATTCTAGCACCGTTAGACTTCTTTGTGTTCTGCTGAGCCTTTCAAAGCCCCATAAAGGTAACTAGAATTCGCGAAAGTTGAAATTTGACAATACGGCCGGAGCGTCTTGCTGCGTTACACAAAGCTGGCTGAGCTCATCTTGAAAATTGCGATGCTTTTGCTTCTGATGAAACGAGCTGCTAAAGAGTTAAGTACTTTGTGAGTGTACACATTATGACTGAAATACAGTCTAGAATTAAGTAAACTGTTTGTGTGATACAAGAAGCTTAAAATTATTCATAAAAAAGGCTGAAAGTTTGGGACATTCGTTGTGCAAAAACATAACTCACTCTCAGAATAAAACATTAAATTTGAATGTAGTTTTTAGTTTTAGATTTTTTTAGTTTTGAGTAAGCAGCTTCATTATCCACGCATTTTTAGAATTCTTTGTCACATGAATGAACATTTTTATACTAATCAGAGCGAGGGAGAGAATTTAATATAGTTTCCATTGAATGAAAACAAATCTCTTCTCAAAACTCAGGAAATTTTACACAGTTTGTTCAATTGTTGAATACAGAAAGTTGTAACTGTTAACAGACAACATCCACAAATTGGTTTTTAGTTTTCGATCTAAATAACTCAGTTAAAATTTCTTAGCATTTTATACTTTCCAAGTTGACTGGTCTTTGAAGAGAACAAAACCAACGCTTCGGAAGTTTAAAAAATGTGACATCCTTGAATTGAAGAACAGGGATTTAGAAAAGTAAATGATTAGTTTATTTTTAGTTAAGTGTCAAAGTAAAATACGGTAAAATACACTGTACAATCAATGTTAAAAATACGCAGAAGGAATCTAGCATTTCCTGATTTTGTTGAGCCCCGATATGTATGAAAAAATTGCATTATATTCCTTAGCAGTGGGTGAAGCAACAAATATTTTACATTTTGAAAAATAAATGAAATGAAACCTGATAAAGTCAAAAATAGTTTAAATATCAGACAAATTATTCAGTTTTAAGTTTTATCGAATATTTAGTACACTGATGCATAGTATGTATTATACTGAAAAGCAGTACTATTTTCAAACATCCCAAAATCACGAAATGCTGCAAAGAACAGTGCATGCGATTAGTGGCAAGTTATTTCAAGTGTAATGAATTGTTAGTTGCAGTGCAGAGTAGTGAGAAGTTCTTAGTTGATTGGAATGTTACCTAGTCGAGGTTCGTGGCTCTTGTTGAACACCTGATCTTGATTGAAACCTGATCTTGCGCTGATTACATTCAAACTTGACTTATTGATGCAATAAATAATGCAGTATTTTATGTACGATTTTGCTGGGTCACTCTATACTAACCTTGGTTCATATTTCAACAGAGATACGAATTGAAGTGTCTATTAGTAATCGTGCTGTTATATGTTTGCATCTTTGTTAAATGATTGTTAATTATTTCGGTTGTTAAGTATGATGTAGATTTGGATGAAACATACGAACCGGACTGTTTTTTCACGCTGGTAAAAAACAGCTATTCAACTTCATCTTAGTTGAAAGAGTCAGATTGTCATTACTAGTAAATTTTTCCAAGGAATTTCAAAGGAGAAAAACCTTTAGACACATTAATAAACTTAACACATTTCCTGTGGTTGCCTAGCTGGTTCAAATCTTTGCTTTGTACACACAGTCACTAGAAAGCTTTGAAAAGATTACAGAACCTAACCTGAGTGACCCACCGGTGGGTCACTTTTCAGGAAATGTGTTAATAATATGTTCTGAAATAAAAAACAAAAACTCAAAAAGGGATCTGAAATTATTGTGCAAGTATGATTTTATTCAAACATTTGATTTTTACAAAAAAAGGACATGGACTGCTAATAGTTTCCATTATATTCAGTATCGTGCAGGTCTCGGTACATCTCTAAATACAAATTTATGTCCGAAATAATTGAATTAGAAGGGGATTTGTAATACTATTGATAAATTAGACATGCATACGCTGACCGTAGATGCAAAGATTGAAGGCTAAGCAACTACATACAATCGCTTGCAACCATACAAAGGTGTCCACGGCTAGCTCAACATTTTCCGCTAACAATCTCATAAAACAACACTCTAGAAAACACGAAACAGTTCGTGCCATAACCCTATAATTTCATTCCCATATGAACTCAAGTTAATTTTCACTAATCGAGTGCACTAATCAAGTGTGCAGGAATCCATACTCGTACATTCCTGAGCAGAATGTGTTATGAGATCAACATTGATCTACCTGAACTCCACTACACCGTTATGAGGTCATTCGTGCCTTAATGTCACGCATTACCTGCGGAACAGAACAACGCTAAAGTTAGCGCAGGAGGTGACGTATTAAGTATAATGCTAATCAGTACAGTGTCACGCACAGATCGAGGTCTAAATTGGCAAGAGTTCTATAATAATAATATAATGACGCGCGATAAGTCGCAAGAAAATGGTAAGTATTATTCCAGCTAGATGAGAATCATCCTCGCAGTTTATTAAATTGAAAAAATATGGAGCCACTAATTGTACGAATAAAACATTGTATGTAGCTTAGCGTTGGTCTGAAGGAATGTACTGTTGCATCGAGTACAGGTTTGGAGCTTTGAAGAAGCTCCAAGTTTGAAACTTGTTAGCCGTCTTTCTTTGACGAATTGAGTCTGCGCTCGTACATTTTTGTTTCTTCCACGTGACTGGAGCTCTCAAAATTCTTTCCCAATTTTGGAAGGAGCGTCGTTCGTCAGAGTTTCTACGGCCTGATATTGCATCTCATCCTAGTGGAGCAGCTTCGATATTGCCACTGAAAAGCTCTTTTGCGAACGACTCCTTGCGAGCGTTGAGAGGGCTACTGTTTCCCTGCATACGCGCTTCAAAATGGCTAATCTTGCATTTTAGCGCACCACCAATTTAATATATTGTGCAGGCTGCTCGAGTGGTCGTATGCTTTTTCGTATGAATTTTCAAGGGGGCATCATTTTTATTATTCAAGACATAGCGAGGGATTAAATAGTCTGTCAAGGAACAACTAGCACGAATGGTAAAAGATTATTCTATTCTATCATATTTTTGAAATTAAAACTTCTTTCTCTGATATACCGCTGTGATTTGATTATTGCTGTTGACTCCTGCATTGTCGCATATATGAAAGACTAAAACTTTTTACTGTGCACATATTTGTGAACTATTTTACAATCAATTGAGTTTTTGTATCATGACCACTCGTGTTTTTACCTATCTGTGAGCAAGTTCGCTCCCTTAATAAGAAACATTGAAATGACTGAAATTGTACGGCATTTAATAATTATGCTAGGATCAATCTACGCTCCACTCAGAATTTAACTTAAAAGTGACAAAAAAAGAGGATTACCTGTGACGTAACTGTTGTGATATTAAACTGTTTTCAAAAATACAGTACATCAGGATCAGAAAAAGTATACCTGGTCTGTCATTGTTTGTGGGAATTTGATCATGTTCGTTATTTGTACGTTTGAATCAGTAAAATATTCATATGTAAATGAAAATTTAATAACAAAAATGGCAGCAATGACAATGACACAAGATGAATAAAATTTTATTTAACTTTTTGTTTGAATACTATGATTACTTGTAAATATTTGAGTGCTCCTGAAATTGGATGGAAGTTACTACTGGAAATAAAGACGATATTTTTAACATTAATTGCTAAGACTGAGTAGGGAATGATGTATTTTCTTATAGTCAATAAAAAAATAGAAACAATTAATTATAACGATTGCACTCGGAAATATTTGGGCTAGTACAATGCTACCTACGATCGCAATAGTTAGGATGTCATGATTTACATGTAACTTACCGAAATACTCTGTAAATGAACAGCATTACTGACGCTAAAAAAATACATTATTACGGAGTTAGAATAGAATAGAATGAGGCTATAGGAACGAACCTTCTGGCCCATTCTTGGGTCGGATAATTACTTCGATAATTATTCAGCTGTTTACCCAAGTCCCATGCCGTATTTCTAGCCGCGTCAACCATGTCGGCAGCGGGATTCGAACCCGGGTCTTTCCGCTCGCAAGCAGATTCGCTCACCAGTCGACCAAGCTGGTGATGTTACATATACATATACTTGATAATTTTCTCATTCTTCTTTGTAGTTCGAACGACACCAATAATTAAAAGATGTAAATAAATATCAGGTAATTGTTAAATAACTCTTTACATTGCGCATCTGCAAGGCGTTGATGATACAGGAGATCTGGACCACGAAACAAGGTGATCCACATCACGTAATGTAGCTCAGAATTGCTTTTATCTCCCTTCTGCTTTGCGACCTTGAATTGTTTGAAGATGTGGATTGGTTACGCAAGGTGGCTTATGTACGTAATATCTTCTTAATATAATAATTTAGGCAATAATGATCCCAACACCTCTATGCAGGAAAAGATAGCTTTGTGTTGTATAGTTGCAGGCAGACACGATTGACGGACTAGAAACATGGATGAGTCGAGTCTTCAATATTCCTTCCACACAAAATGTCATCAGAGACAATCTTGACGCATTTCGTAGACCGGTTTCAAATTTACTTCTCAGTGGGAGAAAATTCACGCTAAGGGAATGGATGGATCCGAAATCTATTTATTCCACTGCAAGATGACTGAAGGGTCAATATGAAGGATAAATTGTTAGAGCCGGCAGGTGACGAAGAATTGAAGAGTTTCGCAACTACAACAACTTTTGGTTTCTCTTGGATAAAGTGAGAGCAGAATGTCCTCAGTCTAGTGAAATTACTCTGAAAATTCATTTACCATTTCCCTCAACATATTTCTGCGAGGCTGGCTTCTCATTCATGAGTGCCGTTAAGACAAATTACAGAAATAATATGAATATTCACTTCCCATTGCCCTTGACATTGCCCTCAATTGAACTACGACTGGATAAATTGACCAAAAAGAATCACGTTCACCTCTTGCATTCGTAAAGTTTGAGATTATGGAAAAAAGGCTTAAGTAATATTGCATCATTTGTTTACAAAATAAGTATGGTGTAAAAAAATTGCTAACTCTGTGTTACTTTTGTACATTGTTTCCGATAAGAATTATCATAATATTAACGGCCCTTGACACTGAAAAAAAGGCACATAACTTGAGTCAATTTGAGAAACACTGAGTTAGAGCACATGTATGCACCCGTGTAGGGAACTCCATCTAACGTGTTCTTGCGCTTAATTTTTAATGCATGTAAAAATTGACCGAATGACATGCACAACTATACATGCATGAGAGTTTTGTGACGACTCAATAGCTTAATAAATCATAAGAAAACCTCACGCTTCTTACGTGTGCTTTTGAAGGACAATTCTTTAGTAATTGACTGAAGAAGTGTACTCTCCTGATTAATTTTACCTGCTACGTTCTACATGATGAATGAAATTTCTTAGCTGCTATAGAAAGTTGTCCATAAATATGGTGTACATTGACTAGCCAGATTCACGTCGTGTTCTGTGGGGAATGGGTATGCAACTCTTCGTTCTATATGAATATCATAACAAAATATAGTTCACTTTATTGTCGATGAACATTACGCTGCATCTAGAACGTACTATCTAGGACTTTAAATGTTCAAGAATACTAACGTTATTTTCACTATGAAATGAGCACGCTGTAAAATATATGCAGTATTTATTCGTGACTAGTCAGCTGTGATACACGACAAATTAAGCTAAAGCTCTTTACATTTACTCACACCTAAAACTTCGAATGCAACAAACCATATACGTCGATAACTGCAATGCTCCATTGCTCTGATCGCTTATTTGTCGTCCAGAATTGCAAAGTCAGTTCCGGTACTGAATCTGCTGTTCATGCTCCGCTGACATTGAAAAGTATTATTCGTTTTAATTTTTTGCGAATGTTTCCTACGCTCGTAGGATGTGAAATAAAGTTTAGATGAACTTTAGAAAGTAGGAAGATATTTTTCTTCGAGAAAAATACTAGCGGTCACGTCAAATATCTTAGGAAAAGGAATTATACAAGCTATGATGTTTAGTCTGGAGAAAAATACGTAAATAATGAAGGGTGAACTCTTCTGTTGAGCTAAGGTGGATATCAATTCAATATTGTCAGTTGTGACGTCGATATACCAAAAAATTATGAAAGTAAAATGCTGAAGCCCTTCATCCAACATGCAAAAGAAAATTCTTAAAATTTAAAATTTGCTTATTCTGCAAAATCTATTATCGTGTTGAACTTTTATGATAAAACACGAATTGAATACATCAAAATTTCAGCAATTTGGGCTGGCGTATCCAAAAATCTCAGATAAATCAGGAAATACATATCAATGCTAATTTATGTAGTACGTAACCAAAATGAACTCCCTAATATTTTTTTCGTGTGTTTCCTAATCATTCCCCTATCAATACCGTTGCTAATCTACTGACACTAGTTTAATTTGAAAGCAGGTAGAAAGAAAAATCTGTATACTTTTAATTTTGAAGACTTAACAGAAGTTTCATTATTATTTACATAAAATACTGCTTGAAAGTTATTTTTTTTTGTTTTACTGCAGACATGCAGAATAAACTGATCCCAGGATTGATGATGTCCACAACCGTTCAAAAATTCTAATTTTTTGACCCACTAATCTGCATGCTGTTCAGGTCAGCTGTAACCTCATATTTTTAAATTTGACCTCCTCAGCTGATGTCTGGTGGAATTGCGGCTGTGAATAAGATACGAACAGCAAATTGAAACCTAACAAGTTTTTATTGAACTACCAGCTTGGTGGACTGGTGAGTGAATCTGCTTGCGAGCGGAAAGACCCGGGTTCGAATCCCGCTGCCGACATGGTTAACGCGGCTAGAAATACGGCATGGGACTTGGGTATACAACCGAATAATTATCGAAGTAATTATCCGACCCAAGAATGGACCAGAAGGTTCGTTCCTATAACCTCATTCTATTCTCTTCTATATTCTATGCTATTGATGAAGTGACAAATCGAATTATCCCGAAGTTTTTGGGTGACCCATTGTTTTAAGAATTTTTGAACTATACGAGTATTCAATCAAGTTTTGTTTTCTTGCAGCGGTTTTATTTCATTTAGGGTAACTATTCAAACAATACCATAGACATTGACAAGGTTGAAGTAGAGCTAAAAAGGATGTATCAACGAATATAAACTGTTTATTTTGATATTTCAATAAATAATTCAATTGCAGTCTTTTTTAACGATTACAGTGCAACGAGAAGGCAATTGTTTCACGCGAAAATCAGAGAATGCATATCTCTCAAAAAATAAATATCTCGAAAAGCATTTCTAATTTTATTCTTTTTTCAATGTCTGCTTTCTAAAAAGGTGATCATGATTTACTTAACTGGAAATCCGTAGAGATATGAGAGAAAACAATGAAAAGGAACTTCAGTTAACATAATATTTTGTAAAAAACAGTTTTGCAGTATTTGAACCGGCATTGTCTTCATGCAAAATGACATCTTTCCACAAAATGACATTCTACAAATGACACATACTCAAAATGCAGTTAACTAAAAATTAGTCAAAATATGGCCTGAATGGGAATTTCGAAATTATGAATAACATAGTAATTAGCATCAAAAATGTATAGTTTGTAACTATTTGTAATTATGGTAACATAAAAAACCCTCGACCCTTTTCTGATACGTGCGACAAGTACCATAATAATAAAATAACCAAAACCTGCCTAAATCTCAATAGAAATTCTAGCAACTTCCATCAACGAGAAGAAATCCCCAAAACGAAATTCCTGTAGAGAGACATGATGTCTAATTCTTCTTTCGAAACTGAAAAATTATCACCGTTTTCTTCGTTGAGACATTTTGTATACACAGTTATAATTCAAACCAACGTCATAACAAAGGACAATTTCTACAGGCTCGGGTTTTTCCTGCTTGCTCCTGCCACTAATGCTCTAAAACAAATACGATCTCACTAAAATGGAAAATCCTCGTAATCGCTTCGGTGCATCCCCTCGAGACATTTAGTGAACAATGGCGGTGCAAAAACAGGGAAAAATTATTAAAATCTTGGGAACGCTTCCTCAATTGTTACAATATTTATTCTTTTCAAAATTTAGAAACACAAATGATCTGAAATCCATTTTTTTTAAATTTTCGAACATATTGGGTGTTTTGGCTCATAATTACTAATTTGCAGGTTAGAAGAGTTTTTAAAAGTCCTTTACTTTGTATATTGGAAATTCTAACACAATAGAGTAAACTAAAAGTGATCTTCAAATTGATTCCATTCACGGGCGATGTTTCAAGTTTTACAAATGTGATTTCAAGCTATTATTATGTTTTATTACTTACCCAATTAAGGGTCAGAATCAGTAAATTTGATTTTTGATAATGACTTCAATCTAATCTTACGCAATAAGTAGTCAACCATTTATTGCAGTTTACTGTTTAGGGTATTTAACTTTTGAAAGTAAAATATCCTAAAACTTCTGAAAGTTTCGAAGGGTATTTAACTTTCAATTCTTATTAGGACTCACAGAATACTTCATTCATTTTTCTATTTTTGAAGTTTATCAGTACAGCAACGGTGGATGGGAATGACACCTCTAATTAACACGGCAGTCACTGACTTCTATATTCATTCGCATCGCAGGGCTGCAAGCTCGAATTCGACCGTTTTTTAGTGAGTAGAGAGGTAAACACATTTTTCCTATTTTGTTTTGTCTCTTTGCGGAAGAGAGAATTTGGTTTTACTCGAAACAGTAATTTCTATGAGTCAATTTCTTAACGATTGAAAAATCATTTCCTGAGTTCTAAAATGAGCGGAAATTTTAAAAGTGTTTTAAATTAGAAATTATGTGAAGGCATATTTTATTTTAAATACACTAGCTCACTAAAAAGATTACTAAGTGACCAACCTCGTTCGAGTATTCTCCATAACCATTCAATTTTATTAAAACTAAATAAGTATCTAGGTCATTCGTTCGTTGTGAAGGATACCAGGGTCAACAGTGTCAATAAACACCAATGTCAGTTTTTAATGTCAAAACAGTGTCAGAATGTAACCAATTTTTCTGTGTGATGTTCCATTTTTCAATGTTTTTTATATTGTATTTACCTTAAACCTTGTATACCACTGGACGCAAGGTAAATCTGAACATAAAAGAAAATTTTCATTCAAAACTTGCAAAATTAATAAAAATGTGATATTTTTGGGCTGTTGAAAGCCTTTGTGTCATACTGTGTATTACAAAAAACCTTTTCTACAATATTTGGATCTGTAAAAGGTTTATATTATTCATGTTCTGGAATATCAGTGCACGCTATGGAGAGTCGAATAAGCATTCGCAACGTTTCAGAAAGAATTTTAAAAAAATACTGTGTTGCGTAAAGGAAAACCAGAATGGGACAAAACTTTGAATAAATACAATTTAAGCAAATTTCCAGCGAAAAATACCACAAGCCTAATAAACTTACACTAAACTTTAAAACAGAACTAAAATTTTTTTGCGGTGTTGCAAAAAAGGATTTTATAATGTACGTATAAATAAGAGTATTTCATACAAGACCTGCGATTTACATACATATCTCGCTTTCAGTAAGCGCCGCTGTTCTGGAGTTACCTAGGCAATCTCCGGACTTGAATACGAAGGAAATCTGTATAAAGCGTTGAAGATTGAAGTCGGAAAGAAACAGCTTTAAAAGCTTTGAAATCTTCCGTGGATATGGAGGGAAAATGGGGCAAATTCGCAATAGCGTGTGCTAGAATCTCGCCTCGTCATACAAGAGGTATTCAGAAGTTGTTCAAACCAATGAAAAACTTGTCTCTAAATACTGAGAGTAATACTGAGTGACAGGCTGTAGATATGTCACTAGAGATTCACTTTCTCTTCTGTAGATTCTGATGATTACGAAAATTGATTTGCTTTATCATGTAAGGCTTTGATGATATCGATATATTAATTTGAAGATCTATGTTTCGCATATGCATGTATATTTCACAAGTGCATAATTCCTTCAAAAAATAGTTGTTACGACATAGTATGTGTATTTTCACAAGATGAACTTGCACTTCATTCTTGACTAAAACCATATTAATTAGTACTTAGTACTTAGTTAGTACCATATTAGTACAGGGTGGCGCATAAGTAACGCACCCTTTTAAAAAATTAATAATAAATAAACTATGAAAGGCATAACGATGGGGATAATTGCGATAGAGGAACTCTTAAAGTTTATTTACATGTTGTATCCTGTCTACAGATACCCAGTGTATATTGCATTAATACTTTATTTATTATTAATTGTTTAAACGGGTGCGTTACTTACGCGCCACCTTGTATTAGTAGCAACAAGTCTTCGAGGGAAATTTGTGTCATTGAGCTGTTTTCTTTTAGAAAATGTCAAGGAAATCCAAATAGTTCATGTTGCAAATTTAGCAAACGGTGGGTGATGCTGTTAAATGATTTACATAACTTGAGAAAACGTGCTTTAATTGTTTCACAAACACTGTTGGATACCAGGATGCCCGCAGATAATTTTTTTTTGTCTGCGTAACTTTCAAAAGTCGTTAGGGACTCTTTTTGGCACCACTTTTGTAAACTTCTTGTTCTATTAGGAAGTTTTAACTTAGTTCTTCAAGTTCATGGTAATTTTCGTCGTAAATTTATGCAAACTTTATTTGCTCGAAGTTTTGTTGCGTTTTGATGTCCCGATGCATAACACATATCCTAAAATATACTCTGTCTTGAGCGTTTCAAATACATATATGCTCTAAAGTATACATAGTGTTGACTTTTATATGCATGAAATGCGATTATTAACTAGGTTGTTAGTCGTTACCAGAAAAGGCATGAAGAATTTTAAATCCAAAGTTAAAGGCCAACCACAGATCCAACTGCCGTTTCTCTACACATGTTGTGAATATTTCCCAATTCAAGTAAGTAAATCGTATCTAGGTTACCTACATCTCGCAATTCTAGTTATCACAAGGTGATGTTTAAGAAATACATTTTTATTGTAGAGTGGCACGGGCTGTAGCTGCTTGCTGTCTACTTGCGTTCATGTATCTAGACATCTTATTGCTTGGACGAAAATTTTCTGTGCCGAAGATCGTTCATGTATTCAAAAACGAGCTCATTTTGCGCCTTCTTACCAAGCTGCCAAGATTTTCTTAACTCGCGAGACCAAAGTGTGTGAATGATGTTGATCAATTTTGAGCTCTCAACAACGATAAAAAAATATATTTTCCAACAAGATTCCAGTGCAAGCCTTGATTCTACTGTAATTAATTAATGATAGTATATGACTAATTTTACAATATACTTACTTGTACTTGTCAATCGTTAAAATTTCATCTCTGTAGTAAGAAATCATATCAGAATTAGATAAATCAGAAATTGTGTGACAGAGGTAAGGGGTAAAATGAGAATTTGTACAACAGTTTGCTTATGAACTGAAGAAAACACGACTGAAAAAAAACTTCACATGATAGTCAAGCGAAGTACTTATTTTAATGAACTGAATATTTAATTCATAAAACGTTAAGGAAAAATTTGTGTAGTTGAAATTGCAGATTTTCGCAATGATGGGAAATAACTTCAAAATATACCAGAGTTGTTAATAGGTCAACGGGATGCTTGTGAAGAAGTGTTTTATCCTAAAATATTCTTAATGTATTTAGGTCATGTTTACCAGAGTGTACCCAGTTGGTATAGCTCAGTGCTTCTCTAATATGACATAACAGCAATCATTTATATTGATGTGAAAAATGTCCTATCAGGGCAACGAGAGCTCGGCGATGAGGCACTTAAGCAGTTTCTTTTTTGACTTTTAGTCATCTCTTTCAGCTGAGCTAAGGGCTTTTCGGTTTTTAAAACGACGGAGAAATCTTCTTTACTGGGTTCTAACTTTGATAGCAGGAGAAATTTTAAGGCATGTTTTAGGAGACCTTCTGCACCTTTCACTTCCTGCAGTTGGAGTTTGACTTGAAGACGGCCTCGTGGGTGTATTTTTAGGTAGTTTTATTTAACACGTTGAGTGCGATACGACCCACCGGTGGGTCACTCAGGTTAGGTTCTGTAATTTTTTCAAAGCTTTCTAGTGACTGTGTGTACAAAGTAAAGATTTGCACCGGCTAGGTAATCGCAGGCAACGTGTTAATGGAATAGAATATAGCATCAAGAACTAGGCGGTTGATATTTTTAAGGGTCGCTTCCCCAGTTTCAAACGTTAATCATACAGTCACCAGAGTAAGAGTAATTTAAAGGGAAGGAGGAATGGTTGCAAACTCATTGCAATTAAATGGAACATAACGATTATTACCGGGCAACAGAAAAATCGTTCACAATGTTTATTCAAAGTTCCAGCGTATCTCGAGCACACTGACTGAATACGATGATAACATTTTTTATTGTAGTTTCATTTTTTTAAAAATTATTTCCCCTGCATGTTATTTAGTTTTCAGTGCTTATGTTCACTTATTTTTTTGAGTTTGTTTTAACTACTGTTAAAAATATATAATATGCACTATAAATGTGCTTGTGAATATTAGACAAACGAACTACATACATCTAAAATACTATATTCCATGCTACATAAAATCTTGCACTACACACAAGTAAATAACATGTTGGTATGCAAATCGTAGACATAGCTTTGTCAGGAGCCAACAAACAAAAACAACGCTTGTTATCTCTACATGGTTGGTGTCTTTTTGCACAAAAAAAAATTATATGAAGGAACTCAACGATCCAAGCATTTCATCTTCAATTTTTCCAGTTACACGCGGAGAGGAGTTTCCAATCCAAATTTTCCCAATTTTTCAATGTACATCCGATGTCGATATATCGGGTAGCGATGGCAACTCGCAGCAAAAAAACGAAGGATGCTTGCATCGCCCACTTTGCACAGCCGCAAGAAAACTACAGAAATGTAAAGTCCCTACTAGAGAAGATAAAACACGATGAGGACTAGTGAGACGTGCGTGGTGACTTCAAGATGTTGGGACTCCTCAAACAGCAAGATGGATACACTAACCGTCCTTGTTTTCCGTGTTTTTAGGAACAGTTGTGACAGAAAAAACATTACTGAAGGCGTAAATTCCTAGAAAAATTAAATTTTAGGCCTGGAAACCAGTTCTCCAGTCATCCTGCCATCCACTTCACATCAAACTTGGCTTGATTAAGTATTTTATGACTGCATGGGACATTAACAATGACGTCTATGTTCAAATAAGTGGAATATTGGCTTAGTTAAGTATTATATGACTGGAGGGGACATTAACAATGACGTCTGTGCTCAAATAAGTGGAATATTGGCATGATTAAGTATTATATGACTGGAGGGGGCATTAACAATGACGTCTGTGCTCAAATAAGTGGAATCTTGGTTTAATTAATTATTTTATGACTGCATGGGACATTAACAGTGACGTCTATGCTCAAATAAGTGGAATGTTTCCCATGCTTCAAGAGGCAAGACTAGATGCTGGTGTGGTCGCATGACTTCAAGTTACAAGAATGTTGTCCTTAAAATCATTGGAGGAAAAAATGACTCTCGTTGTAAAATGAACACGAAAAACATTGAAAAATATTGCAAATATCGTTCTAGACTAGTGCTTCTTAATTTATCTGATGTGGCTAACCTGGAGTTTTTTTCCAATGTGCCAGAGATTGGTAATATTTTTTTAATATTAATTTATTCCAGAAACAATATGTAGAATGAGAATAATAGAAGATTACACTTTTTTTAACTTGTATTTATTTTGTAAAGAAATAATATAGCATTACATGTACATTTATATTTTAAGCTTTAGTTATGCAAATAAAAGGTCAGTCTTCTTCTTCCTTGTAAATAGAAGTAAAAGTGAAACTGATTTGCTAGATTTATAAAGTTTTCTCAGATGATATTTCGTGCAAATGAATTATGAAAAAAATATGTCTTCACCTCCACCAGCGATGATTGTCACTAATTGTTCCAATATTCCTTCACAATCTCTAGACACTCAAGCCTTCCATGCTCGTTACTTTCGTTTCTGTTTATTGTTTGTGTCTTGCACTTTAAAAGACGAAGCCATCGCACCCTACATGTAGGTGTTGAGATCATTAAGATGGTAAATATAACTGACAAATAAGTTAGCTTCGCTAACTAATGCATGTCTCCTAATAACTGAAAGGCAAAAAGCAGGAGTCTAATAAGAGCCATTCCTACCAATGGCAATACTGATGCGTTCACTCGGATTAAGATTCAGATTCAGATTCAGAATAAGATTCAGATTCAGTATAAGATTCAGATTCAGATTCAGATTCAGAATAAGATTCAGATTAAAATTCAGATTCAGATTCAGATTGAGATTCAGATTCAGATTCAGAATAAGATTCAGATTAAAATTCAGATTCAGATTCAGATTGAGATTCAGATTCAGATTCAGAATAAGATTCAGATTCAGATTCAGATTAAGACTCAGATTAAGATTCAGATTCAGAATAAGATTCAGATTCAGATTCAGATTCAGATTCAGAATAAGATTCAGATTCAGATTCAGATTAAGACTCAGATTCAGATTCAGATTAAGATTCAGATTCAGATTCAGATTCAGATTGAGATCCAGATTCAGAATAAGATTCAGATTCAGATTAAGATTCAGATTCAGATTCAGAATAACATTCGGATTCTGATTAAAAATAGCATGGTAAGAGTTTTATCGTATTTCGTGACTCAGTTCTCATATCATTAGCATCGTTCAGAAGTAGGTCAAAAACAAAATTTCTGAAAATGTGAAGACATGCAGGGTCTATAAAAACAGTTTTTTAGAAGTAAAAGATGATTAAAATTTTCTTGGAAAGTGTTTGAATCAAAGACAGAGAATAATTTGGAAACTCTAATGTACAACTTAAAATTATGGTTCTCTTATTTTAAAAATTAGCATTTCAAAAATGACTGAAATGTTCACTCACATACTGTATTTTTAAAAATAACCACTAAGTTACTAACAAAACGTTGAAATTCAAAAATACAAAGGAAATCGTTCATGAAATTTTCGGTATATTTCATTTTTTTTCGAAGCAGAAAGCTGAATAGTAATGAATGCCATTAAAGTCAACCGTGGTTGCGTAAAAATGACAAAATTGAAGAATATTGAATATTCGTAATGATAATTAAGTAAAAATAAGAATATTCGTTTATAAATTTATGTCTCATAATCCTTTTATTTGTAGCTTTTAATGTCGTTAAAAAATTATGCTGCCCACTTAGACTTCAAAGTTATTATTATGGGTATATGTAACATTTTTACAGTTCATGTATAAATATTTCAAGCATTGCATGCATATCGTAATTTGAACTTTATCAAGATTTTTGTCAATCTTCGTGTGAAAAGTAATTTAGCCCGAAACTGAACTTGAAAATATGATGATATGAAACTCCGTAAACAAAATTGAATTGGAAAGAAGAAGCCTCTCACTTTCCTCCTATTCGTCAATTAAATTTTATAATTGCTATTGAAAATTCGGAACGTTAGATTTATAACGTGTTTTTTGGCTTGTATTCCCACAATTCATACGGACGTGGAATATAGGGAAAGTAAATACAAGGAATGTATGGTGTTTCGAAATAAGTGAGATAGATTTAGACAATAAGTAATAAAACGGCTTTGTGGGTGCTTCACTTGTGGAACGTAATGGGCTGTGGAAAGTAATGGCGTATTGGAGGAAATTCAATTCCGTGAGTGATGTACGGTCTATACAGAGATGCATGGTAGATGGTTTGGGTGAATACGGAAGACAGCGTAGAAGTAGTTTTGAGATGTCTGGTTCACATTTTCTTCCATAATATCACAAAATAAGTCACAAAATTACCCGTATTATGCCACTCATAGTGGAGTTATATAAGCTCTTTGGGAAAATTGAACACAGAAATATGCAAGGCTAACTATCGCACTAAACTCACAATAATGAGAAAATATCTGGTCGCTCTCCAGTTACCAATGGAGTCACTGCGTTTTCCCAGTGGCTCGGACAGTAGAGATGCCTGCTGAGAGCAGGAGAGTAAAGTGGCCCTTACACAAACCGATGTCCTCATTCATGTAATCGACGGCTCGTTTACTTCTGGGCAACCAACGGAAAAACTTGAATCAAGCAGTATTACTTTCCTGGTGTTAAAATGCAAGGGCGTGAATATCAGAGAAGGGAGTTGAGAAGAATATTTCTCATATTCCGGTAGCATGATAAAATTGTTCGCAGAGGTAAGATTTTGAAGTGCTGGAAAACTGTGGTTGGTTGTGTAGTTAGAAGGACGGGGTTCATACGCTGGATTGGGATTATACTATCACAAAAGGGAATGAACGAATGAAAGGATGAAAATTGCAGCTCGGTTAAATTGATCTGGTTTTACATCGATGTTTTTGTATTGTTATTGCAACGTGTAGCTAAGCTGCACGAAAATAATACTGCACATACTACAAGTCTTCACATTCATTTCAACTATTTTTCATTGAATGGAACAGACATGATTGGTTATCAGTTGTAACTGATGAGATACGAAATACTTATGTTATGAATTTGTAACTTAATTTTTGGAAAGAGTACAAAGAAAATGCGTGTGCAGCTTGCAGATGTCGTTACATCATCTGCCAAACTGCAGGGCATTATTTCCATTTTTATGCGTGAAAAAAAGTGAAAAATTAACGCTATATAGTAAGTTTTTCCCTTAATTGGTGCGAGAAACATTCTGGTCCAATAAACAATTGCAATTCTGTGGAAAGTTAATTGATTTACTAGCTTAGGTTAGTTATGTATATTCTGTCACAATTTCAGTGATTTGAGAATGATGTTCGGTAGAATGTTCCATTGAATCGTTCTAATATTTCCATAGTAGACCAGATCATCCTGAGGCAGAGTAGATGTTCCTGTGAATCCCTTATTCCTGCAGCATATCCTCTTTAAGATATCTGTATGTTTTGCTGTCCGTCGTCTATGATCCTGCCTGCGAAGGGTTCTGCGGGTATACCATTGCCCTGTTTAAGCGTGGGTCTTTTTTGCCCTGTACCTAATGATACACATGATTGAGAGAGGTGACTATGCTTATGAGGCACCGAAGTACCGTTATTTATATACATACGAAACTGAAAGAGCGACTGCACATCGTAAGGAGCTAGGTAAGCAGGCTGCAGTGTGAATGCGATTGCGAGCAGGAATTTGGATGGAATCAAAACGTGGTCGTGACGTCAAAAGTGCAATTGTTGGTTACACACTTTTACGGCATACTCCTAAATGATCAGGTCAAGAACTTTATTAATTTTTGCAATCCTTTGTACAGTACAGTCGGTGGTGCTTCTGAATTTTTCTTTTTCTTTGTGGAGCCAACAAATGTTACAAATTTTAGAATGATTTTATCGAAAATTATTGCAGGAGAGTAACGCGTGTGTATTCCGTTTAAATTATATATATCTTATCTTTTTGACATGGCTTTCCAAGGCTAACGAGCTCTGCAATATTTCTGCATTCAGTGTGACTTTATTATTAAAGAACTTTTTGTTCATTATTTCTTGTGTGCGGTGGCGAAATGTACACTGATATGCATCAACTGTTTTCACCACGGAAGCCTAATTATCCAACTAGCGTGTATGCTGAGTATGGTGAGACTCGTAATAAGATTTCTGACCGATTATGTGAGCATAACGTTGCAAAAATATTATACAATTCTCAGATACGTTCAGGCCTAAAAATGTGTAAGGAATTGACAGAATCTATCAGCCTACTGCAAATGTACATGGGAGAAGAATCAAATTAACGTTATTCAATTTGACATATATCTTCTTTCATTCGATACTTCCAAATAATATTTTTTACTGCATTTCATAAGGTGTTATTTTCAAACTCTGGAGATCTCTTTATTTCAATCATATTGCTATCGCATACTAGGAATAAATTATGTAACTGATTGTACTTTGCCGGAAAAAATACAACAGTACATTAATTTTGTTAAACGAGTGACTTTGATTATGTCGGACTGGGACAATTAATTACAAAGTGTGATTTATGCAGAAAAGTGCAATTGTTCGACTAGTGTATTGAATATAATTCAAACATTATTAATTAATTTATGGCAGCAAACTGTTTCTTTGAGGCCATGCAGAGATACTTTTCTGAAGTCAATTTCGGAGATTGAAAAACATTTTAATACGAAATAAATGTATCGTTCATCGATAAAATAACTGGCTAAAAATAGGTATTAGTTAATATTGGTTTTTAGTGAATTCACTCCCTCATAACCATGATATTTTTCATGAATATAAAGCTTCCCTGGATTAAAATACTTTAATTTTTACACCTCTGAACACCAAATGAAACATAGTCGTATTTTTTCACTAGCACCTATTCTATCGAATGGCACGCGAGCACGCCTGCATATTTTCGAACAAAAACGTGTAAAAACGTCTAACTACATACCAATGTGACAAATATGTGATCACGATAAGATGGTCCAGTCTACGAACAAAAACTTGGTTTTCTTCTTTTAAAGTTTTAATAGAATTCTTTCCAATATAGAACTTCGATTTTATTCTCCATTGCGTGTGTATGTAGTTTGCAGTCCTAAAATGCAGAAATTATTGGAGCTCCCGTATCAATCCCCATCTATCATGTGTATTTGCAGAACGTAATGGTCTAAGACAGGAATTTCCATTGCTATTGATTTGAAGAAATAATTGTGCAAATCATAAAACTGGACTCAGGACCTCTTTTCAAACTGATCGGTTCTTGATCACCCCTTGTGCGCCTCCCATTGACCTCAATCCATTTTGACATCCATCAGTCTAGTGTAGTCATCAGTGTCACGGTAATGAAAAAAGTCTAACGCAGAACAGCGAAATGACCTGTTTTACAGGATCCATTTATGGTTTCTTTACGGGGGTGGGACAGATCTTCAATGATAATCTCCGCTAATTTAGGCCCTTCCAAAATTATTCCGGCCTTCAGGAGGGATTGGAGTCATTCGGTTTCCAGAACAAAATGTAATACCAATTTATTAAATCATTCACATTGTGCACCAATATTGCAGGGCTTCACACGCTAGTTAACTTGCAGACAATGATGAAATTTTTAGTATTAGGGTTAGACACGCATAAATAAACTTAGAAAATTTGATTGCTTCAGTGAATTTTAGAAGTTTTTCTTGTGGATCATTAAATTGAATCATCTTGTTTTCAAAGTTTTTTTAAAAATTCCGGCTTTTTGGTAAAGGAATCATACCATTTTATAAACAGTTCACCCATGAGCCGAAACTTAATTACGAGCAACTGTCATGCAATCATTAGCTGCTTATAGATCATAGTTTAACATGCAGGTTACTCGCTTCATAAGCATAGCAGTGCCTCACCCAGTACTATCATTTAACAGAGCCAGTTGTCCGATTGTTGAAAATAGTATCAGAGACCACAGATTATTGGCTCATGCTAGAGTTAAAAGGTGCCTTTTTTATCGAATGGTTTTTCCTCGGATTAGTCACGAGAGTTGTAGAAGGTCTTGGCGGGTTAATGATTAAACATAGTGTTATTTTATGAATCTCTGGAGAAGGTTTTTACAGATTTGTAAATTGTGAACCTTAACAGGTACATAGACAATTCTTCTTTTAGGCCAGGGAAAAATCAAATTATTAAAACTTTTTTCTGAAGGGGATACAACTAGCATCTTATACCCGACCTCCTATTTACGCAAATGGTAAATATTATTCGGCGTGAGCAGTGCAAAATCTGGCTATGGCTGCCATTTTGTATGAAAAATTTAACTAAGAATTATTCTTCAATCCCCGTTGCGCTTGTACACAGTTTTATACTACGGTTTTTACGACCCTTTGAAGCTCTAGCAGCTAGCCCTTGCTTTTTTAGTTCACTAATTTATTGCTTATTGCAAGTGCATGATGGTTCATTTGGCCAATTTTTTAGTTCCCAAAGCATGGTTTGAGAAAAAATTTTCTTGGAGCATTCGTCGAATATCGTTCAGATTATTTTCGCTAAGGAGACTTCAGCGAAAATTAGTGCCTAGAAATAATTATATTGAGAATAACATACCCTTCCAAGTGTTGGACTTCACTTGGTTCTGTCCAACAAGTAGTCTTATATTCAGTAGCATCTACTAAAATGCTAAATATGTATTAGGTGCTAAACGTTTCAGCTTATCATATGCTGATATGAGTGGAAATATTCATTACCACAAGAAAAGGTATGCCATTTTAAATATCGACAGAAATAACTAAAATTTTAGGTTCACATTATATGCAATGTACTTCATATTATATATATATATATAGTATATAAAATTGCGAGTAGTATGTCCAAAATAATTCAATATAAATCATTGTTCTTTAATCTACCACGCTAACAAATGCACGAAGATAATAAATGCATTCATGCAAAATTAAAGTAAACTTTTTTTACTCATTAAGCCAAAGTTTTTTCGTTTAAAGCCTGAATAGCTTTCGTGAACTTAAAACAATTAGCAATAATTTCATGAAAGTACCTGTTTAATCACAAATTTACGAAGATGGATTACATTAGCACTAGACATTCAACTAGTAAATAACCTCACACGTTAAGATGAATTTTCTTTCAAATAGTGTTCGTAAAATGCAATGCAGTTGAACCAGGATTATCACCTCCACTCGAAGCACTGTCCAGCTATTTTATCAGAGGAAGCTTTAGTTGCTTCGCCTTACTTTACATGAATTCATCGTACATCTTGAAATATTTTCACTTTCAAGTGGGGACTTGTCTTGAGTGAGAGCAAAAGTTTTGAGGGCGATATCTGGCGAGTAAATCGGCTGTCAGGCTTTAAAATGTTGCGTCTAGCAAAAAATAGACAACATACATGAAATTGAAGAGACACGCTCATGTTTTATGTCGTCTAGGCAAGTTATAATTTGTAACTTTTTTACAAGCATCCCTGAAACGTTTGTACAACTCCTAGACTTGGGCGTGTTTAATGTATTAGTATTTACTCACTTTTTACAGTTGTAAGTAAATCTAATGCACATGAACTGAAATCGGACACGGATTATTGTGTTCAGTGTTCTCAATCAAGACAGGACTTATACTTCTATTGCAGATACACGTTTGAACATCGTGTGACTCTAAGCAGGTAATTGCATTAAAAACAATGATTTATATTGAACTAGGTTGGATATACTACTTATAATATTATATACACAATATAAACCTAAAATTAGGCATCATAACATTTTTTTTCAAAGTAAAGCGGCTTTTTCAAAACAAAGTGTTTTTAAAGCAAAGCGTGTTTTTCAAAGCAAAGCACAGTGCTTTAAAAAAAGTTATATTACAACACCCTGTATAAGAGTTATATTTGTGAGTATATATGAGTTTTTGTTAGCTGTCAGCTGTTAAAAAGTACGAGTTAAAATTATATACTGAAATTCTTAGGCCGTGGTTCGGCTATGACCACATTAAACCTTCTTCTGCACGTAATAGTTTCGTTTGATTGGAGTGCATTTTAGACCAAAAATCTTGTCACTGTTAATGGTTTTATTTCTTATTTAGCAAATGTTTTAAGATTCATACGATTGGCACTTATGTAGTTGTTGTCGATCATGAAACTTAATGACTATGCTTTTGTAAAACCGCCGTGGACTGCGTGATGTGCTTTCTTTTGGAATAACTTGGACAAATTATTGCTTTTTTACAATTATAATTCAATAACTTGAATCGTAACCTCAACTGATATATAATTAAAGTTGTCACAGAACTAAAATAAACACAGCAAGTGATAATACCATATGGATAAATGTTACTATGTACATAGTTAGTCATTGCGATATCTTATGATTGTCATATATTTGTAATTTAACAGGTGAAACTAAATGCAAAATGATCATGAACACATGAAATATACTTTTAATAGAATGTATTTAATAAATTCGATATATTCAGGCGCATATTTTTCTTATACCATTTTTTCTTGACATCATCGAAATTATTAAATTAAGTTCAATAACTGAATCCAATTCTTTAGCGTACATTTACCCTAGAAGTAAAAGAAACTTGTACCTATACGCTTGTATCCTTGGATTCGGGACGCTTTCAATAGCCTGTAAATAGAGCGGTATCTGATGCAGAGGACAATAACGGTGACTCTCAAATTCATGAATATCGCAGCTGCGCAAGATGGGGTGTGGGCGACATCGCGTAACCTGCAACAACCTGGTCGCTATAAAATGCGAATAATAGCCTGAATGAGAGAGCCATTACTGTCATGAGAGTTGACTTAGACCTCCAGCTTGGACCATCGAGTGGACTCTACCACCGCTTCCTACGTTCCTCTGGAAAATTGTTTTTCGAGCCTCGGGAAATCGCGGCGCTGCTAGACCGAATATTATCTTTAAATTTATGGTCATTCTGGTGTCAAGTTCCGGCCGAATAAATTGTTTCATGATTTATACCTGTTGATCATCGTTTGTCACATGCGTACGTTTATATAAGTAGTCAATCTCTTGAGTAAGTGCAGAGATAAAGTTAACTTGGAAGATATCAGGAAATTGTGTTATGATTATTTGTTCATAACATTTTATTGCTGTAACTTGTATTGCATAAGTGATGGTCAAGTTGTCCATAAATAACTTCATACATAATGTAACCTATATAAAAACTTCAATCACCTTACCCAATAAAAGAAGATACAAATTACTGAAGATCCGTCATTTAAATCAGAGAAGTTGTCTCATCTGTGCATTTACTGAGGCAAAATAATGACTCCTTCATACAGACTGTAAAATTTGGTCGTTTTTAGAAAAACTGTGTCAAACAAAACTCATGTTGATGACATCATCAATATATCATATATGCCATTGCTGTCATTTAGGTTGTGAGTAAATAGAAGTTCAAAGTTATGCTAGACATGGAGACTTGGTACATATATCGTCTCACAGCTTTTAATTAACAATATATTCAAAACCGTATATTTTCTGCGGTTTAAATTTTCTTGCTGGATTTGTGTAAGGAAAATTGAAGTAATGAAACTAACATACATTCTTTGTGGAAAAAGTGTATTGTATTTTTGAATTTATCAGGCTGAAGAGATTGCTGTGAAATGTAAACTGAAGTTTTTAAAATCAGAATTAAAATTGCTCTTGTTTGCTCTTAATAAAAGGAGTATCTGGAAATTTACGTAAGATGCTGTATATCGAGTAGAAATGAAAGTCATATCCACCTCTTACAACTTCTGAACAGCATTTGTAGGAGCAGTGTCTTCTGTTATCTTTTTGCTGAGCTTGAATGAGTAATAATACATGTTATTATGATAGTAGGTATGTTGCTTTTAGTTCTTAGCCCTACACACCTTTACGTTCGTCCCATCTAAACATCATATTAGATGTGATTTACCTAATGAGCTTCAAAACGGTGTTATTGCTGTTAAAATGACGTGAAACCAATCAAAACACTGCAGAAGAAGATGGTGTTCCGTTTTCAAAAGAGCAATATCAGGTAGAAAGACGAACCGAGGAAAAGTTGCCCAAAATCTTGGACACGAAGATTTAATTAAACGCCGTCATCATTGTAAATCTCATCACTATTTCCACGGAGCTCACACAACAACTCAACGTAATCCATGCTACTTCCTTTCGCCATTTGGAAATTATTCGGAAGGTTTCAGTGGGTAAAAATAGGTCACGCACGAAGTCTCCAGAAGTACTTCAATATCGTGCCGCTTGTTAGGAGTTCTTGCATTCGCTACTCCTTACGGCACCATTCGTAGGTTTTAAGCTAAGGATGGGGATGATGTTGGTGAGAAGTTACTAGGGTGAGAAACGAATTCTTTACAATAAAGAACTTTGAGATCACTCAAGGGAGCAGACCTACTAAGAAATACAGAGGAGTTTACTCAAAAAAGGTCATGTTCAGTACACGGTACATATCATATGAATTGTAATACGGACGTTTAGACAACATTTAAAAATGAACTTTTAGTCTACTATACTGCAGTTATCTCCGCCAGATGAAAGTCATTTAGTTCGGAAACGACCTGTGTTACACCACTAAAATGAATGTCATCCTTCATCACGACAGTATTCGTTTTTCTGAAGATAATAGGAAGTCATAGGAATTACATCGCATTCCCTACACAGATATTCCTTCTATCGTTCCTGTCTATTGAAAAAGGGACTCAATGTTGAAACTATTTCGACAGAGCACTTGAACGCCAACTAACTAAAACACAGTCAGAAGAAAGATAATTGTTTTTTCTAACATCTCGTATTGTAATGTATGTTTCATGTGTGATATCTACTTTGCTGCGTTCAATGTGACAACGAAAAATCAAACTTTTCGTCCAGAATTATCCTGGGAAAATTTCGAGTAGAAAGTTAAAATATCTATTTTGAGCTAGGACTTAATAAATAAATTTTATTTCAAAGTGAAAATATACTTCCTCTGGGAAAAATCAGCGGGTGAAGAGACTGGAAAACATTCCCAATGTTGATGTTTTTAAGACAATTCATGCTCTGTATATGTATGGTAAATATTAGTCTCGAGTGGGATAAAACTAGAGCACAGACTACTTTCATTCTGGCCATGTTAAATAACGAACAACATAATCATTTCCTCCCAATGATATTAAAGGAATTTTCCTGACCACCAACAGTAACAACAGGAAAATGAAAACGAAGCAGAAAACACTTTAAAAGGTACTCAATGACGTAGAAGCATCTACATATACATATAATAGACTATGTATCTCCCTCTCTCTCTCTGTATCTGTGTGTGTCCGTCCCATTACTTCCTATCTATCACTGAAGAAAAATAATTGAACTGAAATTCGAACGGGTACGCATGCATTATAAGATTATATTGTGGATCCCAAAGGTGCCGGATTACTATAAAATACTCAATTTTTTCTGTTATTAGTTTTCTCCTCTTACACAGCCTTATTATCAGTAGATACGGTACAGAATGGAAGTTCTGTATATATTAATGAAAATTGTTCATTCAAAACCCCATAATTCGTCGTAAATCTTTAATACATTCATCTTTATAATAATTACAAATTAGTCAAATGTAAATCGTAGAATTTCCACCGAACTGTCTAGTGAATTCATAAACAAAGAACACAGTCGTACAAACCCGACTAAAAATATCGTCTTCAGAGATCAAGTAAGTTTAAAAGAAAATGTTTTGTCTAGCAAATGAATTTGTTATTTCTGTTGCTTGCACTTTTTTAAAACATAATGTGTACTGTTGAAAACATAATGAATAAGTTAAATTTTCGGATATTTTCCCATCTACAGTAGCTGCATAGAACGTTTCTGAACATGAACCAAGAAACCCAGTTTGACAATCCAAGCTAATACAGGCAACAAAACTTCCTTGTTTCAAAGCTTTTTACTTTGAAAAACGGAAGTTATGTTGCTGCACCCTGTTTTACATTTTTATCATGATGAAAATCAGTTGTACCAGCTACGAAAACTGAATAACGTTGAATTTTTATCAATTATAGACCCTTTACTATTATGTTTCTTTATCATTTCACTTTCAAAGTAGATATAACAATTAAAATGTGATTAACCACTACATTTTTATAGCAGTCTTAGAAGCTGTTCTCAAACACAAGTCCATAATTTGTCAGAAATTGCTTTCATAATGAATAATGTTCAGCAACCCAGTGGTGCTACACAGGATACATTCATAAGCAAGGAAGTCTCAAGGTTATGTCGGGTAAGTGCATGTCATCAGTCAGGTCAGTAGCGGCTGTCTCTATAATTATGAACGCAGTTTTTTCTGTAGCACCAAAGCATGATAAGATGTCATGTATATAACACAGACGTCCTAAGCTTCCTAAAATGGTCGTAAAACTACTAATATTTCGTGATAAAAATGATTGTCGGGAAATATTGTAGTTACTTATTGCAATGTCAGAAATTGACGGTGTTGAGTGCACGTAGTTTCGGTTCCTTGAAACATGTTATAGTGACAGAAGGCCACCGTCTACACATAGAGCTCTTTCAGAATCGATCATCATAAATATTGTATGACATCGATTTGATTTAACTCTTCCAAGAAAAAAAGTTTCAAATTTTGTTTTATTTGAAGACACTTATAAAATGATCACTCTTTGAAATATCGTAAAATATTAAGGGTAGAATACATGCACTGCGTCTTCTGTGCTGGTAGTTGCTCGGTCTGGTCATGTTCTTATCAATTCAGGACAATATCTGCTGAGTACTCGTTCTGTATAAGCTTCTATGTACTTTAATGTACGATCTCGCTGTTTAACAAGAATTAGGCAATGTGTTTTGTAGATAATTAACACATAAAATCAAATTCAGATTAGTACTTAAGGGAAAGAATTCGTCGATACTTTTCGTTTCATATAGTGATTTATGTATCATGACATTGTGCTTATTTAGAAACAACGCCGCACTTCAGAGAAGAGCATAATGTGGAACAAAAAATAGAGCATTCTCGGTTTCAGAGCTATTAAGATATTTTCTTTCGTAGCATCAAACACTCAATGACTTTAAAACATTTAATTCTGATTGAAGTTCTTTCATCCAGGCTGAGAAGTTATTTCATGCAACTAGTTGACTGCTCAGTCAGGACGTTGTAATTTTCTTCATTGGATCACGAAAAAGACGTTATATATTTGAATTCTTTTTTATTTGATTTTCAGTTCATTGGCTTCAAGTTAAGGACAGGGAAGGAATTGATAAAAATCAAACACATCTTCAATTTTTTCATGTGTCTTTTTCACATACTTTCTCATCGCCTACGAGCGAGTATGATGTTACTTGTTCTCTTTGTAGGTGTAAAAATTAAATGGAGCGTTCAATGCAATCCGCTCTCTTCAACAATAATTCCGTTCAAGTTCATGAATGTTGCTAATACTTTTCATGTTCAATAAATTTTTTTACCTAATTCTTGCGCTTTAAAAACAAATGAATAAATTCATGAACTTTTGAATTTTCGTCTCAGTACTCATGCCAATTAATTCCCGTTTGTTCTTTTCATTGAAAACTCAAAGCTCTGCTTCCATTTCTATGTTTGAATAACAGCAATACGCAACTCTATTAAAAAAATCTCAATTCTTCTATCGTTTCGTCATTTCAGTCACGTTCCACCCTTAGCAGTTTTGCTCTTCCTCATATACTCTTAATTTTCTCCTGTTGCTCATTATTTGCCAGATTACATTCTGAAATTTATTTTCGGAATCAGACACTTGAGCTGTGTCATGCATTGGAGATGAATAACTTGCATTATTGCAGTATTGAACATTACTGAAATAAAAAATGCCCTGTAATCAAGTGAAGATGTTTTTATTGTTTTTCCAGATGAAAATGTCTAATTTTACCAATTGAAAAAATGAAATCTCGAAAGATTTTCGTGCTGATAAAAAATTGCAAATCTTGTAAAAAAATTATATTGCTCATCAATGAGATGCAGGTCAGAAGAAAAAATCCATCACTGAAATCATTACCGTTGTCAAATGAGCTGAAAAAATAAATTTTACAATTTAAATTAAGAATTTTAGGGATCGAAAAGAAATGATCGACTGCATTAATAATGTTTTATTTACTGATAAATAGAAGAGCATATAATAGAATATGCCATTAGAGATTAGTTCATTCTTGGGTTGTTACTAAAGTCCCAAGCTTACTAAAATTAAGGCATTAATCGCTAGCACGCACCTGAATCTCGTACAAGCATTTCAGTCCCTTATACACACCTGAATGAAACGCAAGCTCTGGGAGTAAAGATGGATAGGAGGAGAAGAGTTAAGAGACATATTCTGACTCATCATTTTCTGCACTATAATTTCTTGAGTCATATTACAAAATAATTAAATCACTCTTTGTACACAATAGTCATTTGACTCTTGGTACACATAAATGTGGTTCATGGTATGCAATAGGTATTCGAATTTCAATTCACAGTTATTTGATGACTTGTGATAGAGCTCTTACATTTTTTTTGTACACAGTAGTTACTAGTACAACAAGGTGTAACCAGTGTTTAGATTGTTTCCCCATTTATTTAAATGTGTTTTAGACATAATGTAGTTGTAATATTAATAAAGATACATAATTCCACTATCTAATAATACCAGCTTGGTCGATTGGTGAGCGAACCCGCTTGCGATGCGGGAAGATCCGGGTTCGAGGCCCGCTGCCGCCGTGGTCGGTTTCTGTATGACCATAGGCAGCTAAATTACGGCATGGGACTTGGGTACCAACCCAAGAATGGGCCAGAAGGCTCGTTCCTATCGCCTCATTTTATTCTACACACAGTTTGTTGCTTGTTTGATCCGTCTCTCTGTCACGCTCTTTGAGATTTAGATAGGGGAAAATTCGATCGGTTATATACATGTATTGTAAGCATTGTATTGTGGATACCAACGGCACATCCATCAATATAGAAACTCCTTCGCAAAGCTCGCGCTAAATTTTTCGTAGCAGTTGAGATTTCGCGCGGAGTAAAGGCCAAATATTCGGAGTAAACGCCCTTGGTTGGGTAGTCACGATATGGAACCCAGTGTTGGGTCATTGCAATTTTTCATTCCCTTGCAAAATGGGAGAAACATTCGATTAAAAGGTAGCATAGATACAGTCTTCTTCTACTTCATGACTGTGTGTTTCTAGTTCAAACTATGCTATTGGACCAGCACCTTCACATCGACTGCCTCATCCAACGGATACACCGTGAGTCTCTAAAAAACTTCGTTTTGAAGAGTAGCTCGGTACTATTTAATTTGATAATATCCCTCTTTTGAGTGTGGTACATGAATTGCTGTATCTTTGATTGAGTTTTTGATCCTGTCGTGCATAAGTGATTTTTCATATTTTTTGCCAGGAAGTGTCAGGAGTTCCGTTTGCCCTTCTGTTTTAGCAATTTGCTAAAAGAAGACTTTCCTCATCAAGAAATCATCAATTACTTACGTCAGCCCAAAATAATAAACAGAATATAACTTTTCTGCACGGCAAGATGTTCTTAAACGGCCTAAATATCGTAGAACGGGGATATACCGTGTTATATCATTTACAAGTATGTTCTTGGATACAAATTGAATCTGAAAATTTATTAGAATAATGGAAGCACCAGAAGGAAAGAAACGCAGACTAGTGTGCAAGAGGAAAATAATGCAAAGATCTTGGCAAAGTACCAGTGATACGGCCCATGTTCGAGCCATGGATGCTAAGCTCAAGAGGAGAGCTATCTCCCATAAACATCACCAAGAACGCGAAGCAAGGATGGACTGTAATCGTGAAATAAAACGTTAAAAGAGGTAAATTTCGTTGAAAGAAAGTGGTGAAGAGAGAATTAAGATGAATACTGCAAGAAAAGCTGAGGCACTGCAATGTCACAGGAAGAAATAGAAGAAAGAAGATTTGAAAGGGAAAGATTTCTGGGAAGGACAGCTACCATGTTGCAAGAAGACTTAGACGGAAAAAGAAGAATTGAAATTGTTGCAATTGTTGTTTATTGGCGGGCACTACTGAAGTATTATCACGGAATCCCTGTCGTCATTTTCGGCGCCTGGGTACACTAGTTTCTACCTATTCATGACATTTTTACACATAAAGTAAAATTAAACACTTGATATAAAATTTATTCATCAGTTAAATGTCAAATTAAAGGTGAATCCAAATTGTAACCGTAGATTAGATAGTTAAATGTTGGTTGTAATATCCGTAGAGTATTGTGTGCCTACAGATCGACATACTTAAATATTTGATGTAAAATCCGGAGACTTTCTTGACTGTTGCATTGTGAACTAAATAGAACCAGGTAATAGTGACGTCAATAATAGCGTGCATAGTTCCCTACACTACACGATACACAGTTCCCGTGGAAATTACCCCTTTGAAAAATAATAAAATTAGACATTTTACAACCTATGGTTTCGTAATAAGTTTGATTGGATTTGACTAATTAGAAATTATTATATATACGAAGCTATTAAAGATTTACGACGGATTATTGCTTTTAAATGAATCTTTTTCATGAATATATACAGAACTTCCATTTTGTATCGTGTATACCGATAATATGGTCTGTGTAGGAGAAGGAGGCTAATAACGGGGATGATTATTTTATTTCAAAGAAATCCAGTGACTTTGATATCCACACTACAATGTTCATAATACATGTATACCCATTTTGATTTCAGTTCAATAATTTTTCTTCATTAATAATTAGGAAGAAATGGGACGGACACGCACACATGGAGAGAGAAATGGAGATAGACTGCCGATTATGTAAGTAGATTTCCGCGCACTCGTTGTTAACTCGTGACAGAGATGACAGAACTGTGTGGAACAGAGAACTTTCCGTCCCATACCTCTATCTTGCAATGCTTCTACTAACTTTTCACGGTTCATAAAAACTTTTTTCCGTTAATTTCGGTCAAGAAACCGTAAACAATTCGCCTTATAACTTGACCATACGTGATTCATGCTTCCACTCATACACCTTGATCTGAAATTTTATATTTTCCAATGTTTTTATTTATGTTACTGTGTCCTACAGGAACTCACTTTTACCTGCATTCAGGTCTATACGAGTGTTTCATATGCGCTGGAACCGAGCTCGGCATATTTTTCTCAATGGATAATGAACCGCTCTTTTTTCTATCGTCAGAAGCCTCTGAATTTTTCCTCGGTACAAAGACCACCGTATTCTACGCATCTACATTTTAGTAAAACTAAAAATATTTCTGGAATACGATGAACAAAGTCACCAGTTAAGTGTGAAAAATTAACGTGAATTGTAGATTTGGAAATTGTGTTTTGTCAAACCGTCAACCATTCATTCCATTTTTACTTTCTAAAGTGCATAAATAAATCCTGAATTTATTATTCCCTCAAACTAATACTGCTCCACTCTCTCTCATTCCCGCCGGGGCCTCTGGATTAGGCATAGAAACTTTTCTTAATAGGTCACGAGACATAAAGCCAGGCTGTTCTGCCCCTACCAGAGTGAAAACAACTACAACTAAATAAACTGTTAGAGAAGGATGTGCTATTCTATATCAAAAAAATCAAATGTAGACAAATTTGCCAACCGTTTTCGAGCCTTTTATTATTTCATCAAAGTTCTGATGTTATGAAAACAGTTTGCTGAATGCTATACCATTGGAACCTGATAAGACTGCATGTCACTGCACTCGATGTACTGTTGTGTGGAGCAAAATACCTGATTGTGTTGAACTATTACCTGCTACTCACTATCCTGAAGAACGCATCCAAGCCTCAAGCCAGGGTATAGAGAAATAATCATTGAACATCTCCAGACCATCTAATGTTATTATGAAGTTGTTATTGTCCTCCATTTCGTACTTGGAGAAGGTGCTTGGGAAAATGCAGTTTTTGTTGTAAGTATTTACAATATTTTTTCCAATTCAACCAGATGCATCAGATATTCGTTTCTAGTAATGTTTTCCTGCGCCTAACTTTGATTAACAGATAACCACCCAACCCGAGTGTTCTCACCTATATAATATAACTAACGCACCAAAATTAAACATCTAGCTACATTTTTAACTCAGGCATCAGACTTTTGGGACTTTGAAGATTTCAAAGATTTATATCGAAAAATATTTCAATCTTTTTTACGTTAAAAGATATATTCGACTTTATTTCTTCAAATGTTTTCTTTATTAATACAAACCATAACAGTTCATCGTTATTGACTTGTCATTCGTACTCCTGAAATAAAAGATACATTTTATGTATTACGTTATACATATTTTGAATCGCAAGCATCACATGATGGCAATAAATTATGTTTAAACGATGTAGTGAATCTGACACTTTGCTTTCAAATAATGACACTACTGTATAGTAACACGTATTTTTTCCGTTTTAACAATTCCACAAGACTAGAGCAACTATATTCAGTTACTGAATGAATACGTTTATTAAAAAAACACTTCTTCTTAACTTCGATGTTCTAACAGTTTTTTTTTATTTTTAACGACATTTGTGTGAGTCAGACAATCAAACCTATATAATTAAATTGAAGAGCCTAAGAATGATCACTGGAGCGTTATGTATTATTATCGCGGCTTGATAAAAAGTTTTGTTGCCATCATTGCACAATATTCAGCATCCGTAGCCCATTGACCTGTAATTAAGGCTCTACGGTATTGGGAAAGCATCTGCCCTTTATAGGTATCGAATTATCGCATTTTTTGAAATAGGAAAGTATTTGGGACTCTAGCTTTGGCAAACGCTTATATGGGGACATCTCTTACCACCTGTAATTTCATAATTTACTTTGCAGCATAAAACTCAGAGCGTTCCAAAGCTTTTAAGATGTGAATTTTTAGTAAGTCTTGCTCCTTCAGTAACAATGTTTCGTGTGCAAAAATACGGCAATTATGTGACTAAATCCTTTACCCTGCACCAAGTTGGTCGTTAGTGATGACAAAGTACTATCGTGTAACGGAAGCCAATACTCAATGCCGGGCAGATTGCATCTCAGATGACGATGAAAGTGATTCTAGCTAAGTCGTATTACTCCTCTCACCTTTTGCACAACACCGCAGCTTCCATTAACGGCATAGGCGTATAGGTGACGAAATTTGTCGACGTTTAGAAGGTTCTCTGGAGGCAGTTGTGTACTAACTTTTCTAATGTCGCAGTGACAAACTCTGGTGGTATCAGGAAAACTTCTGTTTAGAAAATGCCCTCTTCTGAACTGCGAAGGTATGTTCCTTAGCATCTCCCTGACGGGCAAAGTCTCTGGTTTATGGACTAAACTTGGGCTATTCCGATAAGCTGGCGCCAGCCATGGTTTCAGCCAAATCGAAACTTTCCAATACTTTGGAGCACTTTTCTGCTTACGATGCTTCATTTTTCTTCGCGCTTCGTGGTAAACAAATCAAAAGTGCTAGAAGGTGAATGAGACATAATATTCAATAATATGAGGCTATGTGGCATAATTTCCTAATTTCAAAAATAACTTAACTGCGGGAAACCTTATGCAAACCTTAGGCTTCACAATGAAAATTTCAGGCTGCTGGGATACAGTGCATTTATTAAATCCATCGCAACAAAAGTGACCACAATAATTGTACCCGGCGCTGCGAGTTTTAACAATTTTTTGCGCACTGTATCTGAGGAATAGAAGATTTATATTTTTGGAAAGAGGCAAAGCTATTCGGTTAGTCCAAAAAGTTTTGTAATTTAGTTAAGGAGTGAAAAAATGCCCACTGATGCTATTATCTTTGATATTCAGAGCAATACACAACAAAAGAATAAGTTTTTAAGTTGTCTATTGCCTGCCATTATATCAGCGTAAACCGGTTTTCTAGAAGGCCAGAAATCACTCTACAACTTTACAAACCAATGAAATGTGAACAACACACAAGAAAATCAATTGGTTTTTATTTCTTGTTTCACAAATTGCATGTTTGAGGGATAAAAACGCTTTTGAATAGGTCATATCATAGCCACAAAATTAGATCAGGAAGGTGATAAGTTATTGCATAACATTATTAACGATAAATATATCATTGAAAGAATGATAGGAAGACAGTGCTTCTGAATATAAGAACGCCTTGTGCATCATTTTAGGCCGGAGATACTTGTCATGCTCACATTTTTGTTAATTGTTTAAATTTCAATCACTCGTATATATTTATTGTAGAATGATGAAATAAATTGCTAGTTCTAGACGCACAAATCAGAAGTATAAATAATAATTTCGGTTCTGATGTTAGAAAAGACACTTCCTCAAGTGTTTGAAATAGTTTTTTTCCAGTTTCTTCTTCTATTGAATTGTTTATTGTCCTTCAGCATCCATAGCCTATTGGATATTGTTATTTATTTATTTAAAAAAACCCGTCACAGATAATATAGGTGGTATATTTAGCATGGTATATGACCATCATTTACTGCTTTAGCCTGTTTCACTCACTTTGGCATAAATTCAATCAAAGTTCAACACTTTTCTGTCATTTCTACCTCATGATATCACGCATTAATAACAACCGAAATCAGCTTCTGCATTGTTTTTCTATATTCTTCGTTTAATTATAGCCCATAGATTCTCTTACAGTGTCGCAATTACATTTTTTACTAATTTATTTACCCACAGAGTGTACAAATAAAAGTGGGTAAGTGAGCCTCAATCTAAGCACGTATAAATTCGTTTTTGGTCATATTCTCGTTCATAGTTTCCTAGTCTTGGTTGTACAGTCTTTCATTGCTTCTCATTCCTACATTAGAACTTCAATTCGACTGCTGCTATTCAGGCATCTGCGTGGTCCCCACTGACCCAGTTCTTCTAGTCCCAACTTCTGGCTCGTTTTTTTCTCACTCTACTCAGTGGTGTGGACCAAGTTGCTGGCTTGGTGCGTCTGATTGCTGCATAATATCAGTTGCCGACATACTTTCCATTATGTTAAATCTCTCCTTAGCTTTTCATTTAACTAATTTCATTTCTCGTTCAGATTCAGATTGGCAGTCAGGCTCGTGTTGGCAACTCTGGTGGACTACAAGCACTCTGCTCAGCTGCTCCCTGCCAAAATTTAAATTAACTAATCTGGAACTTTCAACCTGCGAGCGCCATCCTTGTCACCAACGCGTATTGAATTAGATTTCTGAGCTTCTTTAATAACTTGCTTTGACCAGTTCACTCAAAATTAATAAAATAATTAAAACCTCGAGAATTACATTGAAGGACTTTTAAGACATGTACATATTTTCTTACTGAATACGAAGGAAACCGTTTCTGTGTTTAAATTATTAAATTTGAAACTACGTTGTGTGAGAAATTGTACAACAATTTTCGCATGGCACTGGCCAATTTAAACATATATCTTTTATAGGGTGATGCTTATTTATTTTCCATAAATTTAAAGGGTCCCGGGTACTGAAATGCTCATATTGAGCAAGAAAAACTGTGCCTGAATTATTAAAGAGATCGGACAATTATTCAAACAGAGCTGTTCAATTTGGATGACAATCTATTATATGTAATAGGCTAGAGCCTACAGTAGATACATACCGTATTTGAATTGGCCAGCGATGATCAAATAATTCTCTGATGAAAATAGAAATATTTGAATGAAATATACACGAACATACTTAACTGCACGAGCTTTCTTACAGGGTAAGATTATTCATTAACACACAAAATTGAGACTTGTCGATTGATATCCGCTTAAAAGTTTTTTCCGGATATTTTCAGACACGGAACTTTTGAGAGCAACGACTGGATACACGAAATTGAATTGACTCGCTGCTGACGGACAGCGAAGGCACTTCCGTTCTGATGATATAAAGGGAAAAATAACGAGCGACTTGACGTGACAGTTTGACCACAGTACAAAGTTATTCTTTCATAAGCGTAAAAGTTGCTGCTCATAGTAATCGTAATTTAATGTAAAGCTAATAATTCATTAGTAAATGAATTTTAATAATGCCGTGCAAAATCTAATTGTGTATTATTAGGTATAAATGTATGTATGTATATATATTTTGATTGGTAAAATTTAAATATTCTTGGCTACCATCATTTTACTACCGTTTCAAAATTTCACAAAGTAATATCGTCGGTCGTAAAGGAAAGGAATCGTTTTCTTGCTTCGAATGACATAGATATTGCTGGTAGAATCAACGCTAAGGGGTTACAAGCAGAAAATGTTTTGACTTGGCAAAAATTTATTCCAACAAAAGTTATTCCTCTTAGTGAAATACTTCTGTCTGGTTCTGAACTATGCCCAAACATTTTTATTCCATGTGAGAAATCCATTTTCGCAATGTATTCTTTCAGAGTTTTGTTCAATTTCATTATGTTTCTGAGACTTCGACGATTTATCAAAGGGACTTTTCACTGCAATTAATTCTCCATTCAGCTGTCGCATTTTTGCCGCGAGAAAAATCTCCTTCGTCGCAAAAACTGTTCTAGAATTCGACACTGCGAACAGAAATTAAAGTTTCGCTCTATCGGTTTGGAAACAATATTTTCGGTCGATTTTCGCCCCGTTCTCGTATTTCTGGTGAATGTCCTTGTTCAGTTTGGTGACTTCAGACAAAAAGGTATGCACGTACCTATTTTATACCAAGTTCTATTTCTAGTAACTCATTGAAATTTCGGTATGAATAATTAAAAAAATCTAAACGCACATGATATATATATATATATATAGATATATATATATATATATATATATATATATATATATATATATGGCAGTAGACTTCATGGTTTTGCTGCCGATTAAAATTTTCCCTTCCAAATATTCCAGCCCCTGAACAACCTTGCAATCAGAGGTAAAAATATTCCTTCATTGTTTCTCCTTGATAAAAGGAGTTTGCAGAGCGGCCAGGTTTGCACTGGAATAGCAGCAAAAAAAAACCGGTACGAAAAAGCTGAACTAAAAATTATGTAAACACAATGGAATCAACTATAAATAAGCTCTTATGAGCAAAAGGCAGCATGAGAAGCTCATAAAAATGTTAAGGCCGAAGGGTGGATAACTTTGGACTTGCCCTTGCAATTTAAATCTTCCCACAACGGGACGCTTTTGCTTCCGTATTTTGAATATGTAAAATTTCGTGGTTTAAGCCAGTAATCCACACCAGGCAGCGTTATGGATGGCTTTTATTCCATTCTCATGAAACAAACTCTGTGTGTTCATTATTGCTTATTATTGTTTATTCAATATTGATTGATTACTCAATAATAATATAATCCTACTAGTAGGAAGAATAAATTTGGAAGATTTAGTTGAGTTCAATTGCAGTACAAATAAAAGAGCATGAATAGTTAAATAAAGTCATATCACTGAATAAATATTTTTGAATTTTGCTCCTTGGTTGTGAAGCCTTACCTGTTTTGGCACGAAAGGACTCACGTACATACACTGAATAAAGAAAAATATACGGCATGCACTGATGTAAAAAAATTGCTGTAGTTTTCAGTACCAGAGTATTCTTTATATGAATATTCAATTGAAATTAGAAGATTAATAGTTTTACGGCGCAAAAAAGAATTTCAAAATTTAAAAATATTGATAGAAGTATATCATAAAATGTCGTCAATTGCAATCTAACTGAAATGCAATTGCATATGCTGTAATATCATGGGTGGATGGCAAAATAAACGTAAATTTGATCATCATATTATGTTTGAAAAATTTTCCTTCGTCATGGGTACACATCGTCTATAAACAAAAATATTCGACTTCGTTGGAGGCATGCGGTGCTACCTAATAAATCTATCTCACCTAGCAAACACAGTCTCTAGTGTCATAAACTACGAAGTTAACAAGACTGACAGTTTTGCTTCCATTATTTTATAGGTTCTTTGAACTCAAATGAACATGTTTGAACTATTTATTTTGCAAAAATAAGGCATGCATAAGTAGTTCTTGCGTTTTGTTTAAATGACTATCAAAACTGTCTCCAGCGCCTTGCTTGAACTTCCAATGGAGAATTGTATGAGAATGTTGGAAGGGTTAAAAACTACGACACTTGGCAGTTGGTTAATTGTCTTTTAAGTCCACACCTCGAGCGTAAATATATTGTCGACACCCTGTTGAATTTTTGTGTCATAATCTAAAACCTTTGGTTTCCTGTGTATTCTATCAGTTAGTACCAATGCATAAATTTACCATGATATCGTGTAATATGAAGAAACTGAAGAATTACAATAGTTAAAAATTACGGTATAAAATACTTGTCTGAAGGGAGTTGGAACGAAAAATCTTTATTTCAAACAATTCGTCATTCCAAGCCTACGTTTTTCAATAAACAAGCTGCAAGCAGTATAGGACAAAACTTCGTTCAAAATGGTCCATAGAAAAAAAGGTGTATGTGTGTAATTGATGCCTTTAGGTAATGTGTGTGACTCTTCTTATGAGTTAAAATTCATACATAGGCAAGATTGTTGAATCATGTTATCAAGATTGTTGTACCAAGTTATTGATTTTTTTCAATCCATAAGTGCTCATCGATCTCTATCACATCTGCACTACTTTTACTATGAGTATTTGCTCCCTTAACGCAGTCATTCACAGTGGTACTTTTTTTCGATCAAAAAAGAGAAAATTCCATCAACGTTCGCCGGACTTCCTTTGCTTGGCTGCTTTCTTTCCTGTATTACATTAATGAAAATTTATTAATGAAGGGTGCAGTTCCAACTACTGCGCTTGAGCCTAGATATTTTGTGAACATCATTTAGCAATTTTTTATTTTATTTTAGAGCAGCAGCCCATAATTGAAAGTCAGCCCACTCAATTTGACGTATTTCTAGTTTATTCTCAGACTACAGGGTTATCAGTCAAGTATTTTGTGTGGGGGATGACATTAAAATAAACCTGTATAATAGAACATCTATCTTCACATTTGCTCCATTCAAGATTCATGACTGAGGCTGTTGCAGAAATCTTCTCTTTGCAGAAAAAACAATGTCTGAGTTCCTTCACCCGAAGTCTTGTAATTACATTTAGTGCCAGATCTACTCACTTTTATTACTTGGCTTTCGTAAAGAAATCATTCAGTAGGCACGATAAAATAAACGTTACGTTTACTCCATTGATGACTCATTCCTCAAACTACTCTTTTTCAACTACTCTTTTGTTGTGGGTAAAACGGTTTTTCCCACGAGTTGTGGGCGAAGTGGGTTTTTCCCACGAGTTGTGGGTAAAAGGGGTTTTTCCCACGCGTTGTGGGTAAAAGGGGTTTTCCCACGCGTTGTGGGTAAAAGGGGTTTTCCCACGCGTTATGGGTAAAAGGGGTTTTCCCACGCGTTGTGGGTAAAAGGGGTTTTCCCACGCGTTGTGGGTAAAAGGGGTTTTTCCCACCAGTTGTGGGTAGAGGTTGAAGGCTGCTCGAAAACTTTTGAACACTAGCTCCATTATCAGCTCTACAAGATGCAAATAATTATCAATACTATGCCGCGGATGAAATTACATTTTAAAGTATTTTAAGTAACGTTTTACTTAATAACTAAAATTATAGTGTACTAAAGAGGGTTTGGACCGACCCATTAAAATTTTTTGGCATTGAAATGCACAATTATTTTAAACACGCATATGACCTCTTCAGAATAAATACGTCTATCTGAATATAAAGTTAAATGAATAAATTTCATGCACCGATAATTTTTTACAAAGCGTACAGAATTATTTTCAGTTCTGCGGAAGTTTCTTCACATACATTCATCTTTTTGTTAAGCAATTCATGAGGTTTGCCATCACACGATTGAATAAAAGGATCCAATTAAATACATTACCATTTACACACAAATGTCAGTCATAATTAATGTTCCTTTCCCTTCTGAGTATCAAATTACAGGCGACCGTTTTGCTACGTTTTATCTTAACATCGTATGCAACTAGGAACAAGAAATTAGATTAAATGATAAACTATTTTGACCTGGGTTTCCAAATGTTACAAAGTTGCCATAAGGTTTCCAAGAAATATTTTCACCTGCAAATAATTTTCCAAGTTTGGAAGCAGCGAGCTGTAACGTCTTCAATTTGCTCGAGCTCATGTATGCAGATTTAACTCGCCATGGTGGCGTAAACAAAATTAAAAACGGGTGTTTTGACATTGATGCTTCCTTGCTTCCAGTTTTTTTTCTAAGGCAAAGAGAAGAATTCTAAAGAATTTTACTGTCGATGCACGAGATGTGCAAAAATATCTTGAGTTCCAGGTATAAATTCTGTGTATGCTCTCCAAAGCTGATATCGAAAACTTTCGATTTAAAATCTACAAGGAAATTAAATGTTTCTCACGCGGAATGGAAAATCTGATAACTTCCTACACAATGGAATTTAACTTTTCAAAGTCTGAGACTCATGCAGTTAATTTTTTGTTGTTGTTGCAAGCACAAACTCGTAAACGATTTAGCTGCCTTTTAATTTCTCCTCTCGCAAATGCATAATAGATTGATTAACTTTTTCTTGCATTCGATATATATCTACGAGTAAGAGCAGCGACATGTTTGTTAACGTATGCATTTCTTGCGAAGAAGCCATGGTTGACATTTATTTTGAAACTAGTTGACCTACGCGTGAAAAAATTCACGTGTTTTTTTACTGAATTTTTTCGTTTGATTTGCCAGTGGACGCGGGCTTTGCAAAGGAATTTCCACATTGAAGGATGTGCCTTTGGTATCCACAATACAATGTCTACAATACAAGTATACCCTACCGAATTTCCTTCTTTATAAATCCTTAAGAGTCTCCAGAAAGACGGACCAAGCAAGCAAGCAACAAACTGTGTATCATATAGTGGGATTTTCAGCTTCTGTTGTCGACCAGAACCCAAGTTTAAATTATTGTATGGGATAAATTATAAATTTATGCCATTAGTTGAGAAACATATTTTGAATATTCAAAACACCGTGCAAATTATTTGATTTTTAGCTACGATAGTAGAAACATATTCACCTGTGCTGAAGAACTACAGCTAGATTTGATGATATCATTATTAATTCTACCTACATTCATGCCATTGTATTGTGGATACCTAAGTCACATCCTTCAATGTGGAAACTCCTTCGCAAAGCCCGCGTCCACTGGCAAATCAAACTAACAAATTCAGGAAAAAACACGTGAATTTTCACGCCTGGGTCTCCTAGTTTACTCCGCATTACGTATATTTCAGTAGGGAAAAAATTGCTCTCCCACACCTGCTCCACTGCGAGGCACAGTCTACATCAGACGGCGTGGTTTCACGAAATCTTCGTGTCTGGATACATGAATATTAATGTAGACACTAATGTACTGTTCACAACATTCTCTAGTGCTGGTTGTGAGCATCACTCAGTGGACTAGTGACATGCTGACTAGTTGCATGCTGACTAGTGGCATGCTGACTAGTGACATGCTTACTAGTGGCATGCTGACTAGTGGCATGCTGACTAGTAGCATGATGACTAGTGAAATATTCTGGTTTCAAGTCACAAAAACCTCATTTTTAGCTGCTGGTGCCAAGGATCACTGGATCTTAATCTAAAATCTTTGAAATTAACACACCGACCTTTTGCACAAGCGTTTTTACTTCCAGTTAATTTTCTTCTAATTTTACCATTTTGTCCGTTCAAGATAATTTCTCTTTTTTAACCAGGCGTTGTGGGCTGT
>VCRD01000123.1:191796-265842 GCA_006783055.1 Trinorchestia longiramus | reverse complement strand
CCTGACGAAATGAACGGGTACTTTTTAATGGAAATAAAGCCACTAGCCACTGAATGTAGTTTTTAGGTTCAAGAATTGAAAGTCACTAACTAGTTTTTGAAAAAATTCTTGCTAAATAATGTCAATCCCTACACTTTTCACAATGAGGGTAAAATCAAGTAACACGCACTCATGCAACAGTAACTCCGCGGCGCAAATTCAAACCACAACCGTGGGTAGACATTTTATGGAAAGTTTTCCTATCTGAATCTAAATTGCTTCAGCGGATCCATAAAGCACTCATTTCTTTAACACAAATTTTATTTTATCGAATGAGTAGGAATAAGGTTTAGTTTTTACGTTTATTAATTTTTTAATGGACTATCCTTTGTTAATTATATAATATATGATCCATCTAGTGGAATACTGCCGATACAGTAGACTGCGTCAGAATGCAATCAATGCAATTGAGTTTCACAAATTTTATTGCTGCTAGTGGTGGGTTCACCGGACACGCAAGATACAAAAACATAATTCAAGCTTATTTTGTAAATAGAAATGGTATTACATCGCAGGGTTACAGAGTCCAGAGAGATCTTAGAATTTCTAAAAAACTTTTAATTTGATTTGTGGTTTAAAATCGGAATTTATAGCAAAATTCAAATACACTGGTTATAAATATCACTCGTAGTTCATATTTTCGTGGATACGTATGCATATTTCTCGGTTTCACTCTCAGCATATTTTATGTTATTTTTATATATATCAGCACTGAAGATACAATCTATGTTTTCCGAAAGAGTTGCCATTTGAAATTTTTTATGCGTTGGTTCTTCTTTCCACATGCCCCTAGAACGACAAATTCGCAAATAAAGTTATCTTTTATGTTCTATTTGATTATTGTTCATTTTAGATGCCTCATTCAGGGTGCAGCAACATAACTTCCTTTTTTCAAAGTACTTTACTTTGAAAAAAGGAAGTTAAGTTGCTGCACCCTGTACTTTTGTGATTAAATCAAATAACTTCGCACTAGAGGTGAGATGGATTTTGCATCACAAATCTGTCGTCAGGTCAGATGAACAAGAAGCAAAGGCTTGAGGAAGGGAAGGCTTAGCCTGTGTTACATATTAATCTAAGCTTTCAAAGGCACACTTCTCTAGGTCATGCCTCATAACAAAAGAGGAGCTTGCACTCCTGATCTAAAGATTTCAAAATTTTGTGACCCTCAGGAGCAGTTCATCGATTTGTTTGAAATTGAAGCCAGCGCCTTGCAACAACTTTAATGGTGTGATGGGAGAGCTATTCGAGAGTTACATATTTACAACATGGAGCTTGAAACAGTTTTTGAGAGGAACGGCAAGATATATACGTAGTATTCTACTTAAGGGCGAAGGGACTTATCACAAAAAGACGTTAAAGAAACAATGATAAATGAATAAAAAGCTTTATATATTTTGAAATTTTACTTTTAAAGTTTTTCCCAGGTGGTCTGTGGTGCAGTTGTTGACAAACGTATTCAGATGTTATCACCAAGATATTTGAAAAACGAAGAAATAGTGCGAGGGACAAGGGATGGAAGAATACTTGCAGACTTGTACTGGACATTTGCAAAGCGTTCAGGTATGCTCACAATTTACGTTTGAACATTTTTCTAACATGATGTTTGTGCTAGCAACATTGCATGTGTAGAATCACAACACTGACCTCAATCAGAAGTTTGCTCGGATGGAAGCTGTGTGCAAGTAAACACTACGTGATCTAATAAAAAATCAAAAGTTTCATTCAAAAGACTGCGTACATCTTACTTTATATACAGGGTGCCCATAAAGTCTCTTTACCAGTTCAAAAATTTATTACAAATGCAATTGATAAGATATTTTGTTCAGGGTTGTTTTATTGTATTTAGCGTTTATTATAGTTTTTAATCACATTTTGTATTTGTGTGTTTCAGGGATCCTATTTGTGAAAGAGATGCAGTTGAGACTCTATGAGAGATTTTTATAAGAGATTTTATGAACACCCTGTATTATAACAATAGATCTTATAGGTGCGCATAAACATATCTTAACACATTTTGTACGAAGATCCTGATCCGTTTATCCATTGTCGTTCCCGATCTACATTAGAAATACAGGGTATAGAAATACAATTCACTTGTGTTCAACAATCTTAATGTTTCATTCAAAAGTGAAAGCAACGGCACAACAGGCGATAAAATACTGGCAATGAATTGCGAAGTATTTTCTTCAGTCAATGTTACACCTCTGTTTAGGCACAGCTGTCCTCTATTCGAGCAACCCTTATTTCTCCATTTCCCGTGGTTTTCCCGTCTCCATCTTCTATATGTGAAGCTACAACTTATTTCCATTCAATTACTTATTGCTGTATTTTCGTAGAGGTGAAGTGGTTGCTGCTATTCTCGTCGTGGGGTGTAGTGCTGGTGATTGGTGTTTGCAGGTGGAAGTGTTAGTCTTTGCACTGCTCCATTCTGTCAGCTATCGTCTAGTTTATAATCGTTCTTTCTGAACAGTAGTTGAATTTCTACAAGTATTGGCCCTCAAGGTCTAACAATTTCCACACGCGAGTTAAGTATTTTTTAAATAAAAAACACAAGTAACACATGTGTTCTTCTGTTGAAAGAGGTAAAGCAGGCCATAATATAACCCTATAAAAATAATTCGAATTGATTAAAGAATTTATGGAGGATTTCGCCACAATTTACTACTAATGACACTCAAATTAGTAAGCTTTGCCACGAGAAAGTTTGAGAAGACATTGATTTTACCATTTATACTGTACGCATGAGAAAAAAATAAAACAGGAATCAGTAAACAAGCTAATTTTCTACCACAAATTCTCTAAACAAAACATTGAAAAGAATGTTCCAAAAACTGATACAAAGCACGATTTGTGGCTATGCCTGAATGAAAATGAGATCTGCTGGCATCGTAAAAAAGTCGATTTTAACACGTTGACTCCGAAGTGGTACGTATGTGTAACACTTAGGTTAGGTTCTGTAATTTTTTCAGATCCTTCTAGTGACTATGCGTACAAAGTGAAGTTTTACACCAATCAGGCAATCGGAGTCAACGCGTTAAAATTCGTTTCGTGGAATTCCAGAATGGAGCTAAAGAGGTGAGAAATAGACGGAATGAGACAACTGTACGCAAGAGGAGTGATTCATCTTTTCTTTCGCTCTGCTCTCACATACAGGAATTATAATTCTCCCTCTCTTAAACACATCAGCCGTCTTCTACAAGAGACACTTTGTCTACAAGAGGCACAAAAATATCGATCACCAATTTCGGTATCCGATGAAACACGAGACTCAAGTTCACCTCAAAAAATCGTCTCAGTCTACTGGAATAGATGAAGAAAAATACCATACGCATTTACCAAGTTTTCTTCGAATTGCATATCATAAGTCTTTTGTAAAACTAGCTTGCGAATTAGTCTGAAAAACTAGTTGGGTGACCTAGACTTATGTCGTTTATTTTCTACTGAAAACTGCGTAGAAAATAATGGTGGGAGATTCCTTTTATAAATTCCTAATACAGGGTGTCTCAAAAAAATGTACTCACCCTTTAACCGTTGCTAACATGCTGTCTTCTTTGTGTTGCAGGTGTGAGGTTCGAACCTTTGCGAACATGATTAAATGTGATTAAAGAATCATGTTCGCAAAGGTTCGAACCTCACACCTGCAACACAAAGAAGACAGCATGTTAGCAACGGTTAGTGGGTGAGTACATTTTTTTGAGACACCCTGTATAATCACTACGCTCTGCTCAGTGCGCTGTCTAAGAGGCACAGGGTGGGCTGGAAAGGAGGCCCCATTAAAGAACTTTTATAACTCAAACACTTTTTGGGATAGAACATAAAACTTTGTATCAAAACATTTATTAGATTTAAGAAATTTATTGATAAATAACATTTGATTATATAGCCTAGATACACAACCGCATATAGCTTAACAGTACAAGGTTATTAGACGCTATTTAATGGGGCATCCCTTCTGGCCCACCCTGTATTTGAACTTACAAGGTAAACTACAGAAATGATGTACACAAGAGCATGTCACAACAATGCAACTATTATAACTGGCTTTAAAATTACGTTATTCATTGAATCTACACTAGCCAAACTTTAACTTGGTTAAACTAGCAGACGTTTAAAAATTCATATAAACGTTCAGACTTTTTCTCATGAGAACAATTTGTGGGAATAAGAAATTTTCGAAACATTTTTATGCCGCGTGGGTTATTTCTAGGAACAAAGCTTGTTGCATATGTCACGATCACCATCTCGAAACCTCACTCCGTGAGCTCACCTAAGCAAACTTCTTATGAATCCAGACGCACTTCACAAACTTTTAATTGCTTGCGTTGCGGTGGATTTCCTTCGAAACTCAAATAGTTCGCGGTATCGAAAAGATAGTGTCATAAAGTTACTATTATTTGTAAGATTAATGAACGAAACAATTCGAACTGCAGTATGCTACAGTGTTCAAACTACGGATGAGACTTCTGGCAGAATTAGTTCTTTTCTCACGGCTACCTGAATGAGCTGTTAAATATATCTGAAATATTAAACTATACATATTACTTATGTGTGTAAGTGAAAGTAATTTATGTCCGTGTTATATTAAATATGCAATTTGATGCTTTTGTATGCTTCTAAAATGAGAAAATTCGCTTGTTTGGATCCCAAATAAGACACGGGTTTGATCACAGATTTAATTACGGCTAGCAAAATGCGTTTACTTCGTATAACAATTGAAATGAGTTCTCACATATTCAAATTGTAAATTTAAAAATTCATCGTAATTAGACCAATGATTTGCTTATTTCTGAGCCTGAACATCAAATCCAAACACCAAAAGAGTGCACCGAACACAACGAGTTTAACTTGTTCACCGACCATGAAAAGTTTCGACACACTTTCTAAACTTCACTCGTATGTTTTTCCAGCACCTCGACCGTGTGTACATGATCCAGATAATAATTTGCTCCACCATATCTAGCAGTTTTTCTTGAAGTTTTTCATCCTCGATACAGCATTTCGTCCTGTGATTTCACAAGTGACTCGGCAACAGCTTTTCTGAACTCGAAATATGACTTATGTTCATGATTCCCGAGATCATAAAATTTATAGGCTGCAACAACTGTTGAGTTTAAGACAGGAGAAAAGTTCCACCATCATTTCACTGATCGGAGTCTTGCCCTGTAAGATGACAGCTTACGATCTTATACTTCCACACCATCCCCACGTAAAATATATGTTTTTATGGCTTCAAGCTGAATCACTGATTTTTTCTGGGTCTTTTTGACAGAAGGGTTCCGTCAAGCATGTGAAACCGACATATGTCGTTGTTAAGCTTGGCCGCGTGTGCAAAAACTAGAGAAGATGATAGAGAGACAACGATTTTCAAAACCAATCTATTGACGTTACGCTTTGAGCTTATGACCTGTTTAAACATTAAAAGTAATTTTCAATCATGCGTGTAATTTCTTTTTCAAGTTGTATGCTAAATTTGTCTGTTAAATGATCTGAAACATTAATTACAAAGCTTTACTTACTATAAGTAAAACGTGTTAAGTAAATAAATAAAAATAATATGATAAATAAAACGTTTATGTGATAAAACATTGATCTGAATTTGACTGTTGTATGTAAATACTGATGGGTTTATTGTTTTATTTTAGCTAAAAGACACCAAAAGGGTATAATTTTCAATTTGTCCAGAATTATTCTTACCCACAGAAGATGTGGTATGCATTTCTGCACACACAGCTGTGTTCTTCCCAGCATTTACCCTTAAAGTGACTGATTCCAAGATAAATGATGTAATAAATCACAAGTCTGTAAAAGTTTCAACGCGTGTAATTCGCATTTGTGTGCACAAACAAATAAGATAAGTTTATGCACGAGAAGTAACGAAGGTTCTCATTTTGGAAACAGTAAATTCGGAAGTTAATTTCATTAGCTTCCGTTTGTTTTTGTTCTCTTACTAATTTACGCACTGTTAGTACAACTATAGAAAAATGTTTGATGCCTCCGCTTGTTCTTAATATAAATATTTGGAGATTTATAGAGATTTATGTCAACATTAATATATCACAAATTTTTCGTCAAGGTCAATTGTTGAGATGATCTAACCCTCAAAACTGACACAAATCTTTGAATCAAACCTTCCTTTAATAAAAAAATAGAATGAATAAAGTTCAATTTGAATGGCGTTGGAAGTAAAATCCCTTACTGATTGTGGCCGCCGTTTTCAAAAGCGGTTCGTAAAATCTAATCTGTGAAACTACAGTCACCTTTTTAGCGTTATATTCAACAAAAGTCGCAAAAAGAGTTCTATCCACATCTATCATTCGTCAGGAACTGATGAAAAGATGTCTCAAATGTTATCTATGGTAGATTTTAAAATGTCACCAGTTAGTCACACAAATCGAAAGAAATACTGGCAATTCGCTATGCATCACAATGCCCTAAGCAGTAGACAAGGGATTTAGTCTGACGAAATAAAAATTACCTGATTTTCTCGCGTTGGCTGAGGTAGAAAAATTGGAGCCACATGTAGTTATGAATCTTTCAAATATCGCTGCAATATTTCAGACCGGTCAGGATTTGTGTTTGCAATTCTTTGTAGTATGCATATCTTTCATGCATAGTTAAGAATCTCAGATGCACAAGCACACCTTTATGCAGCTTTTTGCATTCGTGGAAGATCTTGCACATTCAAAGAGGGTAATGCTTTTATTCACAGGGCTCATGCGGTGCATAAATGGTTTAGGAAACATCCGGGGCATTTTCTCATTCGGAACGCCGACTATAATTCAAAGGTTTGAATCGCACCTAAAATTTATGAGATTAACTGGGAAAAATTGAGGGCAACATTTCTCCTATTTTCCTTGGAAGAACTTTGTCAGCATTGTTCACAATGGACACACCTTGCGTTAGAATGCTGATATCGTACTATTCTTTCTTGGAAAGGAAAACTGTAATAAGAGTTAGAAGAAGGCTAATAGAGTTCCAAATACACTATTTTTCAATTTTACCGTCTATAACAAACATTTTGTTGATGTTGCAGAAAATAATTACAAACTAGAATTTACGAAAACAAGGGCTGAATAAACATTAGACAGGTATTATATGGAATAATAAACCTGTTTTAATCCCTTCTAATGCTTTCAAGAGTGATTATTTGAGCAAGTATTTATTGCTGAAAATCATGACCATATTCAGTTGTTTCTCTAGAAAAAAATCATTTCTGAGTTCAGGGAGATAGGGTATGTTCAATATATTAAACATATTTCAAGAACTTGCACTACAATCTGGATTAGCTATATATTTTATTATTTATTCAATGCAAATACATGCAACACATATATGTCAAAAACTCAGTCGTCTTACAAACATCATCCACATTTCTGATGCAATCAAACACATTTATTGTAGTACAAAAAACATTAAGCATCATAAAATTCAACTTTCAAAAAGCGTTCGATAAAGTTCATTACGAAACGTTCATGGCCTGAGTGGAAGCCTGTGGTACAGAGTAACTACTCTCGATGAATACGAAATAGGCTCCTTGGTCGCACTCAACGAGCGACTGAATTTAGCGACTGAATACATGAAACATTAGGGGACCCTAAGGGAACATTTTAACCTTGATCATCTTCATCATTTACATCATCGACCCTGGCCTCAGAATGGGTATTTTAACCCTACTAAGTCAACAAGTTCGTACACAGCACGAGATTGTCACAGAGCTAGACAGAGGTACAGAGGTACTTTGTCTCAGCAAGACAGAGCACCTATTCAATCAAGCCCTAAACGACTATTCGAAAGGACTGAAACCTGGTGAATGAGCTTCAACATCGGCTAATGCTCAACAATGTACTTTAGTGCAAATTACTGCAGCTCAGAACATGCAATGAATGGCACGCTTATTAAAGCTGTAAAACAACAAATAGATCTTGGTTTCACTATTATTTAAGTCCTCAGGTATGAAGAACGAGTATAAAAGACATCAAAAATGCAAACAGAATTCTCAGTTTTACAGTAAGAAACTCTGACTGTAAATCAATGAACGTAGTATTACTCCTTTGCGAAGAATTAGTCCGTTCACATCTTGAAAATGCAGAGCTGCTTCAGTCTTTTCCTTGGTCTTTTTTTTTTGATAAAAAAAACGTATGGACGAGAAACAAGAAGCTTTAGTGCACCCTAAACTTCGAATTTCTCTTTATTCTTAAATATTATAATCTTGACGCTGGCGAAAAAAAAACAATGCTGTTACATTTCTTATGCACCAACTTTATTGGAAATATACGCTTTTGTTTGTTTTGTTTTGTTTGTCTGAAATCGTCGTATCTACTTATACCGTGAACATAAAAACGTACAGAATAATCGACTGTTAGGTCACCAACCAAGTTCCCTTCCGTATAACATCCACCTCACAGTCGTGCCATAGAAGGAGTGATGTGAAACGGAACAAGTTGGAACAAAATTAGTTTATTCTTCTCGCTACGTAAAAAAAACAATTACATGACTCATGTTACCCAATAGTTACATGACTCGTAGGACATAATTATGAAGCTCGTGGTAAATAATAATGACGAGATACTCAATAATTATATGAATATCGTTATGCAATGCAATCGGTAGTACCCTATAATTATAAGATTTATGGCACACGATAGCAGTGAGAAGAATGGTACATAACCAACTGGCTCCCGGTGCCCAATAATTTTATAATTCATGATACGAAATGATCACTTGACTCGCGGTACTCAATACAATAAATACATGACATGGAACACAGTAATTCCATTACTCGTGATACAAAACACTATTGTTGCATACATATAAAATAGTCCTTACCTTTACTCGAGATAATGTTTTAAATTAGATATGATAAATTTATCTCACTAAAATTTGTTAAACTTCACTTCTCAGACTGAATGATCGTCAGAATCCAGTCTATTATCAAGATGAACTAATTTCATGAAGTACAAAAAACTTACAACCCCATTCATGCCTGATTTCCTTTGTTTCATGTCGATTTCAAGCATTGTACGAACAACTTCCCCTATGGAATCCATTTTGAGCCTATATTGATAAAAACTGTTCAGTTGTATCTGATTTAGTACACAATTAATGGAAATAAACCAGCTACTAAATTTAGAAAAAGCTGCTATTTTTACGTTTAGCACATGCTGGTTGGGTGATGGGAAGCTAGCATAAAATTTCAGTAAGTCGGCTACTATCGTAAGTGTATAACGCTCTCGTAACTCTGAACTGCCACACGGCTTTGCTGGAGTTGAACTGGACACTGGGAAGCTCATGCTCCAGCCTTGTTGCCTTAGCAGTGACTCGATTTTCCCAGTCATTTTTTTTGCAGGATGAAGCTGATCATGAAGATAGACAAGCAAACTGAACGTAAATACTCATAATTAGCATATGAGAACACGAATATTCATAATTAGCATATGAGAACGCGACTACTCATAATTAGAATATGCGAACGCGAATACTTATAATTAGCATATGAGAACACGAATATTCATAATTAGCATATGTGAACGCGAATATTCATAATTAGCATATATGAAAGCGAATATTCATAATTAGAATATGTAAGCGCGACTATTCATAATTAGCACATGTGACCCCGTGAAATCAATAAGCCAATGGAATACCAAATGACGCTAAAACTAAAAGGCCTGTAATATGTTATTATCAGAACGTTTACTTAAAAGTACATTAGGGCAGAAGTTAATGTAGTAAGAAAATAACTCTAACTCCTCATATAGAAATTAATGTACTTTTCACTTCCGAGGAGCAAGGATAATAAACATCTGAATAAAATCAAGTTATTTCAGCTAGGCTGTTGGTTGAAGTCATTCCTATGTACTTTTCAGCTTGTGATTTCCAGGTTAGCCCAACAAAGGTAATTTTAATTTAACCAGTCATGGGCTACATTTAGGCATTCGTACTCAGCGTCGTGAGTCGAAGTCTCAGGCGACGGTCTTTTAAAGTCCTTAACATTAATAAAAACTAGGGTATTTCTGTGTAACTTCACTCGCATTCCCTTCATCGAACTAGGCTTATATAATTATTAACGTATTGTCGCCATGACCACTGCTGAAAAAAAAACCGTGATGCTCTGCACAACGTATATGTTCCCAAGTACGCGTCCAGATCACTTTTTTGGTGTGAGCCTCTCAATGTAAAATGGTGTCTGTGCCCTACACCCACTGACAAATCGAGTGCAAAAGAGATATTCTACGAAGAACCAAACTTCTGAAGCCCCTTGGAAAGGAACGCATTGTCACCCAGGGCATGTTTGATCTAAGCTAGGCAAAAAATAAAAGAACAAAAGTAACACACCCTTGCAAAGTTTCCAAAGAATTTTCTCGCCACGAGCGAGAGCGTCGGTTTCCAGTCCGTAGACTTTCAGTTGCGTGATATACTCCGTCAAGTGAGGATGTGGGTGGATGTGTCAACCCAGAAAAGCAACAGCGTTTGTGCGACAAAATTCTGTATGCTCAGAATTACACAGGACAGTGACAATTTTTATTAAAAGTGAACACTTGACTTTTCTTTTAACCTTGAGAGACCTTATAATACTTTGGGTGTGAATGCTTGGAGAAAGAAATGTTAATGATAATATTAAAAAAATACATAAACAGTACAGTATTTTTTCGACTAAGAGCTTGTTGTTTAGTGTACGGCAAAAAATATATGAGAGGCGCATTTATTTACTGGTAAATGTTCGAGAATGAAAAGGATGAACAGATAGATGATGAGTTATATGCACATACCGTGAATACGCAGTTAAAAATTAGACTGCATAATATCTGTAAGTAATTAGGGTTATCTAATCAAAAATTAGAGAAAAAATGTCCTGAATAGAATTAAATTATAATAATTCTATATATGGTTTAATTGTTGATAGCTACAAAAATTAACGTAAAATGACCCAAATAACTCTAACATTATTTGTTCTCTTTCATGTGGTTTCATACTGTGCGAAAACGTGTTAGTATCTATTGCAAATTTTTTAAAGTATTCTCTAAATGTCGCAAGTAAGTTGAATGCTTTCATCATAATATTCTCATTAAGACTATTAAAAAATTCACAGATTTTAATTCACCCTGTTTAATAAAACCTGGATATGAATAAACAGATCTCACACTGCTTTCAGTTCCAAATCTTAACTTCATTTTTTCCATTGGAAAATAACACTGGTAGAATGTGCTTCCAAAGCTAATAGAAATTCTGATTTATTCAGTAAAATACGTCGTTTATTTCAAATCAAAATGCTTACCTCGAAATGCTTCAGCTTAAAACTGCTCAAGCGGCTACAAAAATTGGATTGCTATGTAATCAAAGGACATTATGTAACTCTGTAGTATTCTTATTTACTAGTCGCCAAATTTCCATTGCAAAACCAGTGAATTAAATTCAAAGACAAACGTAGCGTTTCTGTCTAGCAGTATTTCTGCTCATTCAGAAAATACCATTAAAAATATTAACTAAAAATGGAATGGGATACTGCTTTCATTCGTTTTTTTGAGGAAATCGTTGTATCACATCTACAAACTCAGTGGCTATGTCTTTTCCTCGAATTCGAGGCTTCATCAATAACTTCACAAATTGACTATAGATATTTTGAATATATTGGTTCGCAGTCATGAGTGCAATGTAAAATGATACATGAACGTATTAAAACTATCTAAATTTTTAGTGTTAACAAATATTATCTAAACTGGAACCCACTTGAAGCGTAAGGAAGTCCAGTGTATTTGTAATTCCGAGGCTTCGTCATTTTTCATCATATTGTGATTCAGTGGAAGTCCGTTCCCTCTTCGCTGTTCACAAGCACGCTGGCAGGTCAAATACAAGTAGAGAATTTCCAAATTGACTTTTGAATCATTCATATTCGTTCACATAATTCTCTTCCTCGCAGCCTTTATTTTCATACATATATACGTGTTCTTGACTCTGTTCTCAAACCTTGTGTCCGATTTCTTACTCATGTTATTCGTTGGAACATTTGTTGTGTCTCACATTGAGATCAGTATTACGCTGCTTAGAATAATCAATCATTTTTTATCGAATGAGTAGTGAACTATATTTATTTACTGAATGATTAACGTCGGCCCTTAATCACCATTAGTGGAGCCAAAGTTAGTAGAGCAGCTTGACAAACTAGGAAATAGAGGTGAGGTTGTCTTCAACTAATGAGTCCAGCAGCAAAGTTACTCAAGTCCGTTATTTTTATGTTTCTGAATGTTCTAGAATCTGGCACTATTACGACTAGGGAATAATCCTCTTAAATGCAGCTGGGCATTTTCCTTTTGTCTCGGCCATTAGGTGGCGAAGGACTGGGAATTTGACATTTTTTCTTCATCAAAGGCTAGTCGCTCTTTTACCAGAATTTTTTCCACCAAAGGAGGTCGTGACTGTGCTCAAAGTGTCGGCACAGGGGCGATAATGTTAGAATTTTTTCGAGCGAAAATTTTATGCCGGCTAATGCATGGCGCGGCCTACAGAGTATGTGAGACTATGGGTAATAATTTTGAAGGGCAAATACTCTCATTATTAATCGAGCAAACAGTGACTGCTTCTAAGAATAACTCTCACACGTTTTTAAAAATGCAGTACTGTGGACTTCCGGTTAGCGAGCTGTTCTGTGTGTGAATGTTTCAGTTTACGAATCGTCGTGCGAGTCTATTTTCTGCTCAGGAAACGAATAAACATAATGTAAATGAGCAATTTTCTGTGTTCGGTGACTTGTATCGATGACATCCTTCGGATCAGTTATAAAATAAATAATTGAGAATTATGTGCTCTGTTTGCAAGTATTTCAGTTTACGAGCCCAGTATCGGAACAAATCATAGTTGTCCGCCGAGTATCTGGATATAACGCTTACTTTTCATCATTGAAATTTTTTAAATAATAAAGGTCAGGGTAAAAATAGTGTAAAAATTCCAGAAATATATTTTTTTACTTCAAAGTAATCGACAGGATTCTCTTGTACGTTTGAATTTTTAGTTTTTTACTGTAAATCGTACGGAAGAATTTTTTCATCAACGTCGAAAAACTTGATTCATCCATTGAACATTTAAACGTGGATAATTTATTAATGTTTCCTCAATATACATAATACTACTTAGTGGGCCTACGCACTCGTATAACAATCCCTTAGAAAATAAATGTATTTGCTACAGGCTGACGAATTGGCATGATGGTTAAATCATGGTACATGAACAAAAAACTGACAGCTAACAATAATTTTGCATTATTTCCGTCATTCTATGACTGCTTTACCTGGATGAGACATTTTCTTGCCGCTTGCTATGATTCTTTATTACACTTGCTATACATGTGTACTACACCTGCTTTGTCTTTAAATCTATAGCAGTTTATGTGCATTTTAATCGTTATAAGCCACACCTGTACCTATAATAATACCCATTAAAACCAAATAAAAACAAACTTTAAACCTTCTCACATTCCTCAGATTTTACAAAATTGATTTGCATACAAAGTTAACAATTTTGCAGGTTTCTGTGTTTGCTGTGTATACAATATTGTCACTGGTGTTTTAGCTTTCTAAAGGATGAAATAATTTCAGTTTCTTCATTTCCGTGCTTTCGGTAACAAGTTTTCATTCGAATAGTAGGTATATGCTTTTGCCTAAGCTAGTACACTCGTATACATACACAAAAAGTTAATATTCAACAAAAGATTGAATTAGGTCATACATATTGATGCATTCCCATTTACATATTTCATTCGGGAAAAAGAACAGCGGGATGTAGACTCAAAACTACGATTATTTAAGTCTTTCATTACTTACACCGGGACTCTCGCAATTTTGCTATGAAGTCACCGATTACAGTTAAATAAAGGTTGTATGCCATCAAAAAACATGTTTTTATAGTGCACCGCAACTAAAAGCTAACTTCATTTGACAGGCCTGCATGATGTGAAGGCATTTCTATTCCATATTAGTATCCGCGTCCTACATCAAACATGGCTTAGAGTACGGTTGTCCTGCATGATTATTTGTAAAATGCATAATTGCAAACTATGAGCCGTCATTTATTACATCCTGTTCATCAGACGTAGCAATAAACACAGCCTGCCGGACTGGTGAATCGTTGAAATGACCAATTTTGATTGAGCTTGTCATTTCCATAATGGAATCATAATTTTGAATAAAATTAAACTAATTTTGGGAGTAGCTCGTATGTGTTACGCATAGAAAGAAGCACCAAATGAAAACTAAATTTGTTGAATTTCATGATAACAGAATTCAAATGAAATGTTTGAAACGAAAATGTTAAAAACATTTGTTGGTTGAGAAATGTATTGATCACTCAGTGTTATGGAGGAGATATATATTTCTGAGTTTGACTTATGTTTTTATTTCCACGTGCAATTTTTATTCAACAGTGTTTAGCATATGCATATATGCTTATGCTTGGAAAATACGCGCACGAAGAAATGCTTGACGATTTTTTGGTGAAAGCAATGACTTCCTTCAGTCTTTATGAAGCTTTTAAAAAATGTGCTACGTAATTCAAACGAAAGTTGGCTATTGTTTTAATTGTCATATTTGTTTATTATTACAGTCGTAGGCTGGTGGCTGAGGGCTCCAACACTTGCCAGAAGCCTATTTGAAGCCTTTTTTGGAGGGCTCCAATTCTACCAATCAACCATTACAGTCGTTACCTTTGTTATTTAGCATAATTCATCATCAGTATCATCGTACACTAAAATCAACAGGCTGTTCTCATATGCTGTCTGCTTTTCACCGAAAGAAATCTGCTTTATACTGTACGATCATAGTTTATACTGATACTGAACAGGTAAAGCTGTTACTGAGACCCGGATATGTTCCAAAAAAAGGCCGTATTAAGGGGCAATGGCGGTACTAGGTTTTATTGCAAAAATATTCTCAAAAAAATGAATTTATAAAAGCTAATCATAATGCCTTTGTATATAATCAGCATATATGTTGATTAAAACTATCTAGCCAACAAAATACTTGTTAAACATTATATATGGCGAATAGCAGCAGTAGCAGAAAAAAAGCCGTTGTAGCTTTTTGAGGAGCTAATTTCTGTTCGAAGTGCATTCAAGTTATAACACATCCGATGATTTTTTCTCAGGACTGGAAACAAATAGAAACATGCAGTTCGTTTTCAAATACCCGTGCACTCGTTGTAAATCTGTTACAGAGATGGCAGCCCTGTATAGCTCACAAAACTCTTGCTGCAGCGGCGAGAATGAGGACTGTTTTTGATACTTAAAATGGTGTATGGCGTTTGTATTTGTGCTTGCCTTGCGATAACTGCTGCTTCGTTTCAGAATTGAAAAAAATTCTCCATGTCTCATTCATTGGCACATTTGATGAAAAAAAAGAAAAACATAATACCATTTATCCCACCCATGTAGCCTTGCTGTCGTCCCTCAGCATTCATGGTACATACTTGGAGAACACTTTCCGTATTTCCAGGTCTTCAACAAGAATTGTGTGACAGATCCATTCAGAATGTCAACTTTGCAGGTGACGTATGCCACACTTATTCGGCGATCCTACAAAACAACTTTCTCCATTCATTCGATCTTGTCGTCAGACTGGCTGTTGTGGCTGGATGCTATACGACATTTTGCTTTCTTTGAACTATCGTACATACGAATGAACATCACATACACCCATGACATCATTACCACATGTCTCACTCAACTGGCAATGAATTTTAATCGGTCTCACACCAATGAAATTAGGAAAACGAATGATTACACGCTGTTCTTGTAAAAAACATCGTCATTTTTAGTATTAGAAGCAGTCCTCACCCTCGCCTCTGCCGCTAAAGTTCTGTGTGCTCCGTCAAGATCTCCGTCATGCATTCACAATGAGTTCACGCGTATTTCAAAACAAACTACATGTTTTTATATGTTTCCAGTTCTGAGAAAAAACACAGGATATGTTATAAATTAAATGTCCCTTGTATAAACGACGTCAGCAGAGCTTGCAAAAATTAACCATAGTTACAATATTACTTTTATTATGGTTCTTAAAATTCTGTTTATTATTTACCATAAAATACAAACAACTTCACTTTATGAATTCCTGTAATCATGGTATTTTAATAAAGCTTTCGAGAATTTCAAATTTATTGGTATTCTTATTACATAGTGAACACATGTAATCCCTTTTTTATATTTTTTGAAAAAAATAAATAAAAAATTGATAGTAAATTTTGTGTTAAAATCAGGAATACATACTGAAATGTAACTTTGTACAGCAAACAAAATTGCTTCAAGCGTGAATGGGAGCTCCATGTTTTAAGAAGTATGTGTCTTTGCATAGTATAAACGAAAGTATTCACTAAGACGTATCAAAGTTTTGAAAGTTTGTTTGAAACTTGAACCATTAGTGGGTGATTACGGCCGCTTTGAATTGCATTTCATTGTTCTGTTATGTATGGACGCAAAACATCTGTGGCCTCTGTTCTCATCCCTAAGTAGTGCTTGAATAGTTATTGTCACTTCAAAGACCTTTGCCAAGTTCTGGTAACCTAAATTTGCAGAGCCGGAAGGCGAAAGAAACGAATAGTTTTAGTAACAATATTCGAAGAGGAGAGAAGGGAAGACGACTGTTTTACAGCGCGTTTTAATTTGAGACTTGGTTCTCCACATTCTGTAGATATAAGATAAGATTGTTTAGTGTTATGAGGGTATTTCTTGGCGGTGTCTGTCGTCGTACGCTTTGAGAATTGACGCAGCTTTGCAGTTTCCCGAACCGCAAGTAGCTGAGTCAGCAAAGCTTGTAGCAAGAGTCCATTTCTACCTTAGTTCTTGATTAAGCCTTATCGTTCAAGCTTTTCTCCTCTCACAGAAAAGGCTGGTGTTCCCTGCAAGTAGTCTTTCAATGAGATGTCTGTATACAAGTATGTATGCTTCTTTCTTGTTACTGCGCTCTTTTCCTCTTCTTCCCTTCGTGATGTTTACGGGGCCTGTTCGTGCCTTTGCCAGAGGGTGCTCTCAGTAGCAACTCGGAAATTTTTGCTGTCATGGAATCACAGAGACTAATACAGGGTGTCTCAAAAAAATGTACTTACCCTTTAACCGTTGCTAACATGCTGTCTTCTTTGTGTTGCAGGTGTGAGGTTCGAACCTTTGCGAACATGATTAAATGTGATTAAAGAATCATGTTCACAAAGGTTCGAACCTCACACCTGCAACACAAAGAAGACAGCATGTTAGCAACGGTTAAAGGGTGAGTACATTTTTTTGAGACACCCTGTATATGCTGAAGTTTTAAAATATATGACTAATCACTCAGTATTAATATAGTAATTACTGTTTAGCAGCAATTAAGAACTGAAGTAACTTTCTCGGAATCATTGGGAATAAATAGATAAAAAATATTCAATGCCTCAGCTTTTAATTACGGATTTACGTAAATTCAGTTCACTGAATACCGTTATGTATGTAAAATGGGTTGTGTAACAACCATTTTGAATTTTTTGATAAAGTTTACGATCATTTCGTCAACTGAGGATAATGACCACATTAGAGTGCTAAATCTCTCAAGATGACAGCAAAATATTTGATCTCACATTTATAAATTACTGTGATACATATGATGTTTATCTATTTATGTATTCTATGTGAAGTATGAGATAGTATGCAATGTCCAGCTGTCATCAACTACGGGAAACTGTCTGAGATTATTTTTGTTATTATTATATAAATGAAATTATTAGCTTTGAGCCCTCTTTAGTGAATTGCTAACTCACACTACAAGTTGTCTTGTATCCATAGCAAGTAACAAGTGGGTACTTTCCGCCGGCCAATCAGCGGGCCAGCTACAGTGGCTGAACAGCTTCAAAACGCCTATATAACCCGGACACTGAACATAGGCTTAATACACATGACACCCCACACCACCACACCTAGCATCAATTCCCCTCTAGACAACTCTTTATAGAGACCACCTACAAGAACAAACCCCAACGACAGACCGTCACCACTCAATACATGTGCGCAGAGCGCTCATTTCTATTGCCCTCCGAGTATCCCCTCTGTTTCACCCCTTTACTTAGGTACACCCTGTGACAAACTCTCTCTCAAATCTTTCCTATTGGTACCGATCACCACCACCAGGCTGGTCTTTCCTATTGGTACCGACCACCACCACCAGGCTTCTTCTTGTCTACCAAGCGCTCCTGACTCCAACATCTCTCACCAGCCTCTGCCAAGTTAACCTCGAGTCACAACTTCTCACCACGCTTGTTGCAGGGAAAGCACTGGGCTATGACTCCTAAAGAAGCAGAGCACCGGGGCATTATCCATGAGCCAGCTATGACTCTAGTGCTCACTGCACTAGTAACAGACATATTTACAGCTCTACTGCGCTGCTGTAGAACTTTTTTAAAGCACCTTTATGCATCTTAATATAAGTGTAGAAAATTCTCCCCGTGTCATTATCCTGTTGGGTTTCTCGAAGGTTCCTTACTCCCTCAGACGCTCACTCCGAGTAAAACAAAATAAAAAGGTATTCTGTTCTTAGTCCGTAAAAGATACCGTAGGTAAGAGAAATTTTAAGGCTGAGACTAAAGAAAGAAATTACTATACACTTTATACAATCAATATTTTTTTGCGCTCATGGTCGAACAAATGATTAGCGAACATGAAGGAAGGATTTCGTTGGTTGAAAGTTTTAAATTTATACTACGTCGCTATTGTAGGAGGACTTATGGTTGTAAAATTCTTTTGGGAATGGATTTTCTATGAACTAATACGAATAATTCCAATTTTATGCTATAGTTTAAATGTAATCCCTTTATATGGAAGTAAGGGGCAATACTGTCAATAAAGTAATATTTCGTTCGTTCCATTCACATCTTTGAGCGTACTTCACTGCTTTAAAACAGTTTTATTACTTTTCAGTAACGACTACATTTATTTTGAAAATCTTTTTCTACTTCTTTGCTAGAAATGAACAAAGGCTCAAACGTTTGAAGTTAATTTAATTGAGGAAACAAGAAACATTCCTCATTAAATAGAGAGTGCGAGCGTAATATGCTGCTTTAGAAGTCGCACAGCGTCGTTGCATGACTCTGTTCCCCTTGGCTTGAAGTCGGGTAGTAAAGAGAAGTTAAGTGCTTTACCGTATTACACGTGTCAGTTAATTTAATGTAATCTAGAGTTGAGCTGCGAGCAAATAATTAGTCTATCGAGGAAAGTCTTCATCATTACGAAGAAATCCATGCTCTAAACATGGTAAATATTTTCAGCATGTTTTATAAAGAATGAGCACGAGGCCAACATTTTGCAAACGCTAACTGTACTACGACCAAAAATTGATACCAAAACACCCCATAAACCTAATTTGTTCCTAGAAATTAGCGATTTTATGGTACTAAAGACTAGCTGTTGCATGAGAAGAGTAAATGACTGGAGGAAAAAAATGCTACCCAGTGTCTGCATTACTAAAGTATTGTTGTCATGATGTCTCTCTTCTGTACCGTGACTATCGTAGACAAATCAGCGAGTATAAAAGAATCGAACCTTTTATGATGAATCGTCTAGTAAGTCAACGTCCTGAGTAACTTATTCGTTTATATCGACGTGGATATGTTGATGCTGAAATTATTTGCGAAGAAGAATGAGAAAAGTTTTAAAGGTGTTCGACCAAGATTGGGAGGTCATATTTATGCAAGTATTACAGGTAGACGAATGCACGAAATCCAATCAAAATATTATGGGTTTGGAATCATATTCTGGTATTTTCATCATAACGTGCAGTGTAAATTCAGTAAAATCAGCTCGTCAAGAAGTCCGAAGTGTAAAACGAATTTCATAGGCTTGGGTTCGTAAAATTTGTTGAGGAATTTTGTTTATAAAATTGCAACAGAAAATGATACGCACGGAGAAATATGCAATATATGTATTTTTTTTTACCTCTACGAACAACTTTAATCTACTAAAGATTGATATGAATAGCTTTCCTTCTAAACTAAAATGAGTTCAGAATTTGTTCACTTTTTAGAATGAAAGTAATTATCTCAACTGTAACAGTTTAATATATTTTTATAAAACCTGCTTGCTGCATTCCCGTACCTCCATCGTCCTTATGTGGAACAACTTTGATTATATTATTTAAAAAATTGTGAGGTTACAAAAACAAAAATTTACGAGTGTTTTCTACAAGTGCAAATGAAAAGTCGAGATAAGAGAATGAAAGTATCAGATGTTCTGCAATTTTAAGCGCTCAAAGTCATGAGAAAGAGTAATACTTAAATGTGACGTATTTCAATTGCATCATTCATAGCTCAAGTTGCATCATAATTCGTAGTGGGAATAACAATTTTCATTCATAAAGAGCTATAAATTACACCTTATGAAAAACGATCGTTACAGTGCTGTGCACCAGACGGGGCACAATGACATAGTTTCGTGCTAAGAAAGCAAGAAGTTGTGCAATTGTGTTAAAAAATTAATGCAAATTCTAGGTAATCTTTTGTTCACTTCGTTCATGCTATTCATCACTTACAGCGCATGATTTTGCCAGCACGAAACAGTTGGTGCACAAGTAGCTATTAGGGCATCGTCTGAGTCAAAGCAAGAAATAGACCTTCCCCAGTACCAGTTAGCTACTCGTTCTTCGTTGGCATGTTCAGTGCCTTTCAAAAATAGGCTTAGTGATAATACATGCTCATACTGGTTGACCTAGGTAACATATTACTAGCTCCACTGTTTCAGTTGAGGAAATGTAATGGCAAATCAACATTTAGAGCTTCGCTTTGGAATTCTATAGCGAGTAAACGTACGCTGAAACCTTGTTTGTATTTTTATCTGCAGTTTTTAGGTCGTGATAGGTTAATAACCAGGTGAATATGTTTTAGTAGCTTCAAATAACATTGGGAAAAATATCAGTTGAAGTCAAAAACTCACACCATCCAACTTAACTTAAAGGCTAAAAATGCAATTGGTTTATTTTTGAAGAAACCGCATGAATTCAGAATCATTCAGTAAGTTATATTTTACAGCTACATTGATTGGAATTCATATAATTGCCTTCATTTTTTCCCAGAAAAAATTCCAGTCGACGAGACTACAGCTCAATAGAGAAATGTGTAAGAAAATGAATAATTCCAATCGAAAGAAATTTTAAAAAATAATTCAAGATCTCGAACAGTCCCATACATTTAGTTCTGTCCTAGACTGGAATCACTATCATTTTCGCACCTGTGGTATAAAGAAAATACAAATTTAGGGTTTTTTGTGTGTCATTGGTATTACAGTGACACGCACTTCGCGTGTCTGTACGAAAAAACTGCGAATGCAGTTTAACTTTTTCATTCGTCTCAATAGTTTCTATACCATGAGTGAGACTTGTGTCATGTCTGAAGGTGCTTCTAGAACTGAAGTTTTCACTACTTCTCTGGGATTTGTGCCAATAGAAACTTTGTTTACCCCATTCAAGTGCTCGAAAGTTAAATGAAAGTTGATGTTGGTGATGCACTGACTCAGGAGGAACTCACTATCCTTTTTCAAGAAAATGTATTGTGGTTCGATTGGCTTTGCATCATTTTGGTACATGGTTCTCACAGTTATTCGGTTTGAGTTAATGGATGTAAACCAGCCGATCAAATATCAGTTGTTTACAATTAACGCAGGAACCACCACAATCGAAAATGGAAGAATACTTTCCAAATATTTCTGTAATTGTTGATGAATGTATTTATTGTTATACTTCTGCATAGAAATAGGATTTTAATTAAATGGGAAATAAAAGTGATTGTGAATTAAAAAATAATCTGGAAGAGCTTTGTGTAAAAACTAGGGAATAGAAAACAGTTTCAATTTTGTTCATTGAATGAAATTTATAGTTCTGAATCAATTTCATGAAGAACATAAAAAATATCTTTTCTCAATGGATGGTTTCTGATTCAGCAGTCAATGACGCTTACTATTTACAAAGTGCTATAATGGTTCTAAGGCAAAAAATTCTGAAATTTAGCTAGCATAATTTTTGCGATTCTAAGCGTTCTAAATCTCGTTTAGCTCATTTTACTAGCTCTGAGTGTGAATAAATGCATACAAATCGTTTTTTGAAAAATGAATGCACTTGGATATAGAAAATCGAATCGAGCTTATGGATTGTTGAACTATTAATGATAGTGGTAAAATAACTAGGGATTAATCTTAAACATTCCTCCCTGTATAACTTGTTGTGTATGTGTCCCAATATAGAAAAGAATAGAATGAGGCTATAGGAACGAACCTTCTGGCCCATTCTTGGGTCGGATAATTACTTCGATAATTATTCGGTTGTTTACCCAAGTCTCATGCCGTATTTCTAGCCGCGTCAACCATGTCGGCAACGGGATTCGAACCCGGGTCTTTCCGCTCGCAAGCAGACTCGCTCACCAGTCGACCAAGCTGGTGATAGTCGACCAAGCTGGTGATGTCGACCAAGCTGGTGATGACCGTATGACCGTATGAATTATGTGGAAGGAAAAGGTGCATATGAAAAGCATTCAATTATGAGGTACAGATTTCTATGCACAGTGAGCACAAACTGTACTGCAGTATTTCAATTCTTAGGGAAACATACGTTTTCAAAGTTCAAACTTGAAATTGTATTCAGGGATTTGAAATTTGATGCTTAACAATGTGTCTTCTGATTAGTTTGTTTTAATTAATCAACGAACCAATATTATTCTTTTTCTTGAACATGCATATGATTACTTTGTTAAGAGGAGCAAAGTTACGAAACACATTTAAGTACCTTTTATTTCTAAAACCACTGTTTAGTAGGTGAAGATCTCACTTTGAATGCGGCAAATTAAGCGAAAACTTGAACTGACGTCAAAAGCCTTCGTGGATAACAGCGTAAAATCCGCCGCCGCGCCTAGGCCCATAAACTGCTCTAACACGGCTCCTGCACGCCGTATCTCTGGATTCAGGCGGCTATCAACTGAGGTGTATGCCGTGTAAAATGAACTCTTTAATTATCTTTGTGAAATTACGCTGCAGTGTTAACACTGTTGTACGCAGCTTAAAGCACGCATCCGTTGTCTTTAAGGCTAGCATTATTCAAAAAATATCGAGGATATGAACATTGTATGTGGATAAAAGGTTAATGGAGTTTCTTACGGTTCAGTTATAGAAATGTAGTAGTGAACTATGTAATTGATAGCAATTTATTCAATGATAAAGCTCACGAAAGTTTGGAAGTAATTGCTAAATTTTAATGAAGATGCTTCTGAAATACATTGTAAATCCCGTCATTGAGTAATACATGAGTAAATTCAACGTAGTAAAAAAGATTCAAAATGTTTTCATGAATTTTATAATCAATATTTTCTGCATCATGAAGCCTATTATGAGAGTAATTATATTTTGTCGCTGATCCCGCAAATTTAACAGACACTAACTCGGCTTTCTATACTCGCACTTTTGGTGTGCAACAGGTAAAAAACATTGAATATTTTTGAAACCAATCACTGTAGTTTGACGACGCTGCAGCAATACCAACACATTTTCGATCAGGAAAATGGAAGATCACTTTCGATGTTCATAAATTGAAAATCAGTAAAAAATGTGAATGCACGACTTAGCAATGATATTTTTTATGGGAAAAGTTTATCGTGAAGTAGGAAGTTTGTACTCAAATGGAATAATTAGTAAAGCACAGTTAATGGTGTCTATTTTAAAAAGCTGCTGATTTCCAAATATATTTCGAACGCAAATTGTAAAAGAAAGAACTTCACCTGAGTTTCTTCATAAATGGATCAAATTCACAGAAGTTAAAAATGACGAATTCACGACACGAGTGAAATTTGAAGCAACTAGGCACATTTTGATGGGAAATAAAATAATAACAGTAATTCTTCACAAGTATTTAGAATTGGTATAATTCAAATGAAAATTTTTCATAACTTTGGATTCCGTAGCCGGTAGATCATACTTTTTTAAACTAAAATTTATTTAATTAACTACATGAAGGAGTCCACTCTAGTACCAACTATACGCCGTACTGATAAATCTTCCAGTAAATATTTCTGAAAAAGCAGTACGCTATTCGCTAAACTCTTTTATTTAAAGGGTTTTTCGTTACAGTGACGTGAAACACAAAATGACGTATAATTTATTTTTAGATCAATAAAGAGTTCACGTTTGTTAGTCGTGCTTTTGGTGAACTTTTAACACTGATAACCTGGAAGACTTTTCGTCTTAGTTTCGAGAGAATAAAGATCTGAAATTCGTAACGATTTCGTGAGGTGCATTTTCAAGCGAAGAATGGTAATTCTAGTAAACAAATTTTTCGTCATGGAAACAGTAACCGAGAGCATATTCAACAAACGCGTACTCTGATGAAACTTTAGCCTACTCGTTCAAGAATGTATTGGCCCTTGGCATATACATATATTTTACTATTAAAATTAGTTTATATTCTTGTGTGCTTCCTATTTAAATATATTATCAAAAATATAGTCTACTGGACCTTGATTCGACCATAAAAACTATAGCTTTAGTAGTCAGAAAGCATGCCTACCTTTGTTTGGACTCCAATTGAAGCCTGGCAATACGTGCGTAGGCATGAAAGACACGGAAGTCCGACAGTGATTGCCATTGTTATAGGTTCACAGGTGTCTCTGAGCGATTAGCAACGTACAAGACATTCAAAGTTTATTACCGTTCACCGGGTAGTAAACATGAGGGTAAACTTTGTTTCATACCGAACACACCCATGCAAATTTTGCAATAGGTACTTCGTTCAGTAGAAATGTAATTGCCACTACTCAAAGAGCGTTTAAAGGATAAACATTTAATTACATTTGCAATAACCTGCATTCCAGTGAGAATTCAAAACTGGTAAATGCGTGCATTTAATTTGAGTATGCTCAGGGCATTTACATTTTTCTCTCTGACTAAGGGTGATCCAAAGTCTCATAATACAACCTCAAAGTCGGGGAGTATAACTAATTGTATCTCAAAGTGAAAATTTCCCACCGCCAAGGAAACTTCAGCTGCTAGTTTTATGCAAGTGCAGAACTTTTTTCCTTATATTTTGTGTACATGTTACGCTTGATATCCATCTGGGATTAATTTTATGCTACGACTTGAAATTGTTTGTCAGAAACTAGACGCAGATGTCTGCTGAAATTAGCTTCAATCCCTCCAGATCCCTGAAATAACCAACGAGTTTTGTATGAATATATGCGCACAAAATATGATGCTATCAGGCCTCATGTTGACACCACTGCCTCGGAAGATGAGGCTGCTCTTTTACCTCCTAATTTTTGTTATCTCTTCGCATCCATCAATGCGTGATTGACGTTCGTCGATGATCAGCCCGTTTAAAAAATTGTCCCGGGGTTTCGTAAAGCAATTTTATTTATTGAGTGGTTTTTCTTCAACGAGAGTCCGGTGCATCGAATGTTTGTGACACAACATCAGTCTCCATCGCAAATAATACAAGCAGTAATATATATTCCAATACTAGCAATAATCCATATTCCAATACTAGCAGTAATCTATATTCCAATACTAGTAGTAGTCTATATTCCAATACTAGCAGTAATCTATATTCCAATACTAGCAGTAATCTATATTCCAATACTAGCAGTAATCCATATTCCAATACTAGCAGTAATCTATATTCCAATACTAGCAGTAATCTATATTCCAATACTAGCAGTAATCCATATTCCAATACTAGCAGTAATGTATATTCCAATACTAGCAGTAATCCATATTCCAATACTAGCAGTAATGTATATTCCAATACTAGCAGTAATCTATATTCCAATACTAGCAGTAATGTATATTCCAATACTAGCAGTAATTTATTCCTAATTGTCAACGGAGTTTTATTTAAATCACTGTCAATGACTGTTTCAAAACTTTGTTTTCACTTTATGTACATATGATACTTACTCCACTTTATAAGATTTTACCGCATGAATTGCGATGGTACTGTGAGCTCTTGAAATTAATTTAGTTCTTTATCCTAGGTTCTTATAATATAATTTGTTCTCCATTGTTTGGGCTGATTTGGATTGGAATAATATTGACAATATTTCTGATTAATCTGGAGAAAATTTTCTACTGTGCATCTGAAAGCTGGCGGTCCACCTATGAATAATGCTTCCTCCATTTTCTAATTACTGAACCAACAATGCAATTTAAACTGCATTGTTATTACCCTGTAGCTTTGACCATCGTCCTGGGATTCGACTATTCAATCTTGAGGATCTGCACCGAGGTCTTTCGTTGAAGGCATGATGCTTACTGGCTAACTATACAGTAGGATACAATTTTTTAAATTGAAGATGCTCTACACTGCAGAGGTGTAAAATGACAATCAGATGGAAGATTACGGGCACAAATAAGGTGAAAGTGCTCTTAAATTGTTCTTTTTATTTTCAAAATCTAGTATTATCTCTATTTAATAAAATTTTGATTAAAAATCTGATAATAAAATTTTCCATCACTAATCAATACTTTTTAGCTTAACTAATTTATATATTTTGTAATGAAAAGAAAAACTCTCAAATGTCCTGTTACATTTACAGTATTTTTGCATGCCTCGTGACACAAACCTTATTCTAGTAAAATCCGACTTAGAAATTGTCATTATGATTTGTGAACCCTTATGCATATCAATAATGTTTTTCGAAGTGTGCCGAATGCTTCTTAATTAACCTAACTGTATATCATAAAGTAGATGACTATCGTTTGTTGGAAATCGCACAATGCTTTCATTTGACTTTCAAAATTCTCAGTGTTTACGCCTCAAGAGGTCCTCATCTTTTATGTATCACCACGAAACGCATGAAATTATCATTAAAAAACACTGAATAATAACAGGACCCGCATTATGAATGTAATGTGCTCGAAGTGATGGGCAACTGGCACACTTAATATTCTTCGTCCGGCTGATTTATTTTTAAACATTTTACCTTTTATCCTCAATTTTTTGAATGTGTAACTGACAGTGGAGTTGGGGGGACCGACAGACTTGACTAATAGAATGCAGGAAATGAAAACTCTTCACTCATTTTCTGGAGGGCAAAAACCGAGAACTAGTACGACGCTCACTTAATGAGCTCGGTCTCAGCTGTCCAGCAGACTCTAAATGCCGTCGCTTCGGATGAAGTGATGTTTCCAAATATCCTGTCTCAGAACTTTGCCTCTCACTAATTATTTGCTAACGTCCTTGACACTTCTTGAGAGAAAGTTTTAACGAAGAATTATGCATTCTTGGCGGAAACCTCGAAATGTAAAAAAAAATAGTCAAACCATTAGTTTTAAGTCCCTCTGCAGGATAAAAAAATGGTTTCATTATATTATAAAATTCGACGTTTAAAATTTTTTCATGATATTCTACCTTGAATTTTCATCAAGTATGTTCGAAAACTCTCAAAGTGCAATGTGTATCAAAATTATACCATGATATGTTTCGTTCTGCTCTAAAAATAACGACATAAATTTCCTCTTAACATTCAATGAAGTGTTTTTCTCTTAAATCTCTATGCGATGATATTGTCCACGTATTATACTGAACAAAAATTGGTTTACACACCAACATAAGATTTATAAAAATCATAATCTCTCTCTTTAGAAGTTACTGTCACGGATTTGTAGAAGTTGATGAAGAACAATAATAATTATTCTACGTAGATAGACACCCGTAGCAAGTTTTGCATTTGATACAGAAAGAATAATTAAATTCGGTAAAATATTTATCATAGAATTATTTGCACTAGTGAGTCCATAATGATACATATTGAATATAGCCTTATGAATGTTTATTTACTAAAGAATTAGCTGATATGATTGAATATGTAAATTTACTTTTGAACAAAATATGTTTCTTCTTCTTTAGAATTAATCCTGAAAAAATAATTCGTTCGGAAATAATTCATCGAATACAGGATTCATTTACTGACAAACTATGCACAATTATTCAACTAATTTCCAAAATGGTAACGAGTTCCTGCAACCCAAAATTATTTCGGTCTTAAAGTTGCAGCTCGGCAGTAATTCTGCTTGCTCTGCATCTAATTACACATCCTGCACCAAATATCTTATTGCAGAAGAACATGCTCCGGTTGACAGCATTCGATATTTAGCAATGCGTATTACATGTAACGAGATGGCGTTTGCAAAGTTTATTTACAAAATTATTGGCCTCGACATTGATTTAAAAAAAGGCTGCCTTATTTTTACCAGGTAATGAAAAAATCTATTTTTCATTCGATCCGAGGTGAATGTAATTAATCCGAGGACTGAAAAGGCTGAAATAAATTTAGCTTTCTCACACGTGTTTGATCATTCCTCAAATCAGTCGTATCAAAAGATCATCACATGTACTAAATAAAGTACAACCCTGCCTTTCCTTGTGCCTAATTCAATTAATTCTCGTGTCTCGGAAGTGAACCTTAGGTTGGACCCACGACGTCTGCAATATAGTCAAAATCTTTCATATCAAATGATCATTATATGTACTGAATAAAGTACAACCCTGCCTTTCCTTGTGCCTAATTTGATAAACTGCCGTTTCTCGGAAGTGAAGCTTCAGGTCGGACCCACGACGTCTGCAATATACAGTCGTAAATATGTCACAGACCTGTCAACTGCTGAACGAGGCTGTGTTGCTAAATGAGGAAAGGTGGCTTGCCTGTCCACCTTCATACTCTGCCTCTCTTCTGTCTGAAGTACAGAAATCTGACGGCTCTGACGCTGTGAGAGAAGGGTGCGAGAAATGAAGCTAATTTTTCGAGACGAGAGAACGAAATACCAGTGGCAAGTTTTAGACGCTCCAAAAAAGAAGCTTTGGATTTATGAGGAACTGGAGCTATAAAGAAGCACTGTGGACAATTTGCTTCGCTCAGACGGGTTTCCAGAAACGAACTGCTTTTTTCAACTATTTTGTGGTCCAGGAAATATTAAACCTCAATGTTCATTTTATATATAATAAATAGATTAAGAAATTTGAAAACAGAACTCATATGTCATGGAAAGGTCTGACCCAATAATGTGGACGTTATAAATCGATTTCATTTGAAGGCAAAAAATCATTTAAGAAAAAAGTCGGATTTATATTGTACTGAAATTTTTGTAGTAAATAAAAGTGCTAAAATAGGTATCATACAATACTGTCCATGCATTTAGATATGGCAGGCCCAACATTGTTAATGAATTTGAACACAGAGATAAGATAAAAGATTCAACGAACCTGAGTTTTGAACTGATGTTTATGCGTGTTGCTGAAATGTCTTCAATCCAGAAACAACTTATGAACTCGGAGAATTCGGCCTTCACCACTACATTAGATTTTAGAAAATAGATTTATGTGTCGTTATGATTTTTGTAAATGCTGTTTTTTAGTTTGTAACTGCAGCTTCTTGTTTAGCATCTGACAGTTGTCTCAGTGGTACCATTGCATCTGATTTTTTTCAAAACATCGACCATACGCTCCTGAATAAAGTTCACAAGTATTAGCGTTACGATGTGCTGTGAAGAGTATCTCATGTGCCATCTTTGGGCAAAGCGTACACAATCAGAAATGTTCATAAAACACGGATAACGTTCATAGTGAATATTGCAGTAGAGTTCACGCTACAAGTTCAGTGATGCTAATCTTGAAACAGTAGTTTACAGTAGAACATACTACTTAGCCAGCGGCTTGAGCGTCCAGTGCTATTTTCATCGAATGTCAAAATATCTCGTGTAGAATTTTTAGACATTCCAGAGTGTTGTCAAATGTTCTATAGGTTCACTAGAATGTTCTCATGTGATCGTAAATAATGTGCCACAGTTGTGTTGCCTGGAAAAGAAGCATCCGCGTCAGCAATTCTGTAGCATTACTTACGATTGGCCTTCGGGTGTTTATGTCATGTTTTTTGTGGCCCTTTCTAAAGAACTCGAGTTTTATGCGTCTTACGAGCTGTTTGTTATCTTTCTTCGAGATATTATATCTACTCCAGGAACTTTGTTTCTTGTCGAAGAACGAGTAGCACAACCACGGTTTTTTTCTGTCATTGAGATACGCCAGTGACATGTCAAACTTTTGCTTCACTAACGCATGCATTTTTAATAATTTCAAAAGTATCGTGTTCTAATTCTAAACTAGAACACCTGAAGATTTCAACTTCATAAAGCCTTAACTGAAAATGAATCTACTTATAAGTACAAATGAAAAACGGAATATGTATGTACTGACATTTTGATGAAGGCATTCAAGTGAAAATAATTTAACTCAGTAGCCTACATGTTTAGTGTTCTAAAATAAGTTTCATGAGAAACATTATCCTGTAGATAACTTATATTCAACATAACATCTTATTATATCCTGTACAGTTATAGGGAATATTGAATTAACATATATGTAAATTTATCCATATTTATTTTCAGTGAAAGAGTATACAAGGAATATTTTTTCCAAAAATTAATGCTTTTATTTTCGTATGCGTGCTCCTGTGTAGGAAGCATAGTTTCATTCATCAGTCACACTATCGGATTGAGCTTTGTTTGGAAACTCAATACATCTCCTAGAGAAGTTATTAGCAGCTACGATTTGAAGCGTAGAACGAGGACAGCCTAATATTGTTAAATAATAAACAAAGACCAGCAAAATTACAGTACGTTACAAAACTATGGAATTGAAATATTGCGTGTTACCGACTGGTATCGAATTGTACCAAGATCGTATTTAAATGAAGCTTTTGAATAGTCACCAAGTTACTATGGTAGGAGCAAATAAAAAAGTGTATAATAATGCACAAAAATTCACACTCAGGTTAGATTCTCTACGGTTAAAATGGAAACGACTTTCAACAAGATTCAGAAAAGTTGTGTGTCCCTTTCGTTTCGCATAAAGTCGCCAGTGGATTTAATATTAAACAATAACTTCAATTATAATTTAGCGGTCATTCAAAAATTATTGAGCCCTGGTTTTATTCATTGAAACACATTCAGTAATCGAAAAAATACAATTACGCGTTATACAGACTTGCTTAACAGTTGACACGTGAAGACAATTCTACCACTACGCCGGATCGTCCGACTGCTTTACTGCCGTTGCACTGCTGGTTAATGTCAGGCACAAGTGGTGCTTCATCATAATAATGGATTATGCTTCCACAAAATAGACTTGTTCCTATATCTGTAGACAGTTTATCCTCAGTAATATAAGTCTTGCGGTACATGATGATTTATTGAAGGCGTCGTGATGTCAAAGACCTTCAAGTCGTACTATGGTAAGTAGAGCACTGTCTTCAAACGTGTTAGGGGGCATTTAAAAGCGATTTTTTTTCAGACAAGTTTGTGGCATTAAGGTCCGATTACAATATAGAGCGTTGTTTGCAGAATTCTGAACGAAGACGTTACAGATGAATCTGTGACAGAAACTTTCGACCTCCGTACCGACGCGTTGCATTCAATTCTACATGATGTGAGCAGTATTTGCATCCCGCACTTTGTATTGAAAAAATACCAAAATATGATATCAGCTTGAACAATTTGTTCAATTCTCAATTTGTGTTTCAGCATTGATTATTGCTTTAGAATGCGTCGATTTTCCTCTGATATGGAGCAAGAAAGCGAAACAACGATGCGTATTACTAACATACAAGTCTGTTACTATGACTGCAGTCATCGATAACATGAAAAAACAGTTTTTGCGCGTTATTGATGTTGATAAATTCTTATTTTTCATTATAATTTTTAATGTTACACAGCCACTTAATATCTCATGAAATAATTAGAGTTTCTAAGTTATGAGATCGGTCACACTATCCTCATCTATCATTATTTTTATATGATCTCTATTTCGTCCTTACACAGTTCACAATGTTAAGTGGGATCCAATTCAATACCTCACTAAACATAGTTATGTGTATAAATTGGGAACCACAAGCTAGCTCATAGCAATACATGTACTACGGGGTTTCCATTGGTGATTTGTACTGCACCTAAAGTGCACAAATGTCACGGGAAAGTTGTTGAATAACAGCAGAATAGTAACAAAAATAAATGGCTCGTGTTGTGCTGTTTCAATAAAGTATAATTTAAGAATGACGAAACAACCTTGTTCAAAGTGAAGTTTTATCAAGTTCTCATGAACTCTCACTCTCGTCATTGCTTTGTGTCCGGTTTTCGTCGTTTGACCTACCATTGAACACTCATTATTTCTTGTAAGTTTTTGCAGCTCGCATGCATGCGGGCAATGAGAGAGCGCTCGAAGCCAGTCAATGTTCTGCTCGATTTGTTCACTCGAGAAAGAGTTCTCTTTTAATGTCGGTATTAATTAACTATTCGATGAGCAATGACGTAAATTATGACATCTTGTCCTCCACGGTATCTGAATGGTGGGTACAGGAAATGTGAAGAAAATGAACAAGGAATTATCAGAATTTAATCAGCACCCACATGATACTTCTATTAAAAGTTTGATTCCACTGGCTTTTTTGATTTCAAGGGAAATGTTCAGTAACATTATAATTCATAACCGAGTCACTACTAGCCTATCGCTGTGAATGTCATATTTTTAATGAAAGATGACAAGGTTTTACGTTTTGATTCCATTCTCAAATCATATGTTATTATTGGTTGATATTTTGTATCGTGAAGAATACTGAATTTACGCTCTATTGATGTGGGCTAATTTTCCTCGTTCTTGAGTTAGCAGAGCTCCACAAAATTAGTAAGTCGGACGAAACTTTGATTACACCGAAGTCGCGGCACTCACAGAAACCGTGTGAATAAAGTAGGCTGGGGAATTTGGTCAAGATGCTATCGGTTTTTCGATTGAAAAACCAAATTGCAAATGGCACTGCTAAGTTGGTAACTGTAAAGCAAGTGCGTTATGAAGTTGTTACTGGAAAATTAAATGAACCAATGGTTGAATATTGAGAAGTTCACAGTGGAATGGTCTTTCCTAAATTGATTGAATAAGCAAGTGTAATTGTGCAAAATTTCCTCATGATTGAATGTTATAACCATCACTTTTAGAACAACATATGCATATCTGTATACCTTACATAAAACAGGTTATTAAACTGATGCACTAGTAGGGAAGGTATTGGTAGAATTATACATACGAAACAAAATACATCGTCTTTAACATTAAGGTATCAAACAAGGCTTTTAAATGCTTTATAAAAATATGAGTGCTCAGTTACATGTCGAAGAAAAATATGAACGAAGTTTGATGTATAAGATTCTGAGTTTTCATTATTAAATTTGAAGCTCTATAGATATTACCTGTTTCTGTCGTAAAAACCATATATGATAGTTTCATTTTATATATATACATATATATATATTTATAAAACATATTTTATTAATATATATATATAATATATTACAATGTATTATATAAACTTATTTTCTAAACATTGCAGAGTTCCTTTCTGATTTAGAACTTTCGTGAAGTTCTGAGTCATGAAATATTAACTATATCAAAATCAAGGCACTGACCACAATATCTGAACTCCCAGTTGGCAGTGAACATGCGGAAGATATTATATTCTTTTCTACAAAAAAATTAAATAAAACGTTAGCACTAATTTTTTTAGCTATGACTATGGCTTTCCATGAAAATCTTAGACGACTGCTGGTGACTCATAGTATTCAATAAACAATACCGCATCATGTTTCTTAATTATATTCTGATTGATATTGTATGGTGAAAATTTTCTTATAAAAAAGGGCAAATACTTAAGTTTCACCCTTTTTTATTGACTCGTTGGTATTAGTGCTAAGTTTGTGGTAAGGTGGAGCAGAATCTATAACATGCTAAAAACGTAAAATGATACGAAACAATCTCTACAATGCAATGCAACTCACTCAATTAGCCATTTGTAATATTTCTCAAATGCCTTCAGAAAAAATTGAACTAGTATTTATGATCTATCTATTTTAAGTAATAATCTCAGGGTAATTTCGTAATAAGCTCGAGGTAACTGTACTTACTACATTTAGTGAACATTTAATAGTACTTTATACTGACATGTACAAATTGTAAAGTCTTTTAGCTATTCAAATAATGCCTATTCAATTTGTTTGCTTTGGAAAATGAGGTAGTTCATGACATAGTGCATCACATTTTCGTTAGAGTCCCTTTAAATCACGAGCCAACGCTTTTCAATAGGGTTCAGGTCCGTAGCAATTGCAGGCCGAGCAATAAATTTGTCTTCATTTTAAATCCCCTTCCTTGGCAAGTTCTAGGCGAATCGATCAGCGGGTGCCTTGATTTCGGAAAGGAAGAGTATTTGGAACCCAGAGACGGTTTGTTGTTCATAAAATTCCCTCAGAAAGTTTGTTGTTATTTTTGTTACAGGTCATAGCTTATTCTTCTTTGTCACGTTACAGCCGTTGTTTAATGTTTTCAATAGGGGCTAAAGTTCAATAGTTACATTTTTATAACTATGCAATGGATGGCCAGTCGTATCAATTTACGAGATGGTGGAAATCCTTAAGCTATATAATTAATAAACGCATAGGAATTAAAATATTATAGAACAAGAAGGTCCATCAGCAGCACTTTTTACACGTTAACGTGACTTTGAAGTGCGCTAAGTACATTTTTCGCTTTCAAAATATTAATAAATTAACGTGGCCTTAAGTCATATGAAAACACCAGAAGTATAACGAGCCCGAAACGATAGTTCAGCAAGGTAGTGGTTACGAATATAAAAGAATATTATAAAAAATTTACACTCCTAAAGCCATTCTGTAAACGGAGAAGTAGAATAAAAATATTGAAACTGAACAGATAAAAACTACTGAAACAAATAAATGACTGGCACATCTAATAGGCTGACCAAATTAATGAAAGTAGCTGTTATTTAGGACGATTTGATACTTCATTCGTTGCATCAAAAATTCTGGAAAAAACGGAATATGTCTACTGGAGATTTTTTATGAAAAATCTAAGCAGAAAAGCTTACATGAAAAACCAAAGTGGCTAAAGGAGGTTAAACCAAATATTAATCCCTGTAAGAAATGATATTTATGTCATATGTATGTAAATAAATTGAATACTTGCCAATAAAATAACTTTATGTGACCTTTTTGAATAAAAATTACGAAGTTTCAAAAGCACATTATAATGTTATTAATACTGTACATTTATCAGTTTATGCTGAAAGCAAAGATTAATGATTTTATTTGTTCACATTTATGAAAATACACTGAGATATTGATATCATACACACATATTATTTACTCATAAGGGATTTAAGAAAGCATTTTTTAATTTTTGTCTAGATATTTTGTTTTTCATTTGAGACTAGACACCTTAACTTCAAGTTGAATGAGCAGTTGAGCGGGATTTTTAGGCTTATTTTCTAGTTACTTCATCTAAAAACTCATGATCTACACCGTGAACATCTATTAGTAAATGCATTAGATCTCTGTACTCTCCTTCTTTTATTCCAATAGACAGATCATTTTACTGAGAACTTACTACTGAGAGAACCTGAGCCTTGCATTTTATTGGATGTTCAAACTTGTGCTCGATTTTCTTATCGATCATATTGAATAATGATACACTATAGGTATTTTCTCTTTCTTGACTGTAAAGGGCTTCAGTAGCAAAAAATTTATATTTTTCACTTCATTCATTAATGTGGGGAAAATGTCGCAAATCACCAAGGTTTTTTACTTTCAAAATATCATCTTCAGCATTAATTTCTCTCTGAGGGAACTTCCTCTGTGAGTTTAGCATTTCATTAAACCTCTATTATTTAGTTAATCTTCATATTTGTTGCTTTTTCTCAAGTTCCGACCGTTGGGCACTAAACTGTGCCCACTTTTGTACATTTCAGATTAAAATATTTTTACTCTGCACGCGAGCATGAAAAACCAAATTACTACTTTATTCCTTTTTTGCCCACAGCAAGCGTCACTCAGAGTCACGTTTTTGCTCACTGAAGAATGATCAATAGAAGTTGAATCAAACTAATATTGATGGGCAAATTCCGAATGACCAGCGTCGCCCATCATTTTTAACCCACGTTGGTACGTAGCTTTAATTATACAGGGTAACCCAAAAAAACGATGCCCAATTTTCAAGAGCTGTAATTCAGAAGCTATTAAACTTACAAAAAATTGGAAGGTTACATTTTGTTTTCTTATGCTTTGGTATCATTGATACGGCTTCAACTCTTAAGTTGAATTACATATGAATACGAAAGCGTGATCTTAAATTATTCAAGATTTTTACCGATCGCAGAGCCTCCCCATTGTGCAACTTACAAAAGAACAAAGAACATTCATCGTTGAGAAGTATTTTCAAGCGAAAAGTTTCCAACAGGTCATTCAATCATTTCAAGAGCATTTTCCTTAAAGACGGTCTCCAACAAAGATGACTCTTTGGAGAAATGTTACTAGGTACAGAACCGAAGGAAAAAGCCTGAATCTCAACAAAGGTCGATCAGGACGCAAAAGAACGAACGATCAGAAGAAAATGTTCGAATTGTTCAAGGAACACTCACAGAAAATCCGCAAATCTCTGCAAGATAAAGTGGATTAGATGTTACTAAATCTACATTCAACAGAACTATACGTATCTTTGGATTTGAAGTGGCATCCTTACAAGATGCATGTGCGAAACAAACTCCTCGATAACGATCTTCCTCGGCGGCTGAATTTTGCTCAATGGTTTTTGCAAAGAAATGTTCGGTTTGTGGACGACATTGTGGTTGACGATGAGGCCGCTTTTCATTTGAATGGCAAAGTAAATAATCACAATGTTCGCACACATGCACCGAAGAACCAACCTCTTAATTTCAACTTTAACGTAGGAATTTCGAGAGAGAAAGTGTCTGTGTGGATGGGACTTTGTGGCAATGAACATGTCATCGGTCCTTATTTTTTCAACAACAACTTAGATGCAGTTGAATTCCTTGATCTAATAAATAGCAGGATCGTTCCAAGACTTTGAGAAACACATGGAAACAGAATCAATCGAACCTGGTGGATTCAGGACGTTGCTCCTACGCATAGAACTGTAAAGGAAAAACTGAATTAGCTATTCGGCAATCGCATTATCGCCTTGAATCATCGTATCGAGTGTCCCCCCAGATCGCCTGATTTGACGCCGTGTGATTTCTTCCTTTAGGAACATCTAAAGAGTAAGGTTTATAGGTCTCCACTGCGCGATACTGACGAACTCAAGCAAAGAATTAAAAATGAGGCCAATTTGCTGCAAGGAGATGATGCTCTCGTTAGACGAGTGATGGCGGGAATGAGGAGGTGAATGCAACTGTGTATTGAGAGAAACGGAGGAAACACTGAAGGAAACGAACAATAGGAGGAACATTTCGATTGTTTTTTATTTTAGTGGCATTTTCACTTTAATAAACGGTTGAAAGTTATTAAAAATATGGTTTTAATATCATAATATTATTTAATATCATAATATTTAATATAATAATATCATAAAATTTTAATATCATAAAATCACCAGCTTGGTCGACTGGTGAGCGAATCTGATGGCGAGCGGAAAGACCCGGGTTCGAATCCCGCTGCCGACATGGTTGACGCGGCTAGAAATACGGCATGGGACTTGGGTAAACACCGAATAATTATCGAAGTAATTATCCGACCTAAGAATGGGCCAGAAGGTTCGTTCCTATAGCTTCATTCTATTCTATTCTAAGTTTAACAAAAGTGTGCAAACAGGTTTTCAGTATCGGTCACTAAAAATACTACTTAAAGAAAACGGTTGATTCAATTCTTCTGAAATTTTGTACAGAGATGGAACAAATGTTAAGAAACAAATGTGATTTTCAATTTTTTGTAAGTTTAATAGTTTCTGAATTACAGCCCTTGAAAATTGGGTATCTTTTTTTTGGTACACCCTGTATAATCTTGTATTGTATAATCTATCTTATACTATATTAAGAGCCGCGTCCGTCCGTCCGTCTGTCCGTGTGTCACACTCTTCTAATCGATAGCTTTGATAGCAACAAGGATAAAGCTTAAGAAATACAAGAAATCATTCTATTGCATTATTTTTCTGTGGCAATTCAATTCCCTTTCACTTGCATTATGGTATCCAGAATCCACAGTCGGTTTATTTTTACAAATAGAAATTTTCTTTGGACCTTTTTCTGTTGAAATTCATCATGATGCGTCGATATTTTTAATTGATAATACGAAAAGAAATGTTTTAAATTAGTTTGACCAGTAACCTGGCTTCCACTTAGTATAAGGCCAAAAATTTTGGAAATTAAGTTATTGTTTTCAGAATTGTGATGTTCTGGAAAATAGTTTTAAAAAGGTACCTTACTTATGGGCCACCCTGTATAATCGTTCTTACGAATTTAGATAAAAAACAATCTTTATTTCCAATCAAGTACGCAGTACATAGACATTTAGTACATTGGTTTTTCAAATTCTTAAGGTTAACATTCTTAGAGTAAGGGTGATGGTGAGCTCCATGCGACGATCCTGGGATGTGTCCATGGGCTTACCGATAAGTTGAGGGCTTACCGATAAGTGCGAGCTCACGGCGTGAAACGAGAAACAGCTCGTATTCATTGCCGGGTTTCGAACCCGCAGAAGTCTTTCTGCACAAGCAGAGACCTGATACAGAATACGGGCCGCAGACCACTCGACTACGGTGGCTGCTTATAAGAGGAAATTTCGTAGGGTATACATGTATTGTAAAATCTTTCGCAAAGCCCGCGTCCACTGGCAAATTAAATTGAAAAATTTGCTAAAAACCGTGATTTTTCACGTGTGGATCTAGCAATCTTATATTATGAATCTGAAAACTGTCACTTTTAAAAGGAAACTGATGCATCTAAGCGATGAAGACGCTCCATTTTCTGCATTTCAAAACAAAAACGAGAGAGGAGACGAATCCCTTTTACTGCACAGTCGACTCTCAGTTCATTCCTAACCTCATCAGCTCTATCATGGCGTTCCATGAGAAGAATTCTAATATAGATTTTCTCATGCCATCAGCAGATTTTGTTTTCATTAATGCAGTGCCACAAATCAGGCTTTTATCGGTTTCAGAAGATGCATTTTAATATTTTATTTAGAGAATTCATGGCCGAAAATGGGGTTGCTTGCTGTTTTCGTGTCATGTCTACTCTATAAATTGTGATACACATTTCGAGTTATATTAAGTAAAAATTGTTTACTTTGAGTGTAATAACATGTGAATTTAGGCTCACCATTTTAAATTCTTTAATGAACTGTAATACATGAGGGCGAGTGCTATATGCACTTGTCTCTTTCATCATGGAAACAGCTCTGCAGGTTGTGTTACTTATTCAAGCAATAACCAACTCTCATTACGAAAACTACTAAATTTTGAACATAAGCATTGTGAAGAAAGAACGATCTAGATCTATAAGGAATGGTCATAAAGCAAACGATACTTGTAGGTCAAGAAGTACAATGCACAGAACTTCTGCCTGGCTACAAGGTGTCAGGCACCTCACCATCACGATAAAACCAATAAGTAATTAAATGGAAATAAATTGAGCTTCTCCTTTGAAAGAAAAAACAGTGAAATGACAAAAGAGGAAAACGCGCGTGGACTGCGAGAAAAGACACCTGTTTTAACATAGTAGCTCACCATTTAATTGAACGTTTCATATGTTTGCCTCTCACGATATTTATCCTAATTTTTTAACGGAACATTTAGAATTTATGACCCAAATAAATAATTTCTACTGTATTGCTTAAAATGTTCGATTATTATGACGTGACTACATGCAGCTGCGGTAACAGATCACCAAGCGAATGCATAGTTTTATATTCCCATGGAGATTTGAATAGAAATATTCAGGGTAATTTTTGTGCTGATGAACGATTATTATTTTTAACTTTCGTCAATCCGATCTGGGATTACCTTTCAAGCAGATGTGAGCTACACAAAATCTTACAGTATTGACAGGCTCATAAGAAGAATACTGTACTTCGATCGGTTTTAGATCAGCCTGCTAATACTGCTCTGAAAGTGATTGGTAAAAACCGTCGCAAGACTCCACGACATCTTACTTATGAAGCTTTAAGAGCTGGTTTAATAAGTCCTAAGAACCCACGACGAAACCGTAAAACAAGTTTAGGAAACTGAGTTCCAGATTTCTTGTTGGCAAACAAAGAATAAGAAGAGCACGCATGTAAAGCCTGAGAGACTAGTATTCAAGAAGTACGAACGAGAACTCATTTCAAAGCCGTGGAACAAAGCATACTAGCAAGAGTGAGAGCACAGTCTAGTCTATTCTGAAGACACGCAGCAGAACGCGTTGTTGAAAGGTGAACAGAAACAAACGTAAACAAAAAAGTAAATTTCCAATTAAGTTAGTACGTCAGAAATGTAATAGCATTGGTTTTTAAAAAAAAATGTGGAACGCTTCACGATTTTGCGTGTCATCCTCGAAGAACAATGGTTCTTCATTGGAGCGGTTTACAACTTCCAAATGACTGGCTATAGATTTGCGAGAAAAACAGTAACTTTAAAACGACGTAGTGCCTTCAAACAACAAAACCCACTTCAGTGATTGTTTAGACTGGTGTGACTTTTTGGAAGAACGAGTTCACTTATTTTCACTTGAGAGTGTGTGCAAGGCGACTCAGGGATTTCTCGGTCACAATCACGAGACTAAGAGTTCCTTTGCTTAAAGCAGAGTGATCTCATATGAAATCAGTGGGATCATGTCGTAGCAAAGCATACTAATTCTAGCCGACAAAAAATAATCATTGAATTCGAAAAGCAAAATTGTATACAATAAACAGTGTAGAATAATAATAACTGTTTGTATAAAAAGTACATGAATTGAGAGACATAAATAGAAAAAATTCGACTTCATATGTAGAAAACATTTGAATTTATTTCATTTCTTCAGTAATCATTCATTATGATGAGAGGAAAAGCAGCGAACACACAAGGCAACATTACATTTCAAACAACCTGTTTATGGTCTTCAGTGCATGGCTTAGACTGACACCTTCTTTGTTCAATGCACTTCATTATGATGTGCCTCCTTGAGTCAAAATAAAGGTTCGTATGGTTTTGTGATGATCCTGGTCTTGATCGGATTTTACCCTGATAAAACAGGTAAAACTTGCTGCTGGATTTTGCCAATCTCAAATATAAACTGCAGACATCTCTTCTAAACGACAACAAATCAACACAGGCAGTGGCTTCTCTGTCATCAGTATGAATCAATTGATAGATTATATTTGCATTCATTACAGACATGTCTATGATGCGAGTGAGAAGTGCACAATACGACTTATTGTCTTTAATTGGTGCTGCGTATTTACTGATGAACTAATCGTGTTTGCTTGGTGACGTCGCCCGTGAGTGTGGACTGGTTTTTCAACGTATTTCGTTTGAAAACTAAACCTCTTGCCTTCTTGTTTCACTGCAAAAGCAACACATTTTGGAAAGGTTCTAATGAATTATAGTTAGTTCAAACAGTTTCACATGTATCGTCAAGCCATTTTACACAAAGAAATTCCTCATTAATAGCAAACATGCAGTCATATGTCCCTTTCTCTTGCTTTTCTATTGCTTTTGATCTTTTGAAAGGGCATTTGTTTAGCCTGTTTTAATACTTTTTTCCGTTGCTTGAAAGCCATTGTTGCGAAGATACACTAATAATCCACAAAAACACGCTATGTGCTTGTGTTTTTTAAACTACGTAAGTATATTCAGTGCAACTTTTGACCTGAAATAGTTAATCAACTCACTCGTCACCAAAGGAGTGCTTATTATAATAAAGGTCGAAATTTTAACAGTAACCAAAGACAGCAGATAATACCCATAGTATATACATAAATCCAATGGGTTGTCCCCTAATGAATTGCTTCAGAGTATTATGGCTCTAATAATTAGCAATCATTTCATCGACAGTAAGGTGCTCTTCAAAAATGCCATTAATTTCTTGATATTATGTGGGATCAAAAGCTTCTAATATTTCTATATTTATATATACTCATATTTTACATGCTCTGGTATTTGACACTTTATTAATTGAATTCATTCGTTTGAGATATTATCAGATGGTCTTCTACAATATTATTTCGATGGGTATGATTAACTTTGTCTTTTCACAATATCAGCATTGTATATATAATTTTTGTTAGTATATCATTAATTTTTATGACCATTAGAAGTCATGGATTATCAAACACAACAAATGTAAGAAGAAAAATGTCTCATGAACGCAGAAGATGAGCTAGATTTATACACATATCAATCACAAAATAAATATTTATTGAGTGATCTCATCACTCAGAAAATTAAACCCCAGTTGACACAATGCTTTTTAGCATCACAACTGCTTAGGACGACCTGTTATTCAGATTAATGAATCTGAATTCCACCGTATCAATTCAGGAAGGGTTTGTGTATAATTTCTAAATTTTCGTGTGTTAGGTATACCGACTTTATTCCAAATGCACGTCATTCATTCAAAAAGAATTTTGTGACTATCAAGAAATTACTGATATTAGAGGAGTAGACTACATTGTTCATTGTTCGTGTTGCTCTTTGAATATTTTACTTGTATCATCAGACAATTTTGTTACTTTTTCGCACCATTTACGGCATTTCAATTCAGTTTGACAGTGAACTGTCATCGGTCAAAAGTAACAATTATTATTTGCCTCAGACTTAATAATTTATTTTGCAAATTTGATTTTAATTTTGAATAAATTTGCTAAAAGTATTGTAGATGAATTCTTCCTAAAAATTTATAAAGCGCTAAAGAAACGCCGTAGAAACACTTTTAAAGATCTGATAAAGTTAACATGAGCTATCTGTTAAACACAAATAGAAAGCCTGGAGTTATTAATACATAAATCAATTGAGAAGAGCTAATAATCCAACACCTTCAATAAAATCCCAGCAACACGCAAAAGTCGTGGAGTGAACCATAGAGAAATTTTCTTGCAAAGAACTTGGAAAAAGAGAATAAATATCACAGACTCATACTAATTATGACATGAATAAAAGATGTTTTGTAGCTGACGAGGACTTGCTTTGCAGGGAGCGCTTGTGCCGGGAGTTTGCTTTTCATAAAAGATTCTATAGAAAGTTTACCTTGCTAAAAAATGACTGGGGTCGCGCATTTAAAAAACTTTCTAGTAATTAACAGAGTAGAAGTCAACATTACCATTGATACGAGTCGTTGCATAGTAACTAATGTCAATAAGAGAGGCAGCAAAAATGAAAACGAATCCTTAATCCATTCTAAATAGAAAGTAAGACGCAGGACATAAAACACTGACAACAACCTATGACCTTTTGAATTATTTTTATATTGTCTATTGGACTCCATGCAAGATCTATGGACGTAATTATATGTTCATTTTGATACCGGGTTAAAAATAAAAGGTGCACCTCTAAGGTATATCTATAAAAGATTTAAATCGAGACTCGAAGATATTCCAACATTGTCTAGCTGAGCTTATTGTCCAGACCGGCTGGTATGCTGCAAACAATTGACATAAATTAGAATTAATTATTGAGGCATTTTGGTTCATGTTACGCATTATTCAATTTTTTTGCACTTTTACCCTCTATATTTGAGTTCTTGCATTAATTCTTGAAACTAAAAATTTTTTCGTGTTCGTGTGGACAGTGAAATGAATGTATGATTTGAATAATGTTGCTTATTATCGTATTATATTATTCAAATGCGAGCAAAATAGGCGGCAAAAATTATCTCATCGTGGAAAAGCACTAATTTTGAAAAACTAGTCTAACCTGAAAGAAAATTTCAGAACTGAATTTTCTTCTAAAAACTATAAATGAAGTATTTTTATGAAAATCCAGAGCTTGACAGAGTAATATGATTGAACTAGCACGTATGAAATCTTATTTTATAGAGGCACCAATTTTTTAATGCATACGTAATTTTTTAGCCGCTATGTATACCTATTTTATGAAGTCATGTTTGATAGATGAATGCTACACGTTTTGTTTTACACATACTCAAACACACAACTTTGCCAGCGTTCTTCATACAGGTTTCAAAGGATAACCACGGTCTAATTCAACGCATTGTATGAAATTCGTTCTCAATTCAAAAGGAGAGTATCAAAATTAATAGAGGGGAAGGAGAAATCTTCTTTACCAGTGTAACATTTGAATATTTTATGAGAGCGTGCCTTTCACATTTAGAAATTAAGCTTGTTTGCCTTTTTGCCCTTGATACGTCGCAATGCATTGCTTTTTGTGAAAATAATGGATGAATTAGTTTTTAAGTCATGTTTGTGTAGACTTCATTGTTTATTATTCCGACAAACAATTTCTCTTCTGTAGCTTTCAGTCAGGTGTATTGCATTGTAAAATAAATATTTTTTTCGTCATTGCATATTTTCTACATAAGCGATTTATACAAAAAACTTGGAAGCTTAAATTCTTTTCTATTATCTCCCCCAGTATCCATTAGCTGCAGATATAGTCAATTACAGAAAGCTCTTAACATTTGAAATATATATATAGCTTGTTTTTGCTTAGTATATTGAAGTGCAAGAAAGTGGATTCAACATATCGTTTGTCTTTTAATTACATACCATTATGCAATACTATCAATCATCTTATGCTGAAATACCATTTAAAGAACAAGTTGAACAAACAATTACAAAAAAGAACAACGAGTGATTGAGCTGTTTGTTGCTCTATAAACCATTAGGCCCCACTGTCCTAATTTTAGGACAGGCTATAAAGGCTAAATTAGCCTAACGCCAAAGTTACTTCTCCACCGAACAAAACATGGCGTAAATTTCCCCTTATATCTACACCTTTTTTATGCCAAACTTTAGAACGAACCATTTAGAATATAGGGCTAAAGTGAATGATTTCTAATGGACTTGACCTACTATACATGGTATGATGGGCGTAATGGGTTAATAGCACTCAAAAAATATTTGTGCGAACAATATTAGGTCGCATATTTAGCTTGACGCCTCAATCCTATGATGAGGCTGCCCCTCAGCCTCTCAATCTCAACTCCACGCTTTCTGTCTACCACTGATTGATCTGCATTGAGCTGTGAAAACTACGGTTTCTGAATAGTTTTAAAGACAAGCATTTTGGTGAAAGCGTTACTAAACATTGACCAATGTTTAATAAACTCTCTGCAGTCCTCGAGTCATTACGGCTTCAGCGCTGCTGCCTAAAAGCGTGTTCACTGTAAACAAAGGAATTATGATATTGTTTTCATTTATACAGGACAAACAATATTTTGAGATCAATTCAAATTTGTTTCTTTTTCTCCCCTACTTTAAAACGTGGCTTTTCATAGTGTGGTGATCTTCACCAGTGAGCTTAGTTCCTGTCGTCATAAATATTCACAGACCATGGCTTTGGACGGTGCATTATTGTTCAGCTCTGACAGCTGAATCGTGTTTATTGATCGCATAGAAAGTCTAACGATATCGTGAGCAACGTGCATAATTAATTGGTTCATCAAAAATACAAGATTTTTCTCGAAACGGATGCTATTTTCTGACGTAAGCGTAAAAAAATTATGTAAATTGACACAGTTTACGTGAAGAAGAGTTTCTAAGCCCCAAGCAAACACTTCAGAAAAAATTGTAAAAAATATCCTTGTAAAAATCATTAAGCATAAAAGAACGTCACTTGACGTAAATGAAATAGAAGAAAATACTAGTACTACATCAAAGTAAGGATTTTATGAAAGGGGAAATCATTAACATTTATTCAATATAGCCAAGGTGCAGGCGTACAATTATTCAAGAAGGAATAGTAAAGAATATTCAAGGAAAATTTAATTTATTGAATATTAGGGTATGAGAATAATTTGTGCTTATCGATTTCCAGAAGCAACAATCAACCAAAAGACAAAACACGGCTTACACTGCCAGGAATGAATTTTTAAATTCCTTCACAAGTGCATTACAATATAATCACAAATTTTGTTTCGCTCATCTCTGTATGAATGATGATCGTGTTTTTTCATTATTATGTGAGCTCTACGCTTCAATGTATACACACAACAATTTTTTGCAGCATTCAATTCTGGTAATTGACTACACTGTTCTAGAACACTTTTATCGTTGTGTTCGTTAATGGTTTGCAGTAGAGATTGGCACGTTTTCCACCATCTCCAAATCTGAGCTTCCATTTAAAAACGAACATGCTATGTTCTCCAGTGTCTTTAGAGACTGTAGAATTTTTATTTTTTACAATTTTGGGATGTTCGGAACCTTTACAAGAGAGAAATTCTACGGCATTTTACCACCTGCCCTGAATTTCACCAAGAGATGATATAATATTTTTTGAACTAAAGGCAATGCCCTTTTTTGTGTGATGAGTCTGACACAAAAAATAATTTAAATTTTGAATTGTCTGCCTCTAGGCATTTGATGTAGAATTCTACAAGCTTCTCCAGACATCTACGTAAAATCTTCAACCAATATTTTCGTGTCTCTACGACAGCGGATGTCTGGAGTGTAGGTTACAAGAATAAGGGACATGTCCGTGTAGTGCAGGGTGCAGCAACATAAACCTTTTTTTCATAGCAAAGCTCTTTGAAAAAAGGAAGTCATGCTGCCGCACCCCGCACTATACGCATGAGTTTAATTCGCCCAGCTACTCAAGTCCCTGATATCAAAATATTTTCTTGAATCCCGATGCCAGTCGTTTCTGGGGCTCCTTTTACCACAGCAAAAAATTGCCTTGAAACTCTGAGCGAAAACAATGTAGGAGACTTTGAGCTTTGAAAGTCATCTGTGGGTCCAATTTTCTCCCTTTTCAGGCCTCTTCCCTTGCAGAATGACGGAGACAATGGAGTACCATTGCTTCCATCCAATGGAGTAGGAATATTTATCAAATTGGACTTCCCGGTACCTCAGCTTTGCAGTGCAACTCATCAGTTTATTTTTTGGTCATCACAGTTTACTTTTGGTTTACTTTTTTGGTCACCAGAGTTTACTTTTGGTTTACCTTTTTGGTCATTACAGTTTACTTTTGGTTTACTTTTTTGGTCACCAGAGTTTACTTTTTGTTTACCTTTTTGGTCATCACAGTTTACTTTTGGTTTACTTTTTTGGTCACCAGAGTTTACTTTTGGTTTACCTTTTTGGTCATCACAGTTTACTTTTGATTTACTTTTTTGCTCATCAGAGTTTACTTTTGGTTTACTTTTTTGGTCATCACAGTTTACTTTTGGTTTACTTTTTTGGTCATCGAGAATGTTTTAAATTAATTTGTGTGCACACTTCAATCATGGTAACCAAAACCATGTTGAACTCTCATTGACTGTCATCAATATGATCAGCACGCTCTGCAGATTTCTTAGTAATTTTTGGGTAACGGCATGACTTGACCTTTTTCAAAAATAATAATTTTTCGAACGCGCATATTGCTCCGCTTGACAATAACTCTTATTTTTTTATCAATGGATGCCATGATATTAGGGATTTTACGGCACAATTTATCATAATGGGGAATATTCTAAAATAAATAAATTCTAGGTTTTTGGGGGAGAACATGTCAAAGATTTTGTAAGAGGCAACCGCGTAAGAACTGAGGGATAAAAAGAGTGTTGTGGACGAGGGAGGTTCAAAAAGGATTCAGTCAAGCATAACACGAGAAAACATAATGACGGTTTTTGATAACTTGTTTAAATTAACTTACGCTAAACGAGACAAGTTTTGGTGGCCAACGAGACTTTGTTGTAGAGAAAAATAAACATTATGAGGTGAAAAATTGTCCAACGTTCAGCCAAAAGACTGAGTTCACATAAAAGGATAAACGCAGAACTCAAGTGACCATTAAAGCGCACACATAAACGCCAAAGGTTAAAAAAATTATGTAGAGTGTGTTTTCAGACCAAAAATATACGTAGGAGAACTAGGAGGAGCCAGTACTGAAGAGGCTGTCCACATGAAAGAGATGAAACATAGAAGCATTGAAATTATTAAATGAGGGGAAAATAAGTTAACAGATGGGAGGTACATCAAAATAGTAGTTTGAATCAAGAGGTGGATATTAAGACCTTAAACTAAAGAAGAGAGTTCAAATCATTCAGAAACGAGAATCATCGGGAAGAGTGGAAGGTGGAATAACACTTTATTATAAGAACGTATTTTTTGACTGCATTTATTTGATGGGTAACTTCGTGTTTGAAACACAAAATAAATATCATCGAGCGATGTTCAGAAGTTACATTTTTTTAGCCGATGCATACAATTTGAAAACTGATTCCGAGGAGTCCAAAATTTCCTTTAAGGCCAAAGTGTTCATCATAATTCTTAACTTATTTCTGTTCCTATGAAATAAAAATTAAATTTGTGACTGTCATTTATGGAGCATTGTAGATTTACCCGAATTTCCCACAGCAAAATAAATTTTTATTCATTATTATAAATTATAGTTTTGTATTATTATTTATTATATTAATTTAGCTCGCTCTTAAAACATCAACAGAGACTGGAGAGTCATGAAGTAGACATTCTTAGCAAAAATTTAAAAGATTATCAGTGAATAATAATGATTACCATTTCTAATCACAATTATATTTATCTAATCATTAATTTATCGCCACATTGGGAAAATATCCTTGTCTGTCAGTAAATTAGTAAAATACACGAAATTATTTATTGTTCCTTCAAACATGCATACATGTTTCAATAACTCTATTGAAATACTTCTTTTTTCTGACTGAAGCTGTAGCTCATTGATTAATTAACTTAGCATCGCAACTGCGACCAAATGTAAATATTTAGCGGGATTTGCTCGGTATTGGGAAACGTAACTCAATTATAGCGAAATTATAATTTTTGTTCTTTTAATGAGCCCTTTCCCTTTCACTCTGGAATACCGTTTTTGATAATGAATTTTTGATGGCTTAATGAGTTCTATCCTTCAGTCTAATTCTAATATAAATATAATAACATTATATAATATTATATCATCGATCATCATAATCATAATTTATCATCATCGAAGATATTTTCATCGGCATAACAGCGGAGTTCGTACAGTATTTAAAAGAAATGTGAACCAACACATCAAGATTCTGGTTGGTATTAGGGATAGTGAGTAAATTTATAAACAATGGATTTTAAAACCTGTACTCACATAATATAAAATATTGTTGAATATGAAGCGTTGTAATATTTGTTATCCACTTGTTTTATATTTTGTCCCCCATGCATATTGCTGAACAGTTACTTTATTAAATCAGAACGAAGCGCTTTTGATTTCATTTCAAACAATTCTAATAGTCCTTTTCTGGTGGACTCTGTATAACTGATTTTCTTTAAAAACGGCTTAATACATATGCTCCTTTTTTAGTTCAATTTTATAGTAAACTTATAGCACTTTATTAAAATGAACGCGTCGTATTTCTGTTTAAACTGCTGATGAAGTTCCTGGAAAAGTTACCCGATTATGCAAGGCTTCTGATCAAGATGGAATATCGTATAAATATGTATCTGTTTTTTTGACTCCATTAAAAGCTTTCTTCGGAAAAAACGTCTGCTTTCTAATTTCCGTTAAAAATTTAGCAAAGAGTCTTGACTGCTTAATTGTTGTTGCATTTTTCCAGCGTGAAATATAAATTGTATTTTAATATAACCAGTATCAAGTAAAAGGGAAATTCGTTCATATTTGACATAAACGCTTGATAAGTAGCTCTTACTTTTCTGTGTGCACCAACACGAAACTAGTTTGCTTCTTTTTATTGATGGCTTCACTGTCATAGAAAACCCAAAACATTCAGCACAAAACAGATTGTCTTCTGTACAACACCACTTGTTCTCCTGAAAGGAATATCCAGCGGAATATCAAAAGTGCAAAAAATGTAGTGAATTTGGTGTTGTGGTGCAATAATGCGTTTTCAAAAGTGATTTTGAGTTCAAGCAGCCAGTTTCTGTCACCCTATTTGAGAACTGACCCGGAGCTCAGACTTGAATCATGCACTAACTTTTAAGAAATCACATTTAATTGACAAAGTTGATGACGACATTGTATATAATTTTTGAAAAAGTAGACTTCAGTTCCAAAAATTAACGGAAGCCATTGCTTCATCTTTTTTTCAAACGCCAATTAACAAGAGGAACAATTGAAATAGTGCAACTTTTCAAGTATATTATACAGCGTGCGCCAACATAATTTCCTTTTCTTGAAAAAACGTCCTTTGAAAGAAGGAAGTTATATGTTGCTGCTCCCTGAAGATACAGCTTTTGTGCAAGACAGAAGGCAGATTATTAAATTTCAGCTGCAATGTTCAAGAGCCAAATATCAAATAACTGTCTCTCCCCAAGGTTGTCTTACATCAACTTGTGTCTTATTTTGTTGTTGACGATTTCCAGGTAAAATCACACGAGTTTTGCGTAGTAAACATCGGAGGAACTTGTTGCCTTGACTTTTATTTCTAAGAATATGGCAAAGTTGAAGCTACTCATGATGTTTGAGACTGATCTGAGCTTAACATGACGTGTTATTGCTTTTCAAGCTATCAACTATCAATAAACAGATAATACATTGATTCCTCTTCGTTCGTAGCGTACAAGTACAGTACTTGATACAAGCATCTGGTGTATATGTTGGGTGCAGGAAAATAATATTATATAATACATATGTAGGTATAGTAGCATCGAAATAGAGTTACGAACGAAAAGTCTCTGTACGAATAGAAAGAATTAATGTAACTAATTGGTATTATAAGGAAATTTTGAAAATAAGAACACATTTTTCATTTTTTATGCTTCACTTGTAATAATCGTCCATGATGAGTCAGATAATTTTGCATTACCTTTATAGCGGGTAGGAAAAACGGATTAGAAATGATGAAAGAAAAATATAGGCTACCTGAAGCCACTCGAGTGCTTTGCAAATGTTGCTCTCATTACTATTTAGGAGAGCTCCCTTTTCAGTAATAATGAAATGCTTAATTTTTTTTATGATGTTACTTGTTCTGAAGGTCGATAACCGATGGGATTTTTTCCAGTCTCTATTCCGTTTTGTTTTTTTTGTTCATGAACAAAATTCAGTATTGAAGTGAGTTCTTTATCACCGAGAAGAGGGACTTGCTGTTTTAGAAAAACAAAACAAAAAGCGCACAACGACAACAAATTATTCGTTTAAGGATCAGTTTTGAAAAGCATGTGACTCGTGTTTTTAGAGCTTTAGTGATGCTTATAACTCTACTGACTAACTATCTAATCTGATCTAATCTAATACTAAGAATGACCGTTGTGTGTTTATATATTTATTTATTTATATATTTATTTATTTATATGTTTCGTGTCGTTTAAAAAAAACTAGAGAGATCCAGAGCCTTATACAGTATGTCCCACAAAAACCCGAACCCGTATGTCTCGTACCAGTAATATCATTGTAAGAATACCATAAACATTTAATTTCTAGCAAAATTATCCCTCAAAATTAATCTATAGAAAAGAACATACAGTAAGTCGAATGATGGTATTACTGGTACGGGAAAATAAATTCTCGGTTCAGGTTTTTGTGGGACATACTGTATACTCGAGTTCGTATAGTGGATACCGAGTTCAGCGGGGTATTGCCCTATGATTCGGGTACATTGCATTCAATTGCAGCAGTAGAAAACTAAGTGTCTTAGTTTTCACTAGGAACGTTCTCATTAAAGAAATACTCAATTAAAACGTTTGTCCTTTGTAAATATATATCAAATTAAATATATTGCATTGCGTTCATATGTATAATTTTATTTAATATCTTTCCAACAGTATTTGCCATCAATTTTGATGGCACTGGAATTATCACAAAATCTCTGCTGTCATTTTTGACGGCTGGGTACACTAGTTAATAATAACAACACATGAAGGATATACATAGCTTTATACTGAAAAGATATTCACTAAAAACTAATTAGTGTTCCCTCAAAAACAAAACAGTAGGTAAAACTCAAGCCGTTTATTGTCTGAGATCTAAGAATGAGCAGAAAGTGCAGTAAATCCCGTTGGAATGCTTTGTTGAATTATAATTAATTTTTTTTAAATTACCATTTTAAATGTCATTTAAATATTTAATTAGATGTTTTTATGAGTTAGCTGCGAGAGCTGAAATCTTTCTTTTTCAGACTACGGTACTGCGCTACCTCTTCTTGAGCGAAATCTATTGACTGAAAACATTTTTAGACTCTAGAATATCAAATTTTAATCTCAATAATATGGCAACCAGCCTTCATTCTGGCAAAAAATATATCAGTATGTTAAGCATCAGTAGCAGATTTACATTCCAAATAATTTCAAAATTTCTACCTGACTTTACCAGTAGTACTTTGATGGGTAATTTAAATTTCTGTGTGAATCAGAACAATAATTTACTTTGACACTTCCTAGAATTTCTGATGGCAACCGGGATATGATTTTGCAATTACATTTTGCAATTCAGAGGTACGGTTCTTCTGTCCGTTTGAATCCAAGGCTTCACTGATCCATAAGTTAGAGCTTTAGATTTATTCATTTCATATAACCTTGGTTGTCGTTCAGTAAAAGAATTATTTTCCAGTAATACAGTTCAAGTTCGTGTGCCTTACCAATGAAAGCTCACATAGTCGTTTGACCACGATGCTAAAAATGTTAGCGTTTTGTCAAGAACTGTGTCACGATAAGTTTTTGTTGCAACGATGCAGTAAGCAAGTAGCTTGTTTCTAACATTAAATTTTCATTTATTTATTTTTTGAATAAGTTTGGTTTTGTATTTAATTTTTGAAGCTCCACTGAATCCAGTTTACTTTTCTTAAAACTAATAGTTACAGTTAGTTAATGTTCATTTTTAGGTCCTTAGACGGTTGCTTGTACTTCTACATCTTACTTGTGGAGTTAACTTATTTTTTGCGTTGTATCTCCTATTCGTGTCGATTGGAATAAAATTCGTCCTGTCTCAGCTCATTTCATTTGATTCTGAAACAAAGCCAGAAAACGAGTTAGTGCAGTCAGTTTTTTAACAATTTCAGCAAAGCCTGGAAAGTTTAGAGTTTGGGAGTGGACTCACTTTTACCGCAAAACATTTTACTGCTTTCCACGGATGAGCAGTGAAGCTTGGATGAGAGTTCCTATTGCTATCCGCCTTTTAAGAAACCGTCGTTGACTCTAAGGCCTCAGAAAATCAGAAGTGCAGGAGGGAGAGGTTCAATTTCCTAAACACCGATGCTGGTGAGCAGCATTACGACTATTAGGTACTTTGTTTTAAACGAATTTTGCAAGTATCTTTAAATTTTAAAATCTATTTCAGAACAGGATAAGTCATCAACGTCGTAGGTAAAACTTAAAAATTAGTAAACTTTGCACGTAGTTTTGAGTACACTTCGAGTCAGCATGGAAGCGTTTAGCGTCCGCGTTTCTACTAGCCAAGAGTTTCGTTTTTTTTAGAATTAACTTTAGAAATTAATATCTAAAAATTGATGTGATCTCCCTATCTTTAGAATTTTTCGTTATCTGTATGAAAATATATATGTCGTGAATACATGCCTTCTAGGGATGAAAACTATGTTTTTTATAGAGTTTACGCAACGTTACTTGAACAGACAACTGACGAAATACATGTAATGAGGCTGTCCAAAGATATTTGATCGATTGTTAAAAATGGGCGAATAAAATAAGATAGCTTACTTGACAAAGGCATTCCGCAGGTATACCAATTATCGTTTTCGTTGCCCAAGTAATATTGTGTAGTAAGTGTTCGGAGTACTTCGTGTGATCAAATTATATCGTAAATAGGCACATCTTCTGCACTGTGTGTCCAAGAACATGACTTAACAAATCATTAAAGAAATGAGATTTATACGTGGTCAGTTGGAACACGAAGAAGTGATTTCGATGAATTCATATTCCGTTGTCCTCATGAGTGTTCAAATTAAATCATTCACCTGACTACTTTTTTACTTGTACTCATTCATGGAGACTAATACGACCATATTAAAGCTATTACTGCAAAGAAAATACTACTCATCAACAAAATACATAAGGAAATAGCTTAATCTTCTTGGTTAAGAAAAGGCTACTATGGTCGTGAAATCATTTATTTAGTAGAAAAATTTCATCAATAGTTAGTAGAATAGGATGCGATCTTCAAGAAAAATTAGTAAAAAATGAAAAAAATTCAAAAGCTAAGTTAAGTGATAAAAAATATTCAGAATGTCATTGAACATAAAGATTGGTCACTTTGTATCCTTTTCCCACTTGAAATTGGGCGTTTTTCGAACAAAACAGTAGCACAATTATTTACGGAACTTAAATATGAAATTCCCTCTAATAATTTTGTTGATGACCTCGATGCGCAAACATTTCTATGCAATGTTAGTGATTCACTCGTTAATGATGGCCCAATTCTTCATGCCTTCTTACGATTCATTCTGCGGGCCATGTTGTGCATGTGCGGCAACATAACTGACTTTTTTCAGAGACAATTCCTTTCAAAAAAAGGAAGTTATGTTGCTGCACCCTGTAGAAGAGCGCATGTTGAGGGCTTCTATCGTGATACGTTCGTGAGAGCACGGAAATTACAGAATTAAGAAGTTTATCTTACTCTGCAACGTTTCTCGTTACCGTCAAGAGAGAGAGTGAGCCAGTGTATGTTTACCGCTCGTAATTATGATGAATAATTCTTTCCTAAAACACGAGTCTTCGCAGCGTCCATTTATTAAAAAATTCCAAGCAAAATAGGCTACACATAAGATTTTTTGTCCTCGAGGCTGGGCATCACGTGTTTACTGATCTCTCTTTATCACATGCTTTATGACCATCATTATATAAAATGGCATCGTGCAAGTAAATAAACTGTTAACCCGTGAGAATTTCAACCACTTAATTCACCTGACGAAAACCAACTGTTTACGAGAGTGAACACAAATCTCTTAGATATGCCACGTCTGCCAAAACATCGACCGAACTATCTAAATTGCTTGTTATGTATAGAGCTTGCAAACGCTGCTGGCATTTAACACAGTGAGAATCTTGGGTACTAAGCCACTGGACTAATGGTCCACCTTGCGGTCTTCCCTTGCGATGCATGAAAGTCGTTTACACGCAATCCAACAGAATTTTACGATGCCCTAAAAAGGAAAACAACTTGCCGTACCTACACTGCAGCGTTCCTTTACTCATCATCATGGATGAGTATGGCACACTTAATTCCACTAACCTTATCTTTTGGCAGTTTTCGTAATAGAACTGATTAAAACAAACGAGTCATTTAGGGGCGCTTCCCTGAGTCTTTTCTTGGCAGAACCTTATCGAGTTCTGTCGTTTATTTAGATCTTTGCCCGTCATTCAGGAAATTTGCCTATCAACGTGAATGTTAGTTCATTCCCCTTATTTAGTTGTGCTGACCATAATTAACTATTATATTCGCTATTATTATGTATGTATGTTGACGATATTGACAACTATTTTAGTGCAGAATACGGTTAAAATTCAGTTAGTGCACATCATGAAAACTTAACTGATTCGTTGGAGAGAAGTATTCTTAATTGAGAGAACATTTTTTGTCATGTGAATTATTTTTTGGCATGACGCAGATATAAAAATTCACATTATTTTCCTATTTATAGATGATATCAAGAATTCATACGTTTGACGCGTAAAAATGTTTTACTTAAAGCATAAATGATTTAATGGCAGCGAAGCACACATTAATATACGACAGTTAATTAGTTAGGGGCCTATTTGCACAGCATATATTCACTTGGTATTACGGCAATGATACCACGTAACTCCAGTAGCATTTTTTATACGGGAAAATAGTTCCAAAATTGTAATGTTTAGTTCTGAAGAATTGTTTTTTCGCCCTCCTACTTGCCATCACATGCGAAAAATTTATACTTGCATATATCCTGCTTCGATAATAAGCGCAGACACGACTGAGTTGTCATGTATTTTCACTCTGATAACTTGGAAATCATTATGGGAATCTGCTTATTGCATTCCCGCTACGTCTTCACAATGTCCTCACGAAGGCATTATTGCATAGTGCAATGTCTTCACAAAAAGAATCCTGTTTATTGTGAATCACATTACGGAATAGTGCGACGGAACATTTTTTGGGAAAAAATTATTGGTCATTTTTTTCGGAATAACCTCCTCTAAACGAGTTATTCTTCAGATAGTTTGATCACTAGTGTAACCTGCAGATGATATGTGTGTTTTTGACATTATGATCAAACAATGTTTTAATGAAGTCAAATTCCTATCTTTGCAACAACATGCCTTATTTGTTACATCCGCCTATATTCTAATCTTCAGCAAAATCATACTGCGAGAAATAGCAGAACACAATTTCAGAACCTGAGAAAGGTTCTGATTAAAGTTAGAAATCGTCATTCGATACAGTTATGAGTTCTATCTCATTGTTACAGTAGACCATTAGTATCAACTAAGAACCGGCCTGAGGAACGACTTTATCGTGTAGTAATGACAAAATAACTTTCTGATTAATTTTGATTTCATCGAAGCAAATAAAAATAGTTGTACGAATACACAATACTCTACAGCTAACATCAAAATTGAAGTGAGTTTTGCCTTACCAAGATTCTGCGTTCTATTTACTTTGGTTTCAATCCCAAAATCAGTCAATACTAACCTCGCAAACCGCCTCAATTTCTTATCCACCAATCATACGACTGGCTTCTTACCTCTTCAGAGCAGATTCAGTAATGGTTTTGCTCGTTTTTTCGAGGGATCTGAAAAAATTGTCTTTTTCACTTCTTAAATGTTGGTATCTTGAGGTCCTTCTAGAGCGCTTTCATTTTTCGGGCGCATACTTTAAATTTATGTAGACACCAGTTTTCTTGCATACATGTCAGGACTTATTACCAGCTTTTCTCTGGCGTTTCTTATAAACTTTTGAAATTCTCACAGCTGTGAGGAATGTTCTGTTACTTGGGTCAGCTATTCCTAGTCTTTATTAGTTCCTTAAGTGTTTTGGAAGTCAAGTTTGTCTGCAGTTTACTTCATGGTTTTATGTTTTATTAGGAATGTGACGCTATTGGAAATTGATTCTACAATTGAAAGAAAATCGAAGGTCGAGTCTCATTTTTGACTAGTCTTCAGTCAAAAATATTTCAAATTATTGATCACTCAAAGCACAACTATTAGGATCTGAATTAGGTAGTAATTTGTAAGAAAACCTGCTTATAAGATTAAAAATGAAGTGTTTTATACTTGATTGTGTTTCGTGTATGTTTTGTGATTCATGCACTTGTAAAGAACTCTTATGCACATTGAGTGAAAACGGGAAAAATTTGCTACTAATAAAGCTCATCACTCAGAAATTTCATTTGTATATGATTTTACTTACTGAACGCCTCAAAAAACTGTCAAACATTCGTCTATAGCGCCATCAAACGTCCGATGAGACTAAACTTGTCTAAGATAATGCATTAATTGACTAATCTGGCTCAGGGTTCAACAAATCAGAGTTTAGAATCTGTCTTGTATCCGATAAAGTAGATGGGAAATGTGGATACCGAGCTGACATAGACAATTTAATCCATTAGATAAGTGGTCACAATAGAGACATGTAACTATATTTATTGGGACACGCTAAGTTTACAACCTGAATGGAATAGAATAGAATAAGGCAATAGAAACAAGCCGCTTGGTCCATTCTTAGGCTGCTACCCAAGTCCCATGCCCTCTAAAGTAAAGACATCAATCTCTCACGTACATCAATCACGCAAGAAAATTCAGTCATCTCCACGCACTTCACTCACGCACAGGCATTTCAGTCACGTGCATGTATCACAATCACACGCTGTCCCAAGAGTTAGGGACATAGAATTAGTACGTTATACAGGATGCGTTAACATAATTTCCATTTTTGAAATTAACTTATTTTGGAGAAAGCAAGATGTATTGCCGCACCCTCTAATATTGGGGGTTTCGTGGGGAGGCTGTGAAAGGTAAATGAGTTCACGAAAACTACTGTGTTGTTCTGGAAGCTCGAAGGTGTCGGCCAGAACATTAATGAGCAGTTCCTAGAGGCTGAAAAAGCTCATAGCTATTAAAAAGTAGAATTTGTTATTTGCAACCCTGAGTCGTGCCCAATTTACAATCAGACACGATTGAGTCTTGATGAGGGCGATGAGATAGATTATATTCAACTAGAAAAATGATGTTTATGCTTGTTCACAGAAGCTTCAAATTAAAAACTACATATAAAGAATTCAGTTTTCAACGTCCGTGATAAGAAGTGTCACAAAATACATATTTATCCGTAGAAGTTTCTGTTTCAGGTAAATGGTGCATCTGCCTTCCTAAAAAGAATCAGAGATGCCTCCGTAATCAGGGATCTCTGATTTCGTATCATTCAGGGTCAGGGTTCCAATCTCCACAGCTATTTTGAGCGTACTTCAGACATTCATGTTATTTTTCCGCTTAAAATAGAACCGAAGCGTACAAGAATGCATGAGTATATAGAAAGAAATTACAGTGTACATTTGATTTTCTATCGAATATAATGATCCTTAATATTATTGTTGATTGATTGTAATTTTGATTCTGACTAAAAATTCATTGTGACTAGTATAAATTGGTTTCCTTGGCACTTTTTCCTCATGCACACTAGACATTAATGCGCGTTTACATACACTTGAAAACGCTAACTGTTTTGCTAGTTAAAACTCTCGTAAGTTAGTTTACATGACTATTAAAGTAGAAGTTGAAACGCACAGCACAGAAATTCCTACAAATTCATTTTAAAGCAGCAACCACTGCACAGATGATACATTGTTCTGACTTGTCCCTTCTGATTATAATTACGATCTCAAACTTGAACTGTTATACTAATAACTGTTTGTACATTACGCATACATCTGTTTTTGTGCACTTTGTGTTACAACAGAGAAATCCAGGCAAGCTGCTGGCAAAAGAAGAGAATGCCTGCGCGAACAAATATAGCAAACGACATGAAAAACCATTATAAGCTGAGGATTAGTAATTCAGTTCTTGCATGACAGTTTTTCTAGAATATTCATGATACTCTAGAGAAAGGAACTAGAGAAAGGAATTAGGGATTTACTTCTTCTAAGCCTCAAAAAATTTGTTACGTTCCGACTCCTTTTCTGTGAAGTAACGGCCTGTGTTTTATGTGCCTCTATATGTCTGTAAAGGTGGGCAAATAGACCAGCGTTTTTTTCTGGTTCCTCCCAGCACAAAACGAAAATCCTTCTTTGGAATTTATGTCTACAAAACGGCCGAGCAGGGATCACGAATCAAGTCAGTCTTTTTCGTTCCAGATCGAAGAAAAACTACCTATCCTTCAGTCTTTGTTGTATAGGAGTATTTCTTTACATTTCGGCGAGTCTATCGAAGAACATTGACTTATGATATTGTTTCAGTCCTTTTACTACTATCAATTATTATATGCTATCTGTGAACTATGTACAGTGTAATACCGATGCTATATGAAGTAACTACTATACACATCGTATATAATTAGATACTATTTATATAAATGAGTGTGTAAAAGCTTTGTTAACAGAATGTTTCTTCTTCAAAAGTGAAGTTTAATTTATTGAGTTACGTACTTTTCATGACATGTTCAATAAAATGGATTAATGAAACTGATTTAAAAATTGAAAATTTCTATTCTCTTTAGATTCAATTGAATCATATTGCAACACTGTAAAGGTAAAATTTACAGCCCTGAGATTCTTAGGTATAAGTCTCAGCTAAAGAGGTCAGGCCTGACGGAGAAAAAATTACACTTGCTTTATTTATGAATAAACAAATATTACGAATCTATGTAAGTTGTCAGTGTTTTCAAAGTTCCTTACTATACAAAGTTTCTTTAGTCACTCACCGATTGCAGGGCAGAAGGGTAGCACAATGAAATTTCAAAATGAAGGCGACTTATCAAAGTGACGAAAAAAAATTGCCTGCTAAAAAGTCGGATCCATTTGTGGAAAAACATATATTGTTTCATGAAAGTGGTCAATATAAATCAGTAGGAGGCTGTAACATTTTCGCTATAAATTATAACATTAACAGCGATTGAGTTGTATTTTAAAACCGATTTTCAAAAATTTTGGTAGAAAATCTTAATTTTGGGCAGCATAGATTTTGTGGATTGCAGTCAGGGGCTAAACCAATATATAGAGCAGAGCTCATTATGTTTCTCTCACTCAACCGCAATCAACTAGAACCATAATATTTTTACAATAACTCTACTTGGTTAGGAAAGAGTATGTAAATAATATTTTTTGAAAAATTATATTGATTGTTGTAAGTGTGAAGCGGTGTTTAAAGAAAAACAACGTTACAAAATAGAGGTCAAACCAAGGAACAGTCTCATAATTGTGCTCACGATATTAGAATATTTCCTGTAGGTTTAGATTTAATGTGATTCACAATCAGTCTAAAAAGTTTGAAGTCGTTGCATACGCATCGCATTATCTGACAATTTCCTTGTAACTTTATTCAGTTCTGCGAAATTCACTATCTGCCTTTGAATGACTTGCGGAAGCTTATTGACGTTCGGTATAGCACACTCGTAGCGTTCTTTTTTCACGTTACTTGAATATGAAATCACTGTGCCAATCATGACACGTTTTCACAGCATTTTCTTGAAGGAGCTTCTGAAAGCTTTTCGGTGCCACATGAATGGGTTTTAAGGAAACATAATAACAACCAGAAGCGAAATAACTATAGTGTTAAGTGATATTAATTTTTGCAAAATATATTTCCGAGTGGTGAAACTTTTTTCGTTCAATTTTTTATTGTAACTAAATGCTTGTTGATTTTGGAGAAATGCCAAAAATTAAATTGTGTAAATACTTCTGATCAGTCACTGTCTCTATCATACATGCATTTCTTAGGCCACACTTTTTTGACAGCAGATCTTCAGACGACATGATTGGTGGATCAAACTTATCAATTCAAGTAATTTCCTATCTTAATGTAATGCAAAAAAACACCGCGTCATTTACTCTGTCAGCTTTGGACAATAATCAACGGTTTCTTCTAATATATTTTGGTATTTTCGAACAATGGGCCCACTGAGCAAAACTTTCCGTTTCAATCTACTAACTTTCCTGTCAATAGCAGCAACTGTAAGACAACTGTATTTTACTCAAAACTTTACACGAGTGTTATTAGCTAAAAAGCTGTATCTCTGATCTCATCCCAACCGTCTTCCAAATGAATAATTCCAACATAAATTACAGTTTCAAACGAAGCAGCTACCATGGACTTTCTCTCTTATATTCTTATATTTTTTAGAACCAAAGCAATAAAAAAGATAGAACTTCGACAAAGCGCTTCACTCACGATAGTTCACGGTCGATTTCTCGTTTAAAGCGACGACGTAAAACACTTGCCGCTTGCAGATACTGGCGACGAGACTCACACAGAGATAACTCTGCGTCTCATCGTTTTGCTGCAATACAATCTCCCAATAAAACAGCGATCCCTCCATCAACAGGAAAAATGCTCGGATATTCAGATTTTTATTGATATTACATTCTTGGTTCGTTAGGGATTTGATGACGGTCCTAATTTCGAAGGTTTCCATCGCCGAATATTTATAAAGTAATTTTTTTAGATAACCATTGCGTGTTTATGCGTGTCTATTCTAACCAGTAGAGCTGAGTTGAGAACAGCTAAATTTAAATGTAAAGTTTCTACTATTCTGAAACAACTGAAATTATTTAACCATTACTTACATGGTTGAAATTAGTAAACGAAGTGATTTCAATGGATTTTCATAACTCTGAAGCTTTGAACTTAGTCCAATAAAAGTAAACAGCCAATGCTTTAGGTGTGATCTGCACTTCTACTTGATAAACAACTCCATTACATAAACTGTTCTCGACGGTATCTAAAGTGCACGCTAATTAGCAAGTTTATGTACTTGTTCGTTCAGGTACAGGTACTCTACAGGTACTGGTACTTTAGTCATGTAATAATGACTACCATTGTAAATCATTATTGTGACTCTTTTGTTGTTGTGAATCATGATGGTCAACGTTTCCGAATCTTCGCAACTGATAATTCGTGATTTTAATACAACATTAACTAGATATTTTATTGTAGTACTGTAAAAATTGTCTTGACGTACAAAAAATAATAATCAGAATTGTGACTGCTATACGCTGTTAGCTAGCGAAGATCAAAAAGTTATTTCGCAAAAAAATTCATTCATTTTACTGGTAGTGAAAACTTCACTAACAACGTCTGAATACATACATTAGATCCAATAAATGTGCGAAAGATCCAACTGTTCTTGATGCTGCAATGGATGTGCGCTATACTGATAATTACAGTTTTTGATGAATAAATCTTTCAGCTAAATAGGATGAAACTAACCTATGGATAGACATCCTCTTAAGTTTCTTCTCGCCGGATTCTAAGTTTAGGCGAAATTACTACCTGAATGGCTCGCAAACTTTGACCTTTGCAAATGTCTTCCTGATGACTCTATCGGTGTACGTACTAGAAGTTGAGCTTCAGTTTTCAAAGAGTGGGCCACATTCGTTGCCGGTCCATTTCCAGGAAAACCCAAAGGCATTTCACGACTTTAGGCTTCAAGTTGCGAGGCCTACAATTCGTTCTCAAATTTTCTTAGAATACAATGGAGTTCCAATGAATTCCCGTGCAATGAGTGATGAGTGTTTTTTCATTGTAGTAGTGAGAAATCTCCATGTCACTGATGTTCAGTTGAAACTTAATTTTTTATTGCCTAATTTCAGAAAATAATGACATTGCATTAAAAGTTGATCACTGAACTAGGAAAAAACAATTGAGATTTTTTCTTGACTTCAAATTTGTATTGGATTGTTGTACACTCTCAGAAATATAATTACTGTTTATACCATCCTTAGATTGTGTTTGTGTTTCACTGTCCATCACTCCTTGTCACTGGTAAGCATAGAATAATTAGTAATAATATTTCTACATCGGGTGCTTTTTGGTGTAGCGTTTTCTTCCGTCCCCCGTACACTGCGTTACTTTGTACACATTTTATAGTTTTCATATATACCACACTCATGTGCTTCCATGTGAACTTAAAAATGCTGCATTTCAAGCTGTGCTGTACGGAAATCTCTGATCTAATGTGTTTCCTAATGCACGTTGAATCATTTTTTGTGCAAATTAACGAAAATTATTTTTCATGTAATTTTTTGTAAAAACCGTAAGGCTATACCCTTATGATATTTTTTCACTCAAATTCAAAATTGCACAAAACTTCATGAAACTCCGTCTATATGCAAATATTCGTGCGTAGATCACGAAAACCACATCAGGTTTTATACAACTGCCTTGATTTTTTTAGCATCGTTGAATTTACATCTTCACCCGATGAAGACATTATTTTTCCTTTACTGACAGAAATGCTGCTTCAATTTCTGTACTGACTGATAAATGTATTAAATTGTAGTTAAAATTTAACTGAAAATAACTCTACTAGCTAAAATTTATTTGCATATACAGGTTAGTAAACGATATCAATTAGTTACCGTATTAGTTAGTACAATTAGTTGCAATTTCATTTAACAAAGGAAAAGTATTTGGAAAAGTATCAATGCATTAAATTTAAACCCATACATGCAATAATTACTAAGGAGCAGTGGGTTAATGCGGGATTTTAATGAGAAACCATGAGATTAATTAAATACTCCGTGTTTTCCTTTAAAAAATACTTAACATTTGAAGGTTTTATCCATTCTTGTGACTTTTATTGTATATACTGGTAGCTAGCAAATATCCAAAGATTAATTCACAAAAAATCCACACTTATTGGAAACAAAACTACAATCATCACCGATGATTGTTTGTGTCCTGATTATGATTCTTCAATTTCATAGGTGTTCACATTAATTTGGTCATTTATTTTATTTCATTGAATATTCTTTCAAAAATTGATGATGAATAACCTCTAGGGACCTAAAATTCAAATGATGGAATATAAGTCACGGAAATTTAGCTGGAGGCACAAGAATCTTCTTAAATATAGAACTACATTTAGCCCGTTTTTTATCAGATGTCCAGCGATGTACTCCATTATTCTTGGTCAGCGGGACATTGCTTCATTAACTCTTTGACTGCGCTGCACTCTCATGTATTCTCATGGATGCAGTAGTAATTCCTGTCATGAAAATGACGCGAGCAAATTTTCATTCCCATTTGGCAATCTATTTCATTGATTTGGGATTTCAGAAATAGGAACTTAGAAATTACATAGAATTAATGAAAATCCTATATTTTTGCCCTCATGTATATACAGGGGTTAAATGACCTTCAGTGGTAAAAATTGCATAATATCTTTCTTCAGACCTTGGACAATGCTTTAATGTCATTGCAATGAGATTCAAGTATATTTTGATTGCTCAAGTAAATGTGAATTAGGCAAGCTGGTTTCTAGGATTTGGATACAACTGAAGGTAAACACCAGCGGCATCAACTGGAATCTTGCACAAATATAAGAAATACAGAATAAATCCCGTACTATCAACTAACAATGAAACTCATCAGCCATTTCCAGAATAATTCTTACTTTTTGTTATGAATTGCAATTACGAGCACATTAGTGTATCAAGCCTAGCTTCACCTGAAAAAAAATTGCGTCATTTCTCTCGTTAAAAAAATGGGATCTTAGTCACTTGTTCCATACAGAGAGTTTGGTATTAATGTAATGGACAGCTCATGCCTTTGTTTTGCCAAGTAGAGGCGATTGCGCTACATAAAGAAAGTAATCATGGAGTGATCTTCTTAATAACTACAGTGAGTGACGTTTGTCAGGGATGGCTTGTTACGTAAAACGACTTAGGATGATCAGAATTTAGTATGAATTATTCTACAATCAGTGTTTGAAGGTCGGTATCATTTTAGTATAAGTAGTAGAGTCCTGTGCAGCGTTTCAATAATAAATTGAGAAATTCTATGGATGTTTTCTGGTGAAATTATCATTATAGTTGAAAAAATTGCTGATTAGACGTTACACGAATGAACCTTATTAATCTTCGATTAGTAATGGTAGAAAACATTTCATGTTGTTTTATTTCAGTATTCCGTATGTCTTATGAATTGAAAATACACTAATATTTTTCTATTTTTCTATAGTATAAATTAACTGAAGAGAAGGGAAAAATCTAAATTTATCTTGAAAATTTATCTTCTATCCTGAGTTTGGGACTGCTGGAACACTTCCAAGAACATTAAAACAAGGGGACAACATTTTTCCTGTTTGCCTTTTATGTCATGTACAAATAAATTTAGCTGATGAACAGAAATAATATTCTCTACCTTAAATTCGATGTGCATGAGAAGATACGAAAATTTCCTAAATTTTTACACATACACTCACTACATGTGTCATTATTCTCTGTTTAAAAGATTAAAAGTTTTTCAGAAATATGACCTACATTTCACTCACTACCGATTTAAAATCAATATAATGTGAAGGATTAAATCGTCACAGTTCCATTTCGTTTCTTAATCGTTCACTTATGTCCAGTAGCACAAAATAAACGCTAGTTGTGAGCTCTACAACATATGTAATATGTGGAAAATCTTGGAGAAATTAACATTCATGATATTGTAAATTTTACTTCAACTGGACTTCATCTAAACTTTGAAGAAGCGTTGCATCTCTTCGTAGGTGAGTTTGTTTGGATATGACTACCAGCATAAAACTGTTGTTTCTAAATTTATATTCAGTGTATTTAATTCCTAAGATCCCTGCTCAATAAAAATCATTAATCATCGCATGCCTCCTCAGCATAGTTGGTAAGAACAAATACCAATGTCATTAAGAAGATGAATTTATTATCCAAATATCATTTAACCATAGTCTAAGACAATGATGGAGTCCAGCAAGCAGTTATTAACTCGAATAGTCATGAAAATACCAATTGATACCAATAACAAACTTGTCTCCGTGAGAGTTAAACACTGAAATCTATGTCACCTGTAAGCCAGCAAAGGAAGAAATGACATGATATGAACAGGAATGTGAGCCAGCCAACGAAGTGATTTATTCTGGATCCAAACAATGTTGTCGTTTGCACCAGTGCCCTCTGACAAAGCTCTAATTAAAACAATTATATTCCATTCACAGTAGTCCTAGAATACTGACAACAACTTACTTATGCGTCAGGTCTTGCACAGATGAGGCAAAGAGCCTGTGGAACTGCTGGTGTGAATGTGAATTATGCTTATCTGCGTACGGCATGGAATAGCTATTTCTAGCTATGTAGAATGCTATTTCTAACTAGAATCAGAATTGTAGAACATATTAAAGGTTAGTCGAGGCCATTACCAGCCACTGCAGTTTCTGCAGTAAATGGGCAGCTGTCATTAGTAAAGTGCAGAAGTTTGCTTTTTCTGCAGTTTCCTGACTACAGTTACTGTAGACCTCTTGTCCCGCTGCGCTGATCACTACAATACGCTGAACTTCACTGAGCAATACTGATCTTTAGTTTCTCGCCAGTAGCTCCCGTTCTATGGCAATTTTTTTTAAGTAGTGCTTTATCTCTGCAAGCGTAAATTTGTTTGAAACAAAGGCTACCAGCATGATACTGCTGTCCCTTCCGTATTCCGTTAAGTTTATTGGAGCAAACAATGCAGTGGCAGTAGCAGCAATCATTTTATTTTCGTTCATCAGAAGCAGAAATATCTGAGCAGCTATGACACCACTGCTGACTGTGTCTGTACAGTGTAATATCATACTATTCATGCTTACTTTAATGTTACACCGATACTGTAGAATCACCACCACTATGCTTAATTGGACTGTGACGTGTACTTTTATTCTTAGAGCCAGGAGAGTGTATTTTTTAAACAAAAATCATGAAACAAAACTCTAAAATTTAAATATAAATTGAAACAGGCCAACAAAAAGTAAAATATTTGGAATGTTTCGTTAACTTCATTAGCCATATCTTTCTATAAGATTAGCATAAAAGTTTTTATTAGCTCTTCTTTATGTGATATACGATAAATAAAAACATTTTTTAAACGTGCTATGAGAAAATGAAACATTTTAATTACATGTTTCAACAACATTAAAAGTATATCTTAAATTGCTATAATAATAGCGATATTCTAAGAGTTCTACGTTGATGGATGAATACCTGGCAAGCGGTTCGATGTGAAGTCATATGGAGGTTGCATGGAGTTTTTTTTTTTGGCTTGCCTCATGTAAGTGAATTTCCCGGAACAAGAAGCGCTCTCAGATATTCTCGTTAATGAGATAGCGAAGATGAAGCTCAAGAAGTGCTGTCTTAAGAATTTCTCAGTGCAAATGGCCTTCTCATTCCCGACACCAGCGTTTCACCTCAGCTACTGAATTTCTCCTGTACGTGAGAGTACGAACACGTTTCTGCAAGTCAATTAGCAGAAACCGGTTTGCTGCGCTCTGACATGATTTTCGATGTTTTGTAAGCGAAGATATGCCCTCATCGACCAGTTGTTGGAGCAGAAGCAGTTGCTTGTTTCACATTCAACTTTAACAGCTGATCTGTGTTCATTATTGCTGTTTGTTCATCTGTGTGTTTTAACGATGCATGAATTAATATACGTTCGAAATGTATTTTTCTGAAATCAGAAATACCCAATTAGAAAAAATTGAGACCCACTTTTTTAAAGCAGTGGTGAGTGTGAAAATTATTACAGATAGATTTCTGAATTTTTGAGCATTTAATCTTTTGTAGGTCATTCTAGTCACACGAACATTTCAGTCATTAAAAAAACATTTTCTTCCGTTATTTATAAACTGATAAATTGTATTTGCTTTTCCTGCGATACTTAACACTAATCTGATCGAAAATGATTTATTCATAGTTTTTATGCAGTTTAAAATTAAAAACTTTCCTACGTCACGTCCTTCGTTATATTTTTTCTATTTTTACGCAATTGTTTTGAAGATTCATGGAACTTTAAAGTCTGCATGAGTTTAGAGAAATATTGAGATTAAATTTTCAAAATATTACTCATTCACGGCAGTCAGCTGCTGCCATCACAGACGCCACTGTTGTTTTCCATTGCCTGCTTGCAACTGTTTTGTTCAAAGACAGAATAATATTTTTCCAGAAGTAGATTCCGATCATATCGAATAGCATTTCACATTATAGAAATGTATAACATTTACGGCTTCTGTTGCTGTTGATTCTTGGGTTTAAATTAGTTTTAAAAGGACTCGAACTGTTTCGTTTTATTCCATGTAAATTTGAGGAAAAAAATGGATGAAATCAGTGTTGGTAGTTAAGCCTGAAGCGGCAGCGTGCGAACAAAAACATATCGACTCATAAATTTCAGAGAGGCAGGTCAGAAGCATGCTCACAAAAACAGCTTCAGAGAAATTGCTGCCCTTTGTTGGCTAAAAAGTATGCGAGTGAAGCCATAGAGTTCTCAAACCCAACAATTTGTTTACGGGGGAAAGGCAGCTCGTCAGTATTTTTTTTAAATAGTTGAGTGAGAAGAACAGTCTAATTTTTGAAAAAGTATTAACATATGAAATGGAAATACTGGTGGGAAAATTTAGTCTAGAGTTCTTGCAGACATTAATTTCCTCTGCTGTTCTCTTCGTAAATTAATTAGCTTTAACAGTGCTGTTACGAATGTTCCATCCAACGAAATATAATTGAGTCGAACAAACTGTTGAAGAAGGAATCTGACATTAAGGAAGGATAATACGGACAAAAATATCAAAACAAAATTGGAACAATAAAATGCAGCTATCACAAATGTTCAGAGTGCGGGTGAATCATTTTGAAAAACATTTATCAGAAATTGAATAAAATAAATAAATCTATTTTTATATATATGTAATTGTAGCTCCAGCTACGAATACAGTCACAATGCGAGCTGAATAAATATTATACCTACACTAGTGAGGAAAAAATCAGCACAGCTTTGTACCCATGTTTTTTGATCCACTATGATGACTTAGTAGTCCCTCATTTGGTCATGAAGAAAAAAATAACATGACTAACACTTTTACGGACACAATGGTCGCTTCAATTAGAAAAAATATGAGAGTTTTTTATGCCAAGATGAGTATTCATGTCACTGTTCTTGCTTTTAGAGTTCTGCAAGATGATAAAAAATATTTTAAATCAACGGATAGACTTACCTGGATAATCTTATCGGTGGTAACCTGTAATCGATAATTTCCTAAAAATTTAACATCCATGGTTACAATCAATGGATCAAAAAACCAAAATTCCGTCACAGGTGAAAAAGTAATAATATTTTCGATAAGAAACCTGATTAAACAATGATCCAATCATTACGACGATCTTCATCAAAAACCGTAGAAAAAGAACATGAAGTCAATGTCTTTCCTCTGTTCTACCAATAAAAAGTACTCTGTTAAGCAGAACATAAATGTTTGATTATGAAACTTCACAACAGTAAAATGTTCATATTGACCTACTCAAAACAAGTTGAACTTTTTTCATGAGACAGGGACCTCTTCTTTGCCCTGATGATATCCTATCAATGAGGAGATATCGAGCGTTCCAACGCAGCGCTGCTCGGCATCACCGTGTTTATGTCAAACGCATGCAAAGTCTTATATACATGTCACATATATGATTTTATTTTCATTTCGAAGTCAGTAAAAATTGTAATTTTTCTACAATAAGGTAATAACAGTTAACTTACTTAGTTAATAAGTGATCAACTTCAATTTAGTCAATAAATTAAAGTTAACGGCTGCATTTAATAGACGGTTTTCAAATTTTATAAAATTCAGGAATGCAGAGTAAGAATTTAGATTATTACTGTCTTCTGATTTACTACAGCTGTCTAGTTATTCTTACTGTTCCCCCAGAAAATATAGTTCAGTAGTTACAAAAGTTATTCATTGTTATCTTTTTCTCCAGTACATATCGGTCTCTTTGAAACTTCAGTGAAATCAAAAGGATGTCAGGTGGGGTTGTGCATCTGAGGAACAATTTCATGCTGTTATTCATTGCCATACATCATGCACGCAGTAGAAATGTGTAGTGAGCTCAGTAATGTTATTTATGATAATGTATTAATAAATTCAGCTTTAAATCATTCCCAATATCACATGAATTTCAGAACAGGCTATTCAATACTATTTATTCATGAAATGGCTTCTTCATGCATTGAGAGAGGTGCTCATGTTAATATTATTTAACTCGTAATAGACCCCAGTAGAAAATTATGATTTCGTATATTTCTTCCATAAATAAAATTACGACGAACTGCTAACAGATTTAGCGTTCGTTGGAAAACGAATCACTTTGCTACCTGGGTTGGGAGCAATGATATAATTTATTTAAATGCATACTTAACAACGAGTTGGAGCTGAACTTCAACTAGTTTTCTTGCTACAATTAAGCTTGAAACTTGACATTTTCTTCACTTCTGAATTTATAGAAAATCTGGTTTAGTAATTCTGTGTTAAAAAATTAGTTATTTACCAATTAAAAATTCACTCAGGCCTTACCAGTAATTGATGCTCTTACGTAGAATGCGACTCATGAACACATTTGACCGCACTGCGAGCGAGCAAGTAGATCATTCTGAACGAGGATCTCAACCTCGCAGCTGGCTTCTAGATAGACGAATAAATTTGAAGCCCAATAGCTGTCCATCACAGGATTGTCGGTAGCCTAAGTGCCGTCTCCTACCATCGATTTGGCGATAATACTCTTTCTCGCATTATTCCTTGAATTTTGAAGAGAGAATCTGTTCCGCGAAATGTGTGAGCTTCGCAAAAAAAAAATGATTTATTCGTACTGCGCTCAAATATTGGCTTCAATAGGACATTCTGTTACTGAAAATCAATGCATTCGAAGAAATGGTCAGTTGTACGGTATTTTGTCAGTCATACACCTCCAGAGCATTATAGAACCGGCTATTTCTCTCCTCAAACCAGGCTCAGAGCCAACTAGCTCTTGGCTTTCGGTTTCAGTGACACGCAAAGTACTTATCATATGAGTGCACTCAAGAAAGCTGACCAATTAAACGACTCTGTCTTAACTCTATTCAACAATTTCAGTATGCACTTTTTTCCCGATTGGGCTACATACGAGTCACAAATTGAACTTGAAGACCTTAATAAGATGAGTACCAACCGCCATATCCATCAAATAGGAATAGTGTGATTTGTAGGTATGTTACGTTAGACTTTGTAGTCATTCTTTGAAGTTGCAATCCTTACTCAGTGTAAAATATTATACGAAGCACACGGCAGTTGAAAATAATGGGGATTCTCTCTCACTCTTAACTATACTAGGAAGAAATTTATTTGATTTACACAAATTTAATATTGGTACCGTGTAAAAATATGTACAATGACATTTTTCCCTTTTACTGGAGGGTAATCGTTTGCAGAGTAGAGCACACTATATTACTTACAGGAAGAGAGGTTTCTTATTCATAAAAGGCTGATATCTCCTTTTACGTAACAGTGCAATGCTTATTTGCTTCTAATATTTACCTCTTGCGGACAAAACGTCTGCCCAGAATATGGGGTCGGATCCTGTGCTATAACACTCAGCGGTCAGTCGGTATTTAGGTGATGTAGTTGGGTATTTTTTACGGCATGGTTCAGGGTCCACCGAAAAAATGTATACACACATCAGGAGAATCCCACGTTTGCCATAAAAGTCGACCGCTAAATGAACAGTGAAACAAGAGTTAACAGTGCAAGCATACCGCGTATTCTTAAAAGAACTTCAAATGTTGCATCGTACTACTATTTCATGCAATTAATGAAGATGATCAGGGTCAAAGAATCCAGTTTAGTGAGTGGTTTCAGCACATGGTATGTGAGGGTAAATACACGTGTAAACTTTTACATATAGGGATCCAAAAAGATATCATGTATTGCAGAGAGAGTAATGCATTACCAATCTTTCCCTACGAAATTTTGAACACATGTACTGTAATTCCACATGCTCCTTGTATCGGTTGAAACCGTAGATCACCGTACACATAAATAGCTGAAAGCTGATGCCTGATAAGCTAAAAATATATTGTAATCGTCGAGGCTAAATTAACTTGTGTTAGTTTTGTAACGGCTGAACAGATGTTTACATTCTTTCATTTTCCTGAAATGTGTATAGATTTTTTGGCAGATCCTGCACACAAATCCTAGTTCTATAAGAAATCTAACGCTATTCCTATCTGATGCAAAAAATATTAAGACATTATGTGTTAAATGATTTTTTAGTACTTGGTGAGAAGTGAATGTCACATTTTAAGGAATATGATGTTTATCTAAAGTTTTTTCCTGTATTTTGTAGTTATGCCGGTAGAATCTTTACATGTTTTCTTAAACTAAATCACGTTTGTGTGTTAACCCCATTCATCTAGTCAAAACACCAAATACCTACGGGAAAAACTTTTCATGTATTGCAATTCATACTGTTAAAGTCATGACTCTAATTTCTTTTTAACGAGTTCTGAGCGTAAACAAGACGAGGAATTGGCCGGTACTTGGTCTTTAATATCCCCGGACGCAGAGCAATACAGGCTGGAAATCCTCACTCTATCAGTTCCTGAGAGTGACTCTAACAAAGCCATGCGTACAGACAACCTACTTTCAAATACATATCTTGCCTGGAAGGGACTAATCGCATCATCAGTCGGATGGAGATCCTGCACCTCACTATAACGATAACGAGGCCTGCTATCGGAGACCTCTGAACGCTGTATAATAGTGCACAACGCCGGAAGTGTACAACGATAGAGCTTACATAAAATCCACACATACTTCATTTTCCGTATAACATCGGTCATCTGTAGCCCCTCGAAAGTAGACTATTTGATTTTCTTCCAATTCAGCAAGGAGTTTAGGTCCTATCATTTATTTCAGGATAGATGGTCATATGGCTCACATTAAACTCTTTGCTCAGTTCTTTAGTTGCACTGGTAGAGTTTTCATCAATGACAGCCTACAATTTCTCAGAATTGAGTTCAATGGTGCATCTTTTTCTTGGTTCGTCCTTTAGACTGAAATCATGCTTTTTGAAACGAAATCCATCCTCTACAGGTCTTTTCATTCACCACATCATTTCCATTGTTATTTTTGAGGGATTTTGCTACTGAAATTGTTGCATGGTCTTCTGAAACTCATACAGTTAAATATGCTTAATTTGCACTATACTAAAAGTATACATGTGAGTAAATAATGGTTAATATTACTCGTATGTTTCACTGACGGTTTCCACAGCTCTGTCTTTCCATCAGATTATCCAAAATTTGCATTTGCCCAACATTATTGCTACTGGTTTCCTTTTAAATGTTCTTTAGTCATCTCTTAAAATTACCGCAAGACAATTATTCCAGCCCCAATTGTTCACCTAGATGGTGATATCACTTTTCTCATCAATTCTGAAGCGTTTAATCATTCTATTAATGCGGTACTACAGCCTTCGTTCGTAGTAATTCCTCATTTGGTCTTTCTTATCTCTATAGCCACCACACTATCTTCCTCTGAACGGTTCTTCCTACTCTTCACTTTCTTTCAAGTTCCAACTATTCACAACTTAAAGACAGCACAACCTCATCATGCAGCTTCGTTTCTCATGCCAGCAATGTACCTATAACTTCCAGCACTGTTTCGATGGCAGTCCAAGAATTCAATAAACGGCTCGTTATTGTTGACATATTCTATACTATTCTATGCATTTTTTTAAATGGCAGCATTTTTTCTTACACCACTTCTTAATTGCTTCTGCTGCATAAATAATTGCATTTTCTTCCTTCACATAAAACATTGTCATTTTTTCGTCTCAATCCTACGTAAGGCCATAAGTCTCCAAACTTCCCTTTCGCATTTCACTTCCTATACTTTTATTCAGATTCTCAAGATCGTATCATTTTCATTTAACTTAGTAGTCCCAAGAAGTAAGCCAGCTCTTAACTCAAAATTTGTCTCTCTTCTTCGGTCCTTTCACACCTATGAAAACAAAATTTCTAATTGTGTTCTGAAAGAAAATTAAATTCTTTTCCGTGAAAAAGTCCATACTCGCTTGAATTAATTCTGCAACCACTAACAGTTAACATATTTTTTGTAAAAAAAGTTAAACCTCATG
>VCRD01000123.1:179722-190097 GCA_006783055.1 Trinorchestia longiramus | reverse complement strand
CATTTGCTACTTTCAGGTGAACGCATGCTAACGCTAAAAAACAACCTTGCCCCCGTTCGTAATAGCGGGTAGCAGCTACTGATCGTGACCCCAGCCAATAAGCCTACAAGAGGAGCTCGAACACGAGTTTGAAGTGCCGAGGCGGATTATTCGAGGCCTTATTGCGAGGCAGTGAGTGTGTGGAGGCAGCTCAGTTTGAAGGCTACTCGGCGCCCGCCTCTTGCAGTGATGAGGCTCTTGTGCTGGGCACTGGCGCTGCTGCAGCTCCACCCATGCGTCGGCACAGCGCTTCTCCAAAAAGGTGAGGAAGATCCTAAGCTAGGGGAAATAAATGCAGGGCATCTTAACAATTTTTTAAGAACTTCTACGTTGTAGCGCAAGTTGCCGTGAAAATTCGGTTGTGCTTAGAATCCATGCAATATGTGCATAAGTATGTATTCTCATTTTTTTGACAACTCTAAAGAAAATTATTTCAGGAAATTTGTTTTTTAGGGTGGAAATAATTATAGCACAGGCTTGAAGCATTGTTTTTAACAAAGGTTTAAGACAATTTCTTACTTATATCAATTTTTTACGATTGCAGAACGTCTATGTATATTTTTTTCAATAAATTAATGATTTACAACAGTTTTAGCAGAAATTCCTTGAATATGACTCAATGCATGATTTTAAAGATTCACTAATCATAATTATCGTCCAATATCATACTCATAGTGATGAAATCGTTTATAGGTTTTCTAGTAGATTCAGATCAGGGAATTTTATTCGCCAGACCAAAACTGTATTGCTATTGGTTTCAAACCGGTGTTAAGTGATCCTAGAAGTGTAGATTGTTATATTGTCCTGCTGAAAAATGACACTATTGCTCCCAATAATATTCGAAAATAGCGTAAGTTTTTCTTCCAGCACATCGATGTATCGAACAGAGTTATGTTTTCACTCCATGAGCACTACATCAGCTTTTTCAGTCGTTGAAAAATATCCCATTATCATTACAGCTCTTCTTCCAAATTGTCATTTTTAAAAAAATTACAACTGTTTTCTTGAATCATGCCAGCAATACAGGCAACCATCACGTCTATATAAATTAACCTATTTATTACCAAAAATCATCAATGTTTACCATTGATCCTTGGTTCAAATTACTTTTTCTTCTACTCAATCTAATAATTTCCTTTCATCATCTTCTCCTAGAGCAGGTTTTTTTTCTGTTCAGAAATACGAAATGAGGTGAACCATATCGATGTTGATGAACTATGCTCGGGGTGACCTGTAAATATATGCTCTGTTTGAGATCTTGAGAGCACAGTTCACCTCATGAACGTTTTCGAAAGAGTCGACGTCAAGTTGCAGCTGTGAGTTTAGGTGGATATTCTGAATATTTTATTGCGTCAAACCCTCAAGATCTCTCAAATAATTTCTTACAACCGTACGAGACTATAATAATTCTTTTGAAATGATACTTCTAAACTCTCTCTCACGATGATAGACAGAAATTTACCATTTTTGTTTATCTTCAAGAGTAGAATTTGTTGTTCTTTTTTAAAGATTTTGCAAACCGTTTAATTAGCTTCCAAATGCGGTGGATATGAAAATAGTTTGTTCTCAAAATGCATGCACACCCGTTATTCTTCTGTCAATCATAAGTAACTCGGAAGTACAATTCTCCAAGCCTGTCGTATGATTATTTTCAATCCGAAAAATGAATTTCCCAAAATCATTTTATTTCCTGTTAGAGTGAATGAAGAGACGAAAGTACATAATAATTGATAATCATATAGGTTCTACAGAACAGTTTTCACTGTAAACATGATGAAACGAAGGAATTATTATTTCAACAAGTTATTCAGGAGTCATAATTATTTCCATCGGTTTCTACCAAGGTAATTGTACCTTTTAAGCCTCGTAGATCACAAGTGGGCCAGAATATTTGAAATTGATGCTGAAACAAGAAAATAAATGTTTAAGTAGCTAACGGGCGTTTTAATTCACAGTAGAATAGAATAAGGCAATAGGAACGAGCCGTTTGGCCCATTCTTGGTTCAATACCGAAGTCCCATGCCGTGATTATCTTACGTGATTACAATTTACAATTATCTTACAGATTTACAAGCAAAGATAAAATGAACACTTTTCCTTTGATATCTTTTGAAGAGCTTGCGTCCTTTAATGCTAGTTGAGACAAAATGATGTAACTTTCAAAATAATTTCCATTGTGCAGAGAAGCACTCACTGAATTCCATATCCTAGTACAATGCTCCCAGCGCCTATCTACCGACGAAAAATCAGCATCCTGATGTTCTGTAATGGGTTAAGAGTTTTCTGAGTGTACTGCAATTCTGAGCCATTTTTCAGTGCCTGGTAAATGTCCATTATCCGATGCAGTCAGTGGGTTGCGCTTGGGCATTCGTATTATCCGCCATTTGCATTTTGTGCTGCACGTACATGACTTTTATTCTTTTTATTTGAACATGAACTGGGGCTGTACGAGGATTTTTGTCGACGGTAGTTTTGTCACCAGACGTTAGCTATTTGGACTGGAATGCTTACTGATAAGCTACTTTTCATTCTTCTCTTTTTCAATTCGTTTTCTACAGAGGTTCTCGGTACAATGACTAGCCACCGACAGTATTTTTGGTTAGAGCAGCGAGTTACGGAACAAATAATATTCGACCTGTTGGATGTAAATATCAAGATGCTCTGAGCTTTAGGATTCTACGGTAATTCAGAAACAGCTGCACAATTTACAAGCGTTAAATTTCACTTGGTTCTTACGTGATGATTCATTTAAGGGGAACTTGTGGTCTACATACTGTAATACGCGTGTGCTTCAACCGTTCAATTGATGATAGACAAGTATTTAGGAATTACAGAAATTGAATTGTTTTTTAATAATGATGATTTTAGGATTCATTAGTGTTCAAATGATTTCAACACCTAAAACTGGAATTATTCAAAAGATGCATAAGATGGTTGTAGTCGAAAGATGCATTGATGTGTACAGCCATGTACGTTTTATCAACAGGGTCACAGTTAACCTTGTTAGTTATTTGTAGTATTTGTATTCAGTGCTATTTATGGTCAAGAAAATCTTAATTAATGCAGCCTAAGTCAAAGCATGCGCTTTAGTCTACGTTAATTTAACAACGTCGTAGAAAGGAAAAATTAAATTTTATTGCATTTTAAGAAAGAAGTTAATATTCGAACAGGTTACTAAGATATTGGACGCAACTTAAGACAAATACTTTTCATTTGTTCATTGTGTATGAACTTCAAACCGAAAATTTATATTTACCTTACCACAACGATTGTTTGCATCGTGATTGCGTTTTTCTTCGTGAGATTTCTTCTTCTCTCAGCACTGGCTAGAAAATTAATTGGAGAGAAATTTATAAAAGCATTGAAGATTCTTACATAAATCGTAGTCTCCAGTTTGAGGAAACCTTAAGCCATTCTTACAAAGAATTCTTTACGATGTTTGCTAGAATAAGTCTTGTGCCGTCTCTCGTTCGCCCTCGGCAAATAAACGCGAGGGCAGGATTTACGACGTCCACGCATCGAGGTTTTTTTAAGAAAGAAAGGGCTGAATTGAAAACTTCACACGGTACCGAGTGAAACAAGGACATTTTAGACGCTAAAATATAGTCATTGTACCCTTGCAACTTGAGAAATAAACGAACCAAATGTTAGATTTTAGCTGACCGAAAATCATTCAAAGCAATCTGGTAAAAGTAGAGAAGCCCTCGAATTTTTGCTCGGGAACAATGATGCAAACGCCGCACGTACGACACGACCCCAAGGCATTGCCGCAAATGTCTGTCTGCAAAGAAAGTCACGAAGCTGTTGTACTTCAGAGTAAATACACACCGAGCTACTTCTAAGGCAATTCTTTTCTGCCGGACCTTGAGCAAAAAACTTGAAGGGAATTCGAATGAAAAGGGACTTATTTTCAGTAGACAAATTTGTTCTCACTAAAGGTTGACATTCACGTTTCATTGAAAAAGTGATTAAATTTGGAAATCGTACAGACCGCATTTGGAATATAAATACTTCAGCTAAAATTTGGGATAAAGTGACTGTCATATTTAGGGTACTTATAATGAAGTAATTGCAGTAATACTCAACTAATTCAACTTTTACTCATTGGTCAAAGTAAATAAAACAATGTTTGACGAAGTGAATGTAGATAAATTATAAAATATTCACCATGCACAAACAGAACAAGTTTTCATCATTTAACATACGCCAACGGTTAGTTATACTAGTTTCAAAATATCGCTCTATTATTCATCGTGGGAATTCATAAAATGAAAATGTATTAAAAAACTAGATGACTGTGAAAAACTATCATATTTTGTGGCAAAAGACTCATTTTCCTATCACTGCATGCCTATCAACCTTAATTACTGAACTTCTTTTATTACATATCATTACAAGTCCTAGAAGTTGATCTGTCTGATGACCTTATACAACAAAGCCTTCCAGCAGCGAGAAGGGGCCCGGAGAAGTTACTACATAATTCTAATGAATGAATGTTATTGAGCTGAGGTGTTTGCAAAATACGTAGATTCGTACTCTCTAAAAGGGGATTTCTTGCCCTTACTTTATTTTGGAGTTACTATAGGGGATACGTTAGCTGACATAGATACGCCAGCTGAAGGTATATTTTCCTAGTGGTATGTATAACTTTGGCGTGAAGAATTCCTTTCCGGCCCGCTTTGTTCATAATAACAATGTATTCACTACACAATGAATGCACTGCAATTATAGTATGCTACGATGAATCTTTAACCCCTTTACTCTTTGTGACCTAGTGCAATATTGTAGTAAATATATAACATTTAACACTACGAAATTGCATAAACACTACTGATCATCCTCTGACTGTTAATTGTCATTATAAAATTAAGAAACTTTGTCTCCTGGACTTGTATGGCAATCTAACAAAATATATGTAAATATATTTTCCAACAGCGAGTCGTTAGATGGTACTTTGTGTTTGTTACTCAAAGCACAAAGATTGGACTCGCAAATATTCATTGAACGTAGATGTGTGTCGTACATGTATGTATGACATGTCATTTGAGACTCTGTAATGTAATATAAAATGTTGACTATAAATAATATCCAACTAACTGTACAATTAATGTACGAGTAAAGTAATTCTAAATGCAATCTCACTTTAATAAACTTTCCTCTATAGCGATGAAATGTTCAGTGATATGCACATGTCATGAGGAAGGAAAGCATCAAAATATATAAAAGAAGAATATTATAAAACATTTGTAAACAGTTTATCAAATAATTTATCAACTTTTATTCTACGATAATAATTTACTTCTGCAAAAACATTGTGCCCATACCACACATAGAACATAAGTAATTGTGCAAGGAAACTTAAAATTCATTGACCCTGTCAACTATGTATTTGGTAATTTTTGGCACGCATTACAATAACTTCTGATGTAGATACAGTAAGGGATTCAAATTCATAGATAGAAATTTTGGCTTTAATTATTAACTCTTCAGTAGATATGGTTTTATACACAGTTCATCCACTTATTAGTGGCACAGTAGAAATATCGTAATTTAAACGTCAAATGTTACTCACTTTGTTGAAAACGGATCTTACTTGCCTAAACGTTCAGTATTCAATTTTGAATAGAAAGTTAGCCCTTTGCTAATTCCGATAGCGGTAAAATTTTAGCACTGGCGGCTTTTCCGAACTTTTATCTCCCCCTGGCATGCATCGATTTTTCCAAGCATGGAAACCAAACGATCGACCGTTAGTGTTTCATAATTCCCTTAATATAACTCTTTGATCGAAAACTGCAGTCGCGGCAGCCTTAATCGAGGCTGCGTTGGTATCTAAAGGATGGAGAACACAAAGAAAAAAGCAGGAGTACTATGAATATACCATAACTTCTATCATGTACGATTGTAGAGATGATGAGATGAAATGAATGAAACATAGTTATTCTCATAGGGCTGGAAATATATTATGGTTTCATGTATTTAAGGAACCGTTTGTACATATGGATTTGGGTGCGCTGATAGGTGAAAGGTTGGTTCACGTCATATGATATCTAAAGAAACACTCACTGTGATAGAAACTACATGCCTCTGAAAAGGCAGTTCTGTGCATGTAATAAATAAAACAATCTAACCGATAATGCGTGTTGAAGAAAACTCGATAGTTAAAATTCAGAAAATTTACAGTTTGTTGCCGTAATTACTGCCAGTCTTCTTATAAAATTCCCAAGGAAACCTTGTCATAGTGTTGTAAAATATAAATAGCGCAACATAGAAGAAAAAAATTGCGGACATGCAGTTTCTATTTCAAGAGAATTCACTGTGCCTAACCGTCAACAATCGCAACATTTATTTTATAAAGTCGGTAACATATTTTTACAGGGTTTAAAAAATTAGTATGGACAGCGTATACTGCCATTAATTACGAGTAATTTATATGTACAGAATATCGGTGTATAGATTTGTATGCCGATGAACGCATGATTTGGAAGTCACTAAAATTAGCATACTTTACTCGTATGCTTGATTATGAGGGAATCACTATCAAAACTGGCTAAAGGAACAACATTTAAGACTACGAAATTGCATAAACACTACTGGTCATCCTGTGACTGTTAATTGTCCTTATAAAATAAAGAAATTTTGTCTCATGGACTTGTATGGCGATCCATTCTATAGATGTTTGTCGTACATATCATTCACATATCATTTGTAAAATATGTATATTAAAAATTATGTGTATTACATATCATTAGAGATTCCGCCATGTATGGCGATCCATTCTATAGATGTTTGTCGTACATATTTACATATCATTTGTAAATTATGTGTATTAAAAATTATGTGTATTACATATCATTAGAGACTCCGCCATGTATGGCGATCTATTCTATAGATGTTTGTCGTACATATCTTTTACATATCATTTGTAAATGATGTGTATTAAAAATGATGTGTATTACATATCATTAGAGACACGACCGGCATTTACATACGAAAAGTACGGTGACGAGATGAGGACAAAATACAAAGTTTTGGAATTTATCCAATAGCATTTAAAGGAAATATTTAGTGAGTAAAGTCTAGCAAATCCGCTTTTCATAATTTCCTGTAAGAAAGTAAGAGAACAGTTGCCTGTAGAGGGCTAGAAAGATAAATTGCCCACAGGGCACCAGAAAGATAACTTGGTCGTAAGGCACTAGAGAGATAAATTGTCCATAAGGAGCTAGAAAGATAAATTACCCGTTTTCACGTTAGATAGTTAATTACCCGCTATGCACTACAAATTTAAATTACCCATTTTCAAGCTAGCTTGTTAATTGCCCATAATGCGCTGTGTAAAGAATAGCTCATAAGGTGCCAATACAATAGATAATTACCCGTTAGGCACTAAATAAGTAATTGTCTGTAAGGTGCTAAATAGATCATTCTAATCGGCGATAGTTAGGTAATGTCTGTAAGGCATTAGATAGGTTATTGCTCGTAAGCCACTAGATATGTACATGATTTGTTTACACTTTCGAAATACACTACGTTAAGCATATTCACTTATTAAGATATGACAACCCATGGTAACATTCAAAATTTCATCTAAAGGAAAGAGTAGATGACACCACATGAATTATGATGACAAATAAATTTACTGCAAAAGCTGTTTGGATTTAGCTCGATATGCCATTAATCTCCGCTGTGCAGACGCTGAAGCTTCGAAGGATCCTTCGTAGAGACAAACCCAACGCTTTCCCGACCCCCGTTGGTGCAATAATTATCATTTCTCTCCATGGGTCACCACGTGTCTAGCAGTCATCAGAATGAAAACCCGTCTTCATCAGATAAACGCCCAAAGGACTTAGAAAGCCGAGCCCACGAGAATTAGCACAGATGGTTAGAGGTCTGATGTTGGGCGTGAACTGAAATCCATATTGTGGCTGTTCATGAGGTCTGGTTCTAACTCGGGCCAGCCAATTTAAACTAGAACGGATTGCGGGATCTACAGCCCTATATTAAAATTTTGTGTTTTTTCTATTTGCTTCTCACACCATTTAGAACTAAGCTTAACCCTTTGAGGCACAAGATTTGAGCGCTAAAAAAGGGTAAATGTACCTAAATTGGTGGGTTATTTAGTATCCCAAAGGGATAAAGCGGTTCATTTTGAATAATAACAGCTTCTAGCACTATTAGTGCATATAACTATTGTTCAATGCACACGCAATTTTTAGTTTACTCCATAGCAAGGACATGCTTTTGACAAAATTTAATTTCAAATCAAGTTTGTTAGATGATGAACAAAAACTATCATTGCGTTAGTCTACGAATAGGGACAGCAATTTGAAAATTTTCCTTCATGTTCTGTCGAATTGGAAATCCAAACTTTCAGGAAAATGTTACAAAGATGATTTTTAACAGCATGATATACAGCATGTCTAAGTGCACTCAAAACAGCTTTTTGGATGAAAAATTACTCATTCAGGCGGAACTTTCAGGCTGTTGGCGGTCAGAATCTGATGCAGTGTTTCGCACGAGGTACTATTCGTCACAAAACAGCTTCAACTTTCAGACAAATCAATAACAGGAGCGGTCTGATAAATGACGTCACTTGACGATGGACTCCAACCGTAACAGACAGTGCAGAATTATGTTCGTCTATCACCACCTTGGTCGACTGGTGAGCGAGTCTGCTTTCGAGCGGGAAGACCCGGGTTCGAATCCCGCTGCCGACATGGTTGACGCGGCTAGAAATACGGCATGGGACTTGGGTAAACAACCGAATAATTATCGAAGTAATTATCCGACCCAAAAATGAGCCAGAAGGTTCGTTCCTATAGCCTCATTCTATTCTATTCTATTCTAACTACTTATTTTTTAAAACAATGATCTAAAGAAAAAATTCAATCCGACGGGCAGATTTCCAGTTACAGATGGGGTACACACACGGTTTAATAATTTGTCTTCGTGAATTATACTGATCATTGCGCTAGTAATAATCATCGATAGTTTTCGGTAATGTAGTATTCACTCAGCATTTTGAATCAGTATATCCATATGGATTCATCGTTCTCATTCCACTGTTAGCTACCAAAACTACTGAATGAAGTCATGGCGTTCAAGACTAGTGTGCATTTCGCCACGCCAATTCGTTATTCCCACAGTAAATTCATACCTTGATTTGGTTGTGTTTATTGACCCTACTAGCATTATATATTTCTCAGTACAAATTATCTCTCTAAAACAACTGGAACTACAGAACCATTATGTATCAAGTGTTATTTTGCTTTTATTCAGAGATAGTAAAGCGTCTGGATGGTTTTCAGATTCACAGATCATTGTTCTGATAAGAACTGGCGTTTTTTGTCATTAGGAGTATTGTAGTAACACTATTCGTATGAATATATTATTCAATTGACTTTAACGCTTAGTTGTACATACAGACTACAAGTATCTGTGTGATTCGCTACACCATGATACTTCTACTTCTCATCAGTAATAGTTCACGAGAAGACTTCGTTTGGTATGCAGACACAGCTTTCCCGCTATCACGGACTTCATTATCGAGTGCCGTCTTATTCCGGTTACTGAACGAATCCCATTATTCAGCGGTTGTGCTCAGTAATCAGATCCCCAAGTGGAACGACCTCAAATTATGGACTACAATGGTATTCTGGAGCGAAGTGTACAACACATTCCAACTCCATTTTAGGATAAATTGATTGATTGAAACCTTGTCGCAGCATGAATAATTTGAGCGGGACTTTTAATTTTTCCCGAGTGAATGATGTCATCGAGATGCATGTGCAGAAGTATTAATTGTGAAGATTTCCTCTGTTTTGCCCTCATTTCATGTCATTAACACGTAATGTTGAGAACGTGATGTAACGCGTAATGAAATAAATGAACATTGATATGATAAGAGACACTATTGGACCACTGATTGATTCTGAGGGCTCAACGCAAACGAACAACAAAAGCAAAGCCAAAATTCTTAATACATACTTTACTTCTGTGTTCACTCATGAAGACTTAACTGAAATCCCGCAACCTCATGTTTTAACACGTTAAGTGCGATACGACCCACCGGTGGGTCACTCAGGTTAGGTTCTGTAATTTTTTCAAAGCTTTCTAGTGACTGTGTGTACAAAGTAAAGATTTGCACCGGCTAGACAATCGCACTCAACGTGTTAAACACTCAGGAAATCCTGTCAGATGGCGTATTTACAGTAGAAGAGGTAGAGGAACAGCTCAGCATTTTAAACCCATATAAGTCAACCGGACCCGATGGCCTTGGTCCCCGGATACTCAAAGAAACAGCCGAAGTAATAAGCGAACCTCTAACAAACATCTTCAA
>VCRD01000123.1:145273-178778 GCA_006783055.1 Trinorchestia longiramus | reverse complement strand
GCCTGTGCGTGAGTAACATGTGTGCACACGACTAAATTGACTTACGTGGTTAAGGTGTACGTGCATGACTGATGGATTTACTTTTAGACGGCATGGGACTTCGGTATTGAACCAAGAATGGGCCAAACGGCTCGTTCCTATTGCCTTATTCTATTCTATTCTATATCAATAGTGATATTTAATCATAATTATTATCGATTATATTCATTACCCTACCACTGTCGCTTAGTGGTTAGCAATCAGCGCGTTTGAGGGTTCACTCCCTCATGTGTCCCTCGAATTGTTTCTGCTTGTGACGCAGTGACCTAGAAGGCTGACTGACTGACTAGACAAACTATTTCCTCAAACTTTCAGATCATCACAAAGTAATTCTACTTGAGGCTTCTATTTCGAATCACAAGATGGACGGACACTATCGCTGGAAGCATGATTGCAAGTCTTATGATGATGGTATTAATACTTTAAAAGCCATTGTATATTTAATGTATACCTGAATGGAATGAAGTTTATTTATTCCATTCTTTCTTTATTGATCATATGAAGGTTCAAGCATGCAGCATATTTGTTTTCACTGTCAACTTAATAGGCTTCTTATGTTATATTTAACCCATTTCAAATTAAGACAAAGTAGCGTGTTTAAAATATCCGCAAAGATTTCATTAAATTGAATATTCTTCTGAATTTTGGCTGTTAGATTCAAAATTAAACACAAAAGCATCCTAGAGATAAGAAACTTTATGTGTTTTACGTATCAGTAGCTAACCACATCTGATTGCTACGTAGGTTCAAACGACACTAATGATGCGACAATACCTCTACTTTTCTCTGTGTGTGTTGCCACGATTAATATTCAAAATTTACAAATAGTTACCTAGGCAAAATATTTCACAAGCCATTATCCTTAGATTGTCCTTAACTATGATACAATAAACTCTCAGTTAAACCTATTGCCGTATTCTATTCTACAGGGTGTCTCAAAAAAATGTACTCACCCTTTAACCGTTGCTAACATGCTGTCTTCTTTGTGTTGCAGGTGTGAGGTTCGAACCTTTGCGAACATGATTCTTTAATCACATTTAATCATGTTCGCAAAGGTTCGAACCTCACACCTGCAACACAAAGAAGACAGCATGTTAGCAACGGTTAAAGGGTGAGTACATTTTTTTGAGACACCCTGTATTTCATTCTATCTATCGGCAACGTTCAACTGTAGTGATCGTTTTAGCAGTCTAGATAGGGACTTTAACTCCCACGGGAAATTTGCGCACACGTCAGAGCTCCGGTTACCTTAATTTTAGAAACTCACTCCTACGGTGCATGCGAATGCAGGTATAGATAAAAAAAACAATTCAGAGCGCTTATCGAAATGATGTCGAAGGTAAAATATTCGCAGGGGGCAGTTTTATCGTTTATGGAGTTGGGGTGATGATAACAGTCTAAAGACGAGCTAGGAAGGGTCGTTCCCGAAAAAAATTTATTCTAACATTAATATTTTCTAATATGGGGTTGGAGGACCACCGGCTCACAAAACAGCTTTAGTTCTTCGAAGCGTTGATTTCAAAAGTGTTAAGTAGTTTCCGATGGAAGATTGTTCCGTTCGTCTATCAATGGGAGTATATCTGCCAATTTTCCCAGTAGTAATGGAGATGAAAAGTGTCTTTATTTGCAGCATTTGTTTCAAAATTCCAGATAAATGGTTCTGTCAAATTGATTTCTGGTTATTGTGGTGACCAGGTAAACAACCACCAGGTGTGGTGACCAATATAATATCGTTGCTTTTCAAACGACGGGTTGCCATTTGTAATATTTGTTTGAGCGGGTATGGTCGTATCCTGGTTTTAAAATTTATATCAATAGATCGTATCTTGGAAGCAATAATCCAGCCGAATATAATGAGGTAGTGAGCTTTACAGTTCTATGTATGCAGTCTGGATCGAAAGCTTCTCTTTGTGTTTTTCGCACATTTCGAACCGTTGGTTACTCTAGAAAATTAATGAACAGTAACTTATTGGTTCATGTAACATTCATTCAAATTTTCACTATTCAACTCATGCTATTATGTTCGACTACTCCTTCCGATTAGCGTTGCACCCTGACGTTAGGAAATTTCAGCTATTAAATGCCTTATTATTATTATTATGTTAAATGCTTCTTAAGACTCTCATTATAGCGCGTTTGGTCGAAACACTTTTGCCTGCTCAAGTATTGAGTTCTGATGTAAAGTTTTCTTTCAGTATTTTTGTGTGTCAATTAGAATAAATGGTCGATGCTGTTTTCCGTAGCCGAATATGTGATATTTTTCTGTAAAATCTTTCACTACGTTGTTGCTTCATTTTGTTCCTGAAGAAACCAAAACCTTGATTCCGTGAATTATGATTAATTATTATAATTACTACAGTGAGCACACCTGTATAGCACTAATTAAAAACTAATCAAAATAGCAGAGCAAAAAATTATTTAAAATTATACTACTTTTGCTCATATTTAACTATTATCCACACGGTTTAAACTCAGAGCGAGGAACAGCAAGCTGAAGAACGACACGTAAATCGCAGCTTCTAAAATATCTAAAAAACATGAACAGGGATCCAAGCTTACTGGCTTCAATCACTGAGATAGAACATCTCTCCAAAGTTTTCCTCATCAGAGAACTTCTCTTACGAGTTCCTAAATTTTTCCACGAAGTCCAAAAACAGCCCTACAAAGTTGGATGCTGCCTTCCTTGCTTCGACAGCGTTGGCTTATTCATTGAACGGCTGTAGAACACGTGTTATTTAGGGATTTTAGAATAAAAAATAGGTCTATGCAAGAACGTATTTCATTTTATTCAAATAATAAAATGATACCTAAACTAACTGAAAGAAAAACAACACTACATTTGCTCTTGTGAATCGGTTTGCATAATTTATCAAAATCTCTTTCATCAACTTTCTGTTATCAGAAACGATACCAAAAAATACTGTTTTGAAGTACATATTTCATTCGTTGTAAAATATTATTCGTGAGAAAACAGCTTTCACGAAATATATTATAAAAAAAATGTGCACGATCGAATTTGGTCCATATTATTGATTATTATTCCTCGTTGAAATTCCTATTGTACGTATTTTCTCCTTTGAAAACGAAATTTAACATTTTCCTCGTTTTCTGCAATAGCTTCCCAGAGCAGCTCGAGCCCAGAACCAACGTCGCAACTTACTCATCGTGCAACAACTGCTTCTGATACGGCTAGCGCAGCGGTTTCCATCTCCACATATTACCCTGGCCAAGCACGAAGTTCAGATGCGTTCAGCATAAGTGTTCTGGACGAAGAAATTGCGAAGGGTTTCCCAGAGCTGACTACCTTCACTCCGACGAGGTTGCAGATGGTGGTAAATCCAGTTGAAACTCGAACTGAACGTTCACTACCACCAGAAAATAATGTGGAAAATACGGAACGTAGAACGTACAGGAGAAGCACACAAGTAAGACGATATTCAAAGCGAAGTGAAAACGAGTCAAACACAAAATATGGATTATTTTTTGGCTTTGATAGCAGCAAAAGTGAGAAAATCACCACCAGCGTTGTCCCGGCATTCAGAGCTCTTCCTGTAGTTGATGAAAAGATCACGGACGACAATTCTACAGTTAAAGCCACAACACCATCAATTGAGTCCTTGATGCCATCAAAAATAATCCCCTCTCTTCCTCCACACCTAAGAGGGCTTACCACCACAACTGCCCTACCGGCTATTTTCTTCAACAATAGCTTCATCAGCAATGTGACAGCACAACTCGGCCAGTCTGTTTTCCTACCTTGCAGGACCCGGCACTCAAGCGACAGAAAGGTGAGAACAATTAATTCGCTTTTTATTTCTGCATGCTCTTTGATGCATACAATGACGGTTCTATGCAGTGATATTTCCATCAGCGGACGTCCGAGCTGCTAAAGTTAGAGCAATCAGAGAAGTCTGAGGAATAGTATCTCGCGTTTACATATATAAACAATTCGTTTGTTGTTGAAGGTGATGCAAACTTTGTGGAACATATCGGCGTGGTTGTTTATAAAAAAGTTGTAGAATGATTCCTTGATGTTTCATTCGTATCATGAATAGTTTCTCAGTCGAATTCTCATCAGAAGGAGAGAAGGATTCAGAAGGACTTGTGCGAAATACCTGCTGAAAATTATCTAATTTATCATCCATTAACTATTTCTTAACCAAAAGAACAAGAAAGTATGTAATATTTATGCCTGGTAGATGACGTAACTAGTTTTCTTTATAGGCTGTTCTTTATTGAAAAACAAGCAGTGTTCAGGGTCATCTATGAAATAGGTAAAACACTGCGAAAGGTGAATTGAAAATCTAATTTTGTTTTACGTCAAAAATAAACCCACAAAAGTATTAGCTTCTATAGCCCCTAATATCAGTGTTCTATTAATAAAATTTATTAGAAATATTAGTAATTACATTTATTACTGATAAAATTGTTCAGTTGTTTGAAGAGCTCGGACCTAATGGTTAATGTTCATTTAATAACCAACAGTAGTAGTTCTATTTCCGGTGGATGAACTTTTTGTTTTGCTAGACATCCTAAATTAAACACATTAAACTTTCTTCGAATTTACCTAATTTCTATCTACTTTACCTAATACATTAGGCAAAATACATGTAGGATCCGGATTTTTCTCCTTCTCCTTTTCTTAGTTTTTGTTGTTATACTCATTTCAATCCCGCAAACTGAACCTCCATTTTTTCAGGGTCTTGTCTCGATCTTTTTCCAGCAAAATGAGTTCATCCTAACGAGTGGTTTTTAGAAAACGTTTTTATTTTGATGGCTGAAACAAATTGAAAGCGAATGGGTCAATTTGTAGTATCACGTATCAGTTGTGTTACAGTGTAACTTGGAATGTTATAAGTTATGAATAAAATATCAAAAAACGGTGCATAAATTCATCTATATATTTTTTACTTTTGCGAAACATTTTTGCACTAGTTATGAACTTCAGATGCATTGTTGTTCAGATAATAAGAAAAGGAAAGTTCTTCTAATGAGTCTGGAAAAGTCAGCCTATCCTTGCCCACCGGCTGCTAAAACTTCTCATCATCTTTAGCAGCCTGGCATCAACTGACCAAGCCGTGAGGGCTACGGTGGAAAAGATTATAGTAACTCCAGATTGTGTGCAGTTTTTATCATACAATAGGGAATCGCGACTGAGTTTTTTGCTGGTCTTGATACAGTTTTTCTGCGTACAGAAGTATTATATAAGTCCACGGAGTGTTTTTTCTGCGCACAGAAGTATTATATACGTGCACGGAGTGTTTTTTCTGCGTACAGATGTATTATATAAGTGCACGGAGTGTTTTTTTCTGCGTACAGAAGTATTATATACGTGCACGGAGTGTTTTTACTGTGTACAGAAGTATTATATACGTGCACGGAGTGAAACAATAACAAAATGGTCCATCACAGTTCATCCCTCAAGTATCGTGGGTGCGGCGGAGGGACTGGCACATTCTGACCTCAGGCACAGTCACCTACACTAAAGAGCAACGCTATGACGTCCATCACCCAGAGGGCAGCACCGAGTGGACGCTCGTTATTAAATACGTTAAGCAAGAAGATGCCGGCACGTATGAATGTCAGGTAAGGAATATTATTCAAATTATAACAATGGTTTCTTTGCTTTCTCGAAACTTTGGTATCTTTTAGAACAAATTTCGTGCATCCCTGTTTCTGCAATATTTACATCACTCAGATTTACATTATTTCACTGAATGGACATTTTTTATATTAATCAGAGAGCCTTAAAAATTATTTCTTTAAAATTTCATCAAGTTTTTATGTAGAAATTTCCCTTTCCGTTCCAATGGCAAGTAAACACAACACGTTCATTTTCCCGTTGTAGAATTTCTCCACCTTCCCCGCTATGTTCCCTCATTTATAGCTTCTGTTGAGCGGATAATCAATCGTTGTAAGCAGGTTCCACCCACCAAGCATTAATCACGAAGGCTTCTGAAGAAGCTGGTCATAGTTCCTCTTTAGTTCCCCGCCCCAATTCGAGGGTAAGACAACTTTGTTCTAATAGTTTTATAATTAAGAAATAAACATCCACTGATTAAAGATTTCATTTGTGGTTCGAAAGGTCGTGTTTAGTATTCTCACTCAGTTTTTTTGGCCACTCGTTAAAATCCTTTTTTAATTGTGCAACGTTGTCATTTCGCTCTCAAAGTGGTGAAGAAAAAACAATTTTTGCTATGCTTTAGTCAATGATTTTGTTCGGCCTAAGTGAACACTGGTAACCAGTTTTGAATAAGAACAAACTCATTTTTCTTTTACTCCAACTTAATTCAATTTTTTAAATGAACGTAGGCTCGAAGCGTTTTCATTTGGTGCCTTTAATATTTTTCTTCTCGGTTACCTTCTTGACCGCCTTTAATTGATTGACTCGGTATTCATCCAACCGTAATTACGCATCGATATATTTTTCAACTAAACTCTTAATTAATTTTCCCTCCTAAACATCCACAAGCAAATGGCTGTTCCCATTCCTCGGTGTTCCCATTCTTGTCCCCAAATACTAATCCTTATATTGCAATACTCGAGCCTGGAATTAAAATCTCATAAACAGTTGATTAACAAGTATTACCGAGATAAAGAACTCAAAGATACACGTGTACTTTCTACTCTGCATCAACTGTGCCTAGTCATTATTTTCGTACCAGTAAATGGAATCTACGAGTTAGAAAAAAAATTGTTGGTATTCCGCTCCATTAATACAATAATTAATTGAATTATACAGCTCTTCATGTTCTAGAATAGTTGTTTCTCTATCACTTAAATACATCTGATATTAAAATGAAATAAATTTAGAAGTCAGGAATAAAGAGTAGGCCGAAGAAAATGATAAAATTAGTATAGGTTTTCCAAATGGAAATGACACTCCGTAATAGTATGTATGTTCAAAGCACTTAGAGAACCTACCTACATTTTTGACAGGTTTTGTATTTAAATAATTGAATTGCTGCAATGGTATGGCTTTCAATTGAAACTTTTATTAACAGAGGCTATACTTATGGTTTAAACTGTGATTATTTTTACAATAAAATGTGTTGTTGAATGATTTTAGTTCAATTCGTTATCCTGCTGGTCGATGTGAGAACAATTTTCTTGCAGTTTGTAGAAGATATTTAACTTCAACAACAGCAGGATTACCAGCTTCGGGGATCAAAAGGCAAATCGCTCGAGAAAATGATCTTAAGCATAGAAACCTGAACATGTTTTATGAAATAATATTCAATACTATGAAAATCACGTTTAAATTCTTCTGATTCATATTGACTACTAATTCACTCAATATATTACATAAGAATGTTTTATACAAGCGCTTTGCCAAAGTTTTTAGCAAAGTTTGTAAGGAAGTACTTCTTGCTGCAGAACTGTCAGATTGTTCTCATTTTTACTTCTACATTAGGAGCTTTAAATTTGCTATTTCTATGTTCATAAAACTTGTGCTTAGGTGGGGTATGAATCGATTTTACTTGTATCGAAATCTGAGAAAATCATTAAATACTGTGATGAATCACGAATAACATAAGCATGAAAATTTCGCACGAATACTTGAAGAATACATGAAATTCAACAGAACAGTTCTATGACTCGTAACGCTATCATGCTGGTAACTATTTTCATTAGCATTGCATTGGCACAAGTATTCCTGTTTTCAAAGTCACAATCAAAACCATCCCTTTGCGTACGGTTGGTAGTAATGAATAAGCAACATAAACATAACCTAATCTTAATTGGACGTATTACTTCGCAGCTCATGAGCGGAGGAGGTTTGGTTTCACATCTTGTACACCTACGAGTGGTGGTACCTCAAGCAGTCATCCCAGGCAACGGCGAGTATCACGTCGACACCGGGTCTACCATAGCTCTCTCTTGCATTGTGGAGCAGGTGACTGAAGCTTAACCTTCTTAAAAACTGTTATTGTACGCTGGGACAAGTGTTGTTTTACTTACATGTGCCTATAGCTCTCTCTTGCATTGTGGAGCAGGTGACTGAAGCTTAACCTTCTTAAAAACTGTTATTGTACGCTGGGACATATGTTGTTTTACTTACATGTGCCCATAGCTTGTATTGTGGAGCAGGTGACTGAAGCTTAACCTTTTTCAAAACTGTTATTGTACGCTGGGACACATGCTGTTTTGCCTACACGTGCCCATAGCTAGCATTGCGGAACAAGTGACTGAAGCTTAACCTTCTTAGAAACTGCCTCTGTGTTCTAAGACACATGTTGTTTAATGTTGTTTTACTTACATGAGCCTCCAGAAGTAAAATTAGAAAATAGAAAATTGCATGTTTCTGATTGTATGTATCTAATTGCATGCAGATGCACGTAGTAACAACTGGCTAAGCACAACTATTCTTGAATCCGATACAATTATTTATGTATCATGGAATCAAAATGAAGAATTTCCATTTGGAGACTGTTTGTACCTGTTCAGAACAGGGATTATAAAAATTCATATCTCCTGAGTAATGTACTGAATCCATACTTGTCTGCTGATATTTTTGGTTTCTAGTACATACATACGTATGAATCAAAATGGGGAAGATTTATTTTGCATATTAATAAATTCTACTCCCGCCCTAACCCTTAAAATTATATTATTCCTATCATCGGAAAATATTATTATGGTTTTCCCGATTAGCAGAAAACTACCAATAAGCGTAACTACATGCTCTGATTTTCTTGCTCGTTTACTATCGAATGTGATCGAATCGTTGAAAAAAATATTATAATGATGATGCAAAATTTTCAGCGCTGTCAAATCGGGTGAGAGGAATTTCATTTGCATAAGCAAAAATTTAAAAAAATCATTCGCCATCTGCGGCGTACAAGTCATCCTGTAATTTAAAGTCTTCAACTGGATATATTTTTATAAAAGAATACAGTCATGTTATTTTAATATATACCATATATTTTATCTTTTGAATGAAAATGATTATACTCCACACAAATACTGGACAGTACAAGCAAAGTATTGTTGTAAATCACTGTTAAATCTTAATTTACATACTGGAACATACGTACCTCTGTGTAAATCATCACAAGGATATAAGAATCCTAATTGTTCGCGGTGTATTGCGATAAAATTCGGATATATTTAGTAAATGGGATCCACAAAAATTAAAATTATTTGTCAGAGTACAAAGGGCCATCAGATTGCATTTCTCATGTTGGTGATATCATTCCCTAAGAACACCATAAGTCATAAAGTCAATCACAAGATTGCACGGTTCCCATGCGTAGCTATCCAATGCGATCGACTGCTTTCTCTGACGGACCAAACAACAGACAATCTATCTTGGAATTGCTCTACTGAAAACACTACCAAGGTCTCCTGAAATCAAGATCTCTCTTCACATTCGTTGAGTGGAATGCACTGGGCTCAGACTCCTAAAGAAACAGATTCACCTAAGCACCGACGAATCATCCAAAAGTCTGCTGCAACGCCTGTATTTCCAGCACCAGTGGCAAATATTTTCACAACTCTACTGCATTGTCGTGACATCTTTTGGCGTGTTTTACTCTATTTTATTATGTGTGACGAAACTTCTTCTTGTGCCATTATTCTGTTGGGTCTGTCGACAGTTTCTTCCTCCCTCATACGCTCACTCCGAGTGACACAAGAAAAAATATATTCAGTTGTCAGTCCGTACAAAAAAGATAGTCAAGGTCGGCTCGGAGTTACGAAAAATTTGAGGGTTGGGACACGAGAATACTATAATTTTATTTCGCTTGTGTTTTTTGTACACGAACTCATGATTGTTTTCTTTTCAGAAAACAATAGCTAACGATAAACTCTCCGATTACATTCTTTTTTATACAAAATTTAAGCTGACATTTTAGTTTATTGCAATGGAAACAGAACGAATACAATTTTACAGCGTCATCGGGCAAGAAAATCGCCGAGGGAAATTATGGAAATTCATAACATATCAAAAAACGAGGAGATGAACTGTATACCGAACTATCAAACACTTCCAGGAGACTGGTAGTGTGATAGATCACATCACGAGTGATCGTACAAAAACTGTAAAGGTTAAAAGTATAAAGAAAAGATTGCCTTAGGAATGAAAAACATACGCAAAGGTCAATGAAATAGATTGTTGCACAACTTGGGAGATCCAGAGAATCAATCCGTCGTGTGGTAGGTAGAGACATGGGACGTAACTCTCTCAAGAGGAGATCTGTTCACCGCCTGAGGTCACAATGAAAAAAAGGACTTTTTCAGTAGTCGTGCGTTACTTTGTCAGCTCGCAACCCATAGCGTTTCACTGACATAGTATGTCCTCTTTACTCATGAGAAAATTTTCATGATTGAACAAATTTTGAATCGCTAAAATTATAGCGATGTTCCTAAAAATACTCCATCAGTATCTGAAAATGTTATAAACGTTAAATGAATTCAAAAGGGAGGATTATCTGGAAATGGGAAAACTCCCGTTGTTTTTGTTCCAAAGGGAGTCAAAATTAATGCACAAAATTACAAAAAGTATACCCGGGAAACAGTGGTAAATAATTTAAGCGAAGCCCTGTTCCATGGAGCATCTTTCAACTGATGCAGCACCCGCTAACTTCTCTAACAAGACTCGGAGCTCGCTCAAAAACACTGTTCCTGATTTCTTAACCAAGAAAGAATAGTCTCCTTATAGCTCAAACTCAATTCAATGGACTTTTGTGTGCACGCTGCGTTGAAGGAAAAAAGTTTACGCAAAAGTTCATTCATCAGTGAAAGAGTTGGGACGATCTTTGAAGATTTCCACATTTCTAGCGGTTACAATGTCGGCAGTTGGAAGAGAAGACGATCGTAGTGGATTGGTTTTTCCTCATCTAGTAAGAGCTGCATTGGATGCCTTCATGAACTCCATGCGTCATGAGAGATTCGTAACCACCTACCTGCCTCCGGCTATTGATCTAATGGACTCACTTAAGACTGGATCTCTACGACGAATTCAAGAGTTTTAATCGTCACATCAGCTCGATTCAAACAAAGATTTCTGAGCCACCGGACTTTCTTCACACCTTCAAACGTTTCAAACTTTTTTCTGAGTCTCTGGCAAAATTGCCGCTCTAACGCTCGAACATCTTTTCATTCAAACTTCCGGCAGGAATGCGAAACAATACGGACTGTTTTTTTACGAAGTTTTTAAGGGAGTTCTTTTTGTGGAGTTTGTGAAGTTCTTAGTTTAGTTTTAATATTCTATTCTTTCTTCCACACATTAGGCAGCTATTTCGTCGTTACGTACCACACCACGTATGTGTTAACATGGCTCACACAATTGAGTTTACAACGACGCTCTGTATAAGTTTTACATATGAGGGTGCAACACTAAAGAACTTCATTTACATGTACATGAATAATTGGAATCGTACGACCGTACATAACGATTACTAATTCCTACGCGAACAATGTGAAAAAAACAAATGTGCTGAAGTTAATATGAATTAATTTGTTTACACATTTCCATCAAACAATTATCCATGAAAACTAGGGATTTTATTTATGTTTACTTACTATTTAACGTCATGGGTTTTGAGTCTAATTTTACTTACTGGTAAGTTTTAGGTTAGTCCATCTCGATCACATCAATGGGGAAAAATTAACTTTCTGAATTATTTTTCTACTCAAGCATTAATACTTTTTAGCAATGAATCCCAAAATAAAGTTTTTAACTGTGCAGAATTTGAATGATATTTCCTACTTTGTCCTGGGGATCACATTATTACGTATTACTTCCATGCAGCAAAAGAATTATCTCTGGAATTTGTAGAATATAATTGTACGTTAAATAATGCGTCTCAATTGACATTTAGAATGAATTTAATCCGTCAAGTCAATATGAATCTATTGTTTACACCATTTTTCAAATGCTTCACATATTGCTAGAGATAGCTACCAATAATAATAAGAATACACAGAAGTATTCTTGATACAATTGTCTTATGTCGTACCTTATTCGTGGAAAAAACACGACTGTATATAATACTGGTTAAGCTACCTGAATACTGTTCATTTGAACCTTAGAAAGTTTTTTCTTCATATGTTATCTAATCCGTACCTAATGGTGTCCCAAAAATGCTCATTGCATCCTAAGAACATTGTCCTCTACGATGTATAGTACTAAGTACATGTTTGCCTTCCTACCTTTACAGGCGTTTGCAATTTTTTTCTCTTTATTCAATGTTTTAAATTGCTAATGAAAATGTTAGTGTATCTTTTTCTGTCATAATATAAGACGGAACAAGACCCACGGAATTCGAAGTAAAATAGTTTTAACGTTTTCTCGCCCTATTTCGCATCAAGCTAAAAATGGGTTGGAGTCTAAGAATGGCTCTGATAAAATCTCAGCTTCTCAACGCATACAAATAGGAATTAATACTGAGAAATTTTTGCTAAATTTCTGCTGGATTGGCAAAGATTCTGGTGAATTGCAGCTCGCTGAGCGGCACGATTATTAATTTTAGGCTTCTTTAATTTCATTAATTAGAAGAACAATTCCTTGAGTCAAGGAATATCAACGATCGAACGAATTCTGGTATGAAGAAAATGTATTATGGATATAGTCGATTTATTTGTTCATTATCCACGGATCAGAAGACTGCAATGCAAAGCAAAATTTTAAGATATAATTAAAATGTTAGAAAAGTTTTCTATATTTATTTGTTGTTCAATTCATATAGTTAATTTTATTTCTAATTTTGCTGAAATGAATGTTGTTTATTATCTTAAGAATCATAAACAAGTAGCACCAATCTTGTGTTACACACTTGTACTTTAGCAAAAGCTTAGATCGCTAACAGCCATCCGACAATGATCATTGATAATACTCGCGTTTCCAAGAGTCAAACTCCTTTGTTTTACCTGGTGCTCTTCTACAGTCCTACTGCCCCAATACTACAAATCACAGGAATATTTTATGTCAGCTGCTGGTATGCCCAGCAGGAATTTCAGCATTTTCATGCCAAGAGGAATGTCGGCATTTTAAAATCCACACAGATAAAATATTTATCTACATGAAACTGCAACCTCTGTGGATTAATCTTGTTCCTGGCGTATTCCCCTTCTTGTTTACAGTCTTGCGGGAATAGAACAAATTTTTTTCTGAAATGAAGGAAAACACATAGCAAACTCATTTTGGAATCAACAACAAATAGCGTCCACTGACTTGGATCATATAGAGATACATGTAGTTCCATAGCAAAAAGAATGCCTTCAGTATAGCTGCAATGCACAAGCCGAGAACCAGAATTAAAGTAGTTTCAAGGTTCTGTTTTTCTGTTGCTATAAAAGGAATCGTTAGTGGTAGGATTTAACAATCTTTTTCGTTCAACCTGTAAGCCAATAATTCAATAGACGGCGTTTGCATGTACGAATCTTTCACTAGGTCGTAGGCTCACTAAACTGCGAAGGTTTATCACAATCTGCCATCAGATGGCTGAAAACTGTCAAGATTGTTGTATGGATGGCCTCGTCATCAATCTCAGGGAGCTCAGTAAATGCTGATCCAAGTGCTTCATGATAGTGATCAACTAGTCGAATGGTGTAAAAATTTTGATGAGATCGAACAAATTGAGATCAGATTCAGCACTCTAAAATTAGTCTGAAACATTTTTAACTTTCCGAACTAAAAACTTATATTCATATTTTCCAATTAGCCTTTGCCGTTATGATTTCTTTACACAATTATGTAAATGTGGAAATAACATTGAAATTAGGGCTAATTCTAGTTGACTATAAAGCTGTTTTCTTTTTTTGCTCCTCTATACTGTTTTCTTGAAAATATGGTCACATACTGATGCTTCCAAACTCTACGAATATTATTGTTTATCGTCTCTTTGTTCACCTTTCTGCCACTGCGCGTACGCGTGAATGCTAAGTTTGCCTAATTCGCACATTCTGTTTAAAAACGTTCATTTCTTTCACGTGTTTGAAGAGCCCGACGGCGCCCAGATACATCTTCTGGTACCACAACTCGCGCATGATCAACTATGACCAGCAGCGCGGAGGAATCAACGTTGAGATCGACACAGAACCTCGAGTGCGATCGCGACTTACGATATCCGATGCACGGCCGTCAGACTCCGGCAACTACACCTGCGATGCAGACAATACAGCGCCGGACAGTATTACTGTCTACATTACTGCGGGTAAGGAGGTGCACGTGATTGTACAGGTCGAGTAATCGTTGGTTGTACTAGCCGTGCAGTATCGCTGGCTATTTTCTTGCAGGAGATAATGTGCAGGCAAATGTGCAAGTCGAACAACACGCCAAATCAGTGTTGGATGTGCTTCTGTCTACTGCAACAGCATGAAATGTCATGACGCTACATTTACCATTCACAACTTGCTATTGAAGCTGTGTGAACATTTTGTGTGTTTTCGGGTTCGGACTCACAATAGAATATAGATAAAAGAACAACTTGTGTGCACATGTACCAAGGTTCTACCCGGGTTTACACAATTTGTGCTCAAGCACTAGACTTACAGTTCAATGATTACGGAAAATTGAAATTATATTGTAGATATAATTTACTGAAGTCACAGCCTATTATAGGCTGTTGATATGCCACAGATTGTTTCCAATTGCCGCTTACTCAGCTAGAATTGCCTTACCTTACTACCATCGCTAGCGCTAACAGCTTTTCTCTTCTTAGCTGGAGAAGAAGAAAGTCGAAAGAGATACTCGCAGCAGTGCTTTTAGACTCGCAATCATCCATAATTGTTAATCTGTATTTCGTTTTTAGTAAGCAAAAAAAGAAGTTCTAGAATTCAGAAGACTATTTGATTAAAATCAACGCTTACTTTATATATTGGGAGTGGTTCAAGGCAGAGACTATGGAATTCAGCAATTGTTTTCATTGCTTTATGGAGAACTCTGTTCATTTCATTTATTTCTAACTCCAGAGTAAGTGTCCCGAGTTGCAATGCATTCTCTGGAATAATTTAGAGAAGCTCTTAAATTGATTTGGTTGTCTGACTTCGTCAAAAAAAAATTAAATCGATAGCGTAATCCTTAGTTTACAAAGTTTTCCGTTTTATTTATTTTTTGTAATAGATGTAGAGAGACACATATGTTGTGCAACAGTTGCAATAAGTACAACGTTCACTCTACGCATGTACAATGCTAGTTATTAGTTCTATTGTGTGCCATTTACCAGATGCAAACTTTGATGGGAATTAACTAGGTTTCGGTCCTATAGAGCGGTCGATTCAGGTCAACTTGATTAGATCCATGTTCAGACCGTGGTCAGAGATTGCTATGTGGCACTCTGTCGTGTCGTTGCATCGGAAACCTTATTGCCTGTATTTATTGTTCTGATACGAAGGTCATTGATGTAGACTACGAGAAGGAGTGGGCTAAGAACGTCCCATTGGGATACACTTAACGTGCTGTAATAGGCGTCGTTACCGGCCTGTGCTCGTCATTCGAGAATTTTTCAAGATGAGCGAAAACTTTTCTAGCAGTATGAGTAGAAAGCCGACGGAAATTTGTTTTAGAGCCTACACTTGCAAAAAAGTCATTGTTCAGTAAAGTTATCTGCAAAACTCTGTTATTCGCAAAAACAATTCTCAGATTGCAGCTTAGAGCAGAAGAAAATTTGACCTAGTCAGATTAGTCAAAACAAATATTCTTTCGGACCTTTCTCGAAACGATAGTACATTCAGGATCAGTCAAATCGAATTCATACGAAAACTTCGAAGATGGTGAACTAAACATACCATCAATGCTTTTAAGTCTCTCATAATATTGATAAAATCATTTACTACATTTGAGCTAGTTCTCAGGACCATAAAATAATTGGAAAAATAATAAAAAATACCTTAAAGAACTAAACAGTCAGTTTAAAAAACTTATGAATTTTACTCAGAAAAGATGACGATTTGCAAGATGCATCGGCAGGTGACGCTAAAGACCTTAAATTAAAAAAAAAGCTTAAAAATTTATCAACCGCTTACTGTCAAAGACAGAACTCACGCGACATGTCAGTCTGCAACTCTTTTTTAAGACAGCTAGACGACAAAAGTTACTTAGCAGTCTCAAATATATTTTGACTGATTTATCCGAATGAGATAGTAATTATATATGCTCAATGATATGAATATACCCGTATTTTAGTTTGGTTCGATGATTAGGAGCATATGAAAGAAAATTTTCAAGAATGAACTGATTGAAGTCAGCCGAAGGAAACAGACGGTACACAACCATAGACAAACTAATGTACGCATGACTGGATATGCAAGCTTTGGGTAGCACAATGGTCCAGTCTCAACCTAATTTTTGAGAGGAAAAAAACGCAGTCTTTGATCGTGCTTCCTAACAACTTTTTTGCTTGCATGAAGCAGTTGTTCATTTTCTTTCCAGGCAATAAAATTGCGGCCATACAACCACGTGATCTAGACGGGGCGACTACTTCTCACGCTTCTCAGTGGCTCTTTCTCTCTCTGGCGGCGCTGTTGGTCTTCCATCAACACTTACACGACTTCTGGCTCGATTTGATCCCTGGAGGGTATCATGGAAGATCAACGGATGAGTGGAAGCAACGCTGGATTCCAGATTTTAGATCACGAGGAACGATGGTTGCCCTGCAACCCGAATGCATTGATCCTCAGAGGAAATCAATGCAGGAGTTCACACAAAGAGCGAAATGACATTCTACGAGCAGGAAGAGAACAGAATATATGAAAAATGATTTGCCATCTCGTAATAGGAGAGTAACTTTACTTTTAGAAAAGGACTCTGCAAATCATTACTAAGTCTAAACTAGACGAGGTGTATCCGTTAAAAAGCGTTGTACGTAATTTTGTACAGAAACTACCTTTATAAAAATGTTTAAGTATTAATAATTAAGCGTGCGTTGTTTCAACTCTAAATATGAACATAATTCTTAATATTAATGACGTGGAAGTGTATTTTTCTCATAGGTTTGATAACAACAAGCTCACATCAATAGCCGTTGATGGATAAGTATATGAGAGTATTACAAATAAATGAAACTAAATAAAAATGATCATAGTTCTCTAGCCTTTTGTTTTCTTGGTTCAACCATTATTATTTTTTATCTACGAGCACTATAGCATTTGTTATTTGAAAAGTGCGTTCATTATGTGTTTCAGATTGTGGATGATTGTAATAAGGAGTGAATAAAAATTTCGAAAAGAATGAATTTAGTTGGTGAAGAGGTAAACTTGGTTCATTTACTCAAAGGCAACTGAGGTGAGAACTATTTTCTGATATTTTAGGACCTGAACGTGTTAATTTTATGATAATTAGGATCTGAACAATTAAAATGTGTTCATTCCATTGATTTTAGTGGCAAAATATTACGGGAACTAGAACTTTTGTTTCACGAAGCAACTCACTAAAATTTGATTTACCTATTGATACTAGCTGCTTCATACAATGGGTTTGATAGAAAGTGAATGGACAAGGGATGAAAGTTCACGGTTATCGACCATACATAAAACGAAATTGCCCTGCAGTCTTTTTAAAAAATTTGAATACTTTTGCAACTATTTACTATAGTCTATAACATGTTTTGGCAGAAATTGTATGGAAAATTCTTTAGTATGGACGCTCGACAGCTCAAAACAGCAGTAGCTGAAAACTTAAGGATTTGAAAAATTCGTGCTGCTATTCAGTTATGTTTGGAAAAGTTTTTAATACAATTTCAGACATTAACTAGAGTAAAATCTATATTTTGAACATTGAAGGATAACAAATAATTTTTTTACGAGGGGAAAATAAAAATAAGCGTTCGGTGTACCCTGTCATTTGAAGAAATATTTTTTGAAAGAAATTCCAACGAAAAATTATTTTTAAAGAAACTTCTTAAATGTGTGAATAATGAATGGTTCAAAGGTTTCTTATTTGAGATACCAATTAACACAAAATTATGCTTTTTGAAGAAGTTGATTTGCTCGTGAGTGACAGTGAGTGTATTGCTATTCGATATACCAGAAAATAAGCACCAAAATTGATTATACTAATTTATTAGAGGAAGCACGCTACTTAGGGATGACTTAAAAAACGTTTTTAGCTTACAATGTTGACCTTGTGTCAGTCCAATGATAACAAATACCACTTTTGTAATAGCACGGAAAAAATTGCAGCATAACTGAGCATTGGTGTTTGAGAATGGGGTATAGATGAAAATTCAATGACATGTTGTCATCACTAATCAATTCTTAGTTACTGGATGGAAGAGTAATGAAAAATTAATCACTTGTGCATTACCATGTTTACTAAAAATGTTCGTCACTCAACTATGGAAAGCAGAATAAAATTTAGCCTAGTTGCAGTCAATCATTTCAAGTCATGTACACGTAGCAGCGAGTTAATTGTAAAAGTTTTTTCAATTATCATGCTTTTGGAATATGTTCCCCTCTGATTAGAATGTATGTATATTGTACAGCTTTAGCATTTCCTGCCCGTCCTAGTCTAGAGGCATAAACAGAGGAAAATTATGATAAAACACCTGACAAATTTGGTAATACCTTCCTAGTTTTTTGTTCAGTGAGCAGTGAAAATTTTTATGCAGAACCTATAGAGTTTGGCAATTAACACACACTTTAATTTTATTAACAACTCTAAAAAAAAATCTTTAGAGAAATTTGGTTTTCAGGCAGGAAATATTTGTGTATGGGATGGATTAAAACAGTATATTTCTTAGTGACTTCTAATTGACAAAAGACGAATAAGTGCTTAAGTACAGTATTTTGCAAACAAGTTTCTCTCGTGTATGCTAGTATCTTACAAGCTAATTAAACTATTTGTAAAATTATTCGAAAATAAAAAAAATTCCACTACTGATAGTAAAGAAAACTGGCAAATTTCTGCATTTCATCGTGAATGAAAATCTATAAGTTTCATTGCACTAGTATTATTAGGGGGTCGTACTCAAACTTCATAATTCATTATTATGAAGTTCGTCATTTCCGTCACGCACAGTGTCATTTTTGAGCAGAATAATGCAGCAGTCTACGTATCTAGGGTCATCAAAAATTGTTTTGAAGCCAATAAAATTACAGTTTTGGACTGGCAATCAAATCTTTTGACTTGAACCCAATGGAAAACTTGTGGAGGAAGAGTTGGTAGAACACTGAAACTACATATACATAGATTGACATCATATAGAATAGAATGAGACTATAGGAACGAACCTTCTGGCCCATTCTTGGGTTGGATAATTACTTCAATAATTATTCGGTTGTTTACCCAAGTCCCATGCCGTATTTCTAGCCGCGTCAACCATGTCGGCAGCGGGATTCGAACCCGGGTCTTTCCGCTCGCAAGCAGATTCGCTCACCAGTCAACCAAGCTGGTGATATGTAATATAGCTTCTACATAGAAATTTTCACGGTTATATGTGCAAAACCAAAGTTATTAACACATTGTTCAGGTGTCTTACGATTATTTTCGTCAACTTATTGTATAGCTTGTCTCATGAAAACAGTTTTTTTAATAAGTTGGCTGCTGAAATAATGTGCTGAAATCAAGTATTTTTTCTACTTATGTAGAGTTTTTGAAAGTCAGCAACGAAGTAAATTGTGTTTATATATTAACATACATATCTGAGGGTATTGCTCAAATCAGTTTCTTGACAATGTTGGAAAAATCTTGATGATCCAATCACTAATTTAGATAAAATTTTTAGTGCCAGTAATTTCTTCAGTTTCGAAGCGACTAGTCTGAACCCACTAAACCTACCGCAATATTTTACATGATTTCAGTGAATCATTGTGTTTCGCTCGCTTTCCCGCTTTTTTCCATTATGATTTTTGATAGGTAAATGCCTCAATCATACAGGCATTTTAATCACACAAATATTAAAATTTATTTTTCAAAGAATTTTCTATGAAAAACAATAGAACTATCAAAGAACCATCTGTACCAATGTTATGGATTAACAGAAATGACACTCAGACAAAGTATGATATAATTTTAAATCTACATTTCTTGTGATTCTCCGAATGCAAAATTATCGGGTTCAACATACCTACAATTTTTGTTCATCACTGTACGTGAAATAAGAGTTATTTTAAAATATATTTTCAGTGTTAAACATGTTTTTTGCCATGTACATGGCATGTTCAGATTAGGGGTGTTTTTCTTCAGCATTATATACACGCCAGGAAAAAATTGCGAATTAAGAATCATGTAATATGTTGCTAAAACAATAAATAAACGTTTAATCTCTTTTTCAATTATGGTGTTTGAAATCCTGTAATATATGGTGTCTTTGAAATCATACCCTATTGATAGGGACATTATTTGAACAAATTATGAATTGCTGAATGGCTGCCTGATTAGTTAAAAAGGGCTAAAATTTCTATAGTTAATCAAGCATAGACATTTCCGTCACGCACAGGCACCTCACTCACACACAGGCACCTCAATCACACACAGGCACCTCAATCACACACAGGCACCTCAATCACACACAGGCACCTCAATCACGCACAGGCACCTCAATCACACACAGACACTAGTAAATAGTAAGAAAGAATAGGAGGGAGAGTTATAATCCTACTCATCAATATTTTCATATTAATTCACTAACTAGTATTACAAAATAATAATATGACTCTTGATACACAATAATTGTATGACTCTCAGTGCACAATAGTTATACATGTAATAATATTATAGTTATACATCATACATGTATGAGTTGCCCTGCACATGAACATGGTTCATGGTAGGTAAAAGTTGTACGGTTTGCAATGTACAACTATTACATGACACGCAATACACAACTATTGCATGGATTTTGGTCGACATTAGTGCCATAATTCGCTATATGCATAAATATCACTCGCAGTGCTCATATATATGGCTCGGGGTACTCAGTAATTATACTATTATATTTGCATTACTCAATTATTATTATTCGGTTCAACATAAGTAATCTGAATAAAATGAATTAAAGTAAGACAAAGTTGAAAGTTTTGTTAATATCTTTTGTATACTCAGTAGGAACATATAAATGCAGCATTTACACCGGTTTTACTTGATAGCAAAATAAATACCTCAAAATTTCTCAAAAGTGGAATACAACAACGTACAAAGGGAAGTAGTTTTCTCTTAGAACATTCATATAAAAAGTCCTGATTCACGAATATCTCGTTTTAGTCATCACTGAAATGCATCAATGGCAGACTTATGTTTAACGATTGTTCACTTTTTTATTCTACACCATTAATTATGATTTAATGGTTTTAGTCAAATCATAAGCAACTTTACAATGAACTCTTTTTAGCAACAACTTTATACATTGCATTCAAGAAGGCAAAGTTAAAACAGGGTGACAAACCGACACCTTTTAACTTACATCAGAAATTTAAAACGACGCATGGTGTTGCTTCATTTTATTCTTGGTGACGTCTGTATAGGCGTGGTGTGCATGAGCATTATCAGAATTATGCAGACGACTTAAGAGCTCCAGTTGCGCACGACTCAAGTCACTCTCATTTCTACCTGAAGCTCAGAACGCGGCGCCTTATCGTACAAGCGAAGTATCTTGCTCAAAATATCGCTCACACGACCTCATGAAATGGTTTCCTGGAACCACAAATGGTTTCCCTGGCTAGCAGTTGGCGGACTCATTCACATTTCTTTTTGCAGACGCTTGTTTGAGACTAGCTTCTGACGCTCAATTTCCATAACACTTTAAGTGGCTCCTGAAGGGCTGAAAATTTGCCCACGTCAAAAATAGACGCGGAATTTTCAGAAGCTTCAGTTTAGATTTTCACAAGCCTGGACACAACTATCAAAGGCAAAGGTTTTGTCGTTTGCCGCATGCCAAAATCAAGGATCTTTATCTTCATCGGTTCATGAAATTTTTTTCTTAAACATAACGAGTGTGAGTGTACGTGCTTGATTCGAAGTGAATATTTTTTTTTACTGCTGAAATATTTTAGATTCAGGAAGCTCATTCAAAAGCTGAGTTCCATTGTTAATGAAGAAAATTATGAATTCATGTTGTTACAGAGAAAGAAGTGAGTGTTCGAAAATTTATTTTAGATTACAGGTATCCATGTACTTTTGGTTTTTGCTATTGCATAGTACCCGAATATAGTTCGAATTTTGTGGTATTTTAACTATTCTTAGATACATACTATTCAGATGTACACGTTTGTATAGAACTCTAGAAGATGAACTCGTATAACGTGAGACTACGAAAAGGATTTAGATATTATGTCGTTCCGTTTCACATGACACGGTGAGTACATATAGAACATTAAAGCTCAAAAGCCTGAGTGTACTTGCTAAATAAAACATTAATTAATTGGGAGGTTTGTACATTCTTTGATGCAATTATAATTAGCTGCCCTCAATTAAAAAACTTTTTACGCCAGCAAACTGTAATATATTTTTCGAAATTGCGCAGAGATTGGGCAAGCTCAAACTTCATTATTTTTGTGAAGGCATTTTTGGAAATAAATTCTTTCTTTCTGATAACACACGTGTACAAAAATTCCCCGTTTTAGATGTGATGATTTGCAAGGCATGTTTTACGATACATTACGAGTAGGATTAGACAAAAATATTTAAATTGTATCATATAACGTAACAATTACAAGTTTCAAATGTTTACGGTTTACAAAAACAATTCTTTTCTCAGTTGTGATAAAATTTCAAAATTAAATCAAAGGAAATCTCATTAAAATGCCTGCGCACTTCGACAGCAAATTAGTTAGAAAAATACTCAGAACCCATTGTCATTACGATCACTTCATTATAAGGTTCTTCGAGTTCGATGTGCATTAGCTCAGGCATGGTGGCCTTTGATCTTAGATCCAGTGATTTCTGTCTTTTGTTCATACCGAACAAAGACCCAGTTGATAAACTGGAAAATGACTTTCCAGTGTAGATTTTACTGTCTCAAGCAGGCGTTAACTGTCTCAAAAAGAAACAAAAATCCCTACTAAGATCATGACAAGATATGAATGGTTTTCAAATGATATATGCTGAAATTATTTACGTTATTATATGCGCATTTCATTCAAAAATGTATGACATAATTATCTTTTTTTTTGAGCCTAGAAATAGCTCAACGAACACTTTCTATTCACTAAGCAAGATTGGTCTGAACCGAAGTTGCTTGCGGAATATAAAGTTGTTTGTTGTTTAGGTTAGTGGGATGTATTAGATAACTATTTTAAAATTGAAGGGTTTCAGCCAACTCACAAACTGTGGCTTTAAGCCAACTTTGTGCTCAAAGCCTCACTCATCACAAGAAACAAGACTACTCCGAAATACCACCTAAAGGCATCGTGCACACAATGATTTACACTAAGGAACAAACTGCTGCAATTTTTTCGCCCATAGTTTATCCGGAATCCAATTGCTAACCTCCGAGATTTTTTGTATCCTTTTCAAATGATGTAGGGTGATCGAGTACATTAAGCAAAAAAATGTTTTACAAATTATTCTGATGAAGAGGTGGAATTTGTTGCAAGGGTCACCCTTAACTATTTGGAATCAGGTTTTATCAGCGATCTTCTTCTGGTTCGTCTTTCAGACTCTAATCACTACCATAAAATTACGAAGACTACTTCTTACATTGTTGTCTCCAGCTAGTATTGTACCTATATTCATACGTTGCATTGACACCTTTATGAGACTCTCCTCGTATAAATGTTTCAAATAATCTATACATGACATTGACGTAAAAATGAATACAGTAAAAGATTCTAAAAAAATCATGTATGCGAAAAAAACAGAATTAACAATTGCGGTGTGTCATTGAATAACGATAACATGAACAATTGCTTTAAAAATTAATGCTCTTGAGTAGCTTGTGTTCAAATGTGGTACGCTTATAACCTTACAAGTATTATACATATAGTAAATTCGTTTAATGTTATATGTGTGCCAGCTACCAATAATTAGAAACATTTCATTCTTCACCCGTATAAACTTAGTGCATTTGTTTTTCAAAATTACTTGTAAGAGATATTATGAAACACTTTTTACGGCTGTTAAATATTTCAGATATACACAAGGAGCCCTCAACTATGGTCTGTATTCAATCATGATGGCCTATAAATCGAACCTTCTTTCCTATTCCTCGCTAAAAACACGTAGTTCCAGTTCTCATGTCGTTATTGATGGTAGAATAATTTATTTTCCTATTGGTGTCCCGTTTCATGGAAAAAAACTTCTGAATGTTGCATTTAAATAAAAAAGACCTGATATTTGTACTCTTTTTCTCATTGATTAGAGTACAATGTAAGCTAATGACTTCCATAAGAAAATGCGATCATTTCGAAGTTTCTGTCTAACTCAGTTTAGAGGAAACGTATTTTTCTATTAAAATTGAAAATTGTGTTGCGAAAGTGTTCAGTTTGCCTGTAGATAATGGGAGTCAGCTATTTTGCCTACGCCCTGAAATGCGAGTTTTTGCCTATCATGTATTAAGCAGTGATATTTTCTAAATTAATATTATTATGATTAAATTAAAAAGAGTTGCACGGGGTACAGAAATGTCGCTCTGCGAGTCGTGTGAGTGTAGAAGAAACAATGCCTGCAACAGTCGCAGAAAAGAACGGGCATTTTAATGGCTGCTAGCAAACTTAAGATGTTCTTTTATTCACTGAAATACTTTTTAAAGTGGCTCTAGTGTGGCTGGTCACTTTAAGTATTTCTCAGGCAATCCATGTAATATATATTTTTTACTTTTCGTGAGAGAAGAATTTATAATTTCATATCAAAATATTTAATCATTTACAGTTAGCGACGAAATTATTCGTATGCTTACCAATGTTCAATACTCATTGTCATTTTTTTAGAATGTAATGCTTATATGATTCCAAACTCTGTATGTGTTATTAAGCAGATTAAAACGAATTTAAAACTCAGTTTTCAGAATGACAGATTTAATTCAAGAACATCTTGCACAAAACGAATTGCCAAAAATATTTTTAAAGTAAGAACAAGGGAGCATAATAACAATATTAATGATCAATAGCATGACCTTCTATGTTGATTCCTTCCATAAAACGGTTTTTATATTTTTCAACCAAAATTAGATATATCTGTGATAGCATATTATTCCAATCTTCAATGGCTACATGATTGAGTTTTTGATGTTTTTTAAGGATATGTTCGAATTTTTAGTTCTCGCCGTGAAATTTCAGGTGGATTCAAGTCAAGACTCAGCGAAGGAAATGGCAAAACTGTAATTTCATTTTCCTACCGCAATGCAATCGCAGATTTCGACGATTTTTGGGGGTCATTGCCACGCTAGAATTGAAACCACAGACTGAACCCAAGATTTTGTGCCGATAACCTCAGGTTTTTAATGAGTATATAGACGTAGTCATCAGATTTAATTTCTTTCTCGATTGCAATCAAATGACCAGTTTTACTTGGTTGAAATGAATACCGTGCAACCACCTGCATGCTTAACTGTTGCTGCTGTGTTCTGGGGGAGAAATGCCTCACCTTTCTGACGACAAATCTTGTTTAGATGATCATCTTCTAAAACCTCAATTTTTACCTCCACAGTACTCGTTCCCAAAATTACTCCGTAATACTCCTTCGTAAATTTTTGTCTCACAAAGTTTTGGCAACATTTGAGCATGCTGAAAGGTAATGTGGCTTGTGAAGATTAGTTTTTAGTAGTCTGTGTCCAGGTACTCCATTCCTATTTAAATAACGTCAAATTCTATCAGCTTTTTTCCTGAAACCATGCGTATCTAAGTTTTTTGTGATGTCATTCAACACAACTTCTGAGTTCATATTAACCTTAAGACACAGTTTACACGCAGCTCTTGTGGCAATTTGAATGGTCTTTTACACCCAGGCAAAGTCATTGTCGTTTCTAAGCGCTTACAATTTTTGATGACATAATATAAGGTAAATATAGAGGTAGTGAAGCATTTAAAAGTAATAAATATTGATAGGTGCTCGAAGAATTTTGTTGCCAACTGTCGAGAGCGCATTAAAACTATTTCTTAGTCTATGCGAGTCATTTTTTTTAACACTATGAATGATCGCTCATTCTTATTTGATCTGTCAATTTTTAATTGGGAAATGATCATTAGACCAATAATTCATTCTTTCCTATTGTTAGGTACCTTGAATTTTTAATACAGTCAGAAAAGTATTTTTAGGAAACTTAAGTACTTATTAAAGTTTTGAGTCATACTCTTTATTTTACTCACCGATCGAGTGCAGTCTGAGAATATCATATTGCATTCATGAAGCTCCGTGTGCTACATGTGAGCTACACAAGAACAAAGTATAATTTGTGACAAATAATTTATAATCTAACATGTACAAAAATTTTTCGAGAGGTATGCCAAATAGTTTTGCTCAATGCATCACTTCAATCGAGACTATCTTGCTGGAGGATAAAATTACTCGCAGTTTGATCAAAATAATTCTCCATTATTTCACAAGTTACTGCAGTTTGTTGTTAATAATATGTAGTTGTACAATAAATTACTGCATTTCAATAAATTGGCACTATAGATGTTTTGGAATGAAACTTTAGTGAATTACGTGAATTAATAGAAAAACTCGTTTAAAAATGTTCATTTACTAGAGTATTAATTTTCAGATTATGTTAAGTATACCTACATCGACCAAAGACTTAGTGATTGAAACACTATACACGAGTCAGTGTAAGTATAATAGCGATGTAGCATGTAAGTAACTAACTTATATAAAAACAGTTGCATGGTTGAATGAGTTCTGATAAAAACATCAGTTTTGTCTTTATGTTTTGCATGCTGGTCCTTCAAGCAAATTAATAACTAAAGATGGATCGCTAATGAATTAAGGAAGAGGTGATCGATCTCAGACGTAAGTGAGGCACTGCTGTAGCTCCAGCTAAAGAATGCTTCGCATTTTCAGGGACAGCTATGCACTAATTATTTACAGCTACAGTGCGAACGGCGAATCCAAACCACTCACGTTCAAACGATCCCCAATGAATTTATTTTCAAAAGAATAGAATAGAATGAGGCAGTAGGAACGAGCTGTTTGGCCCATTCTTGCGTCGATACCCAAGTCCCATGCCGTAATTTCAGCCGCCAATGGTCACGCACAAATAGACCACGGCGGTAGCGGGTCTCGACCTCGGGTCTTCCCGCATCGCAAGCGGGTCCGCTCACCAGTCGACCAAGCTGGCGGCTGGCGGCGAACGAGAATTAGTTATTATTTTAAATGCAGAATTTGAATTCATTTCGAACAATTATATTTTCCTAAAATTGAACTCTTCGAATTAGCAGATTAAGTCTACATAAAACTTAAAGAAAAATCACAACTGTTACTATGCATTATATCCCAGCAAAGCGAATGAGACCAATTAATATCATTTCTTGGTTCTCTGAAGAAATCAAGAGCCTCATAAATGCCAAGCAACAATCCAACCGAAGACTTAAAAAATAACAAGTAGATCACCATCGTCAGGAGCACATTTACACCTACAGAGCCGTAAAACAGACGATAAGATTTACAAATCACAATAAAAAGAATTTCAGTCACATTACAAGCAAAAGGAAACCATAAGAGCTTCTACAAATACGTATAGAAGAGACAACTAAAAAGAGATATGACTGGAACACTGGCATGACTCAAATGACCAACATAAAAGCCGAAATTTTAAATGCGGATTTTACCCCCGTGTTCACTCACAAAAACTTAAATGAAATTTCCCAATCTGATACCTTGAGCCTGCAGGGGAGCTTGACAAATGCCATATTTACAGTGGAAGAGATTGAACAACAGCTCAGCTGTTTAAACCCACGTAAATCAACTGGACCGACGGCCTTGTTCCCTGAATACTGAAAGAACCATCCAAAGTAATTAGTGACCCCTAGAAAATATTACAATATGTAATGTATTATTATCATATTATAATATATAATATTATAATTATTATAATATTTATATATTCACTCGGGTAGATCTAGTTTTCTTCAAGTAAACCTGCATTGCTTCGACTCACATGCATTAAAACTATGATATGTTGTTCTGCTTTACCTCAGAAAACTGCACTGGACAACAGCAGTAGTAGATCAGAAGAAAGTAACCATAATTTTTGTTGATGTGACTCCGTTTTTTGGAGATGTTGAATACCACTTCATGGTCAAGGTAATGACTTGATCGCTTACGATTCTCGTAGTGGGTCGAACTATCATAATACACCGACATTTGATCAGTAAATGGATCAATAAAGTAGCTCAGAAACATATTAAAGGCACTTCAATACGCTGTTCTCTTCAATTATCAATAAGCAACTCCGAAATTCATTTTTCGAGCATTTTTACGTTACCAATTTGCTTCAGAAGGTCAGACATCGTTGAGACACTGACTCTACTGTAAATACCGCAGATACATACATATATCTCTGGCACCTACTAAACGTTAGTTTTGTTTAATACCTTGGTTGAATTGAAGTCCAAAAATAATATTTTCAAAACGGACTGTTTCATCCATAACCATTAGCAAAATTATGGATTTTTTATTAGTTTCACATCTGGAGCACTTATTTTAGTAAGCTCTTTGTATAAGTTTTTCGAAGAACATTTTGTTTCCGAAGTAGAATTATAGCGGAGCACTGAAAAAGTTTGGTAGTTGATGGCTAATATATTCGACTGACATTGTCAAGAGCCCTCCTAAAATTGATCGTCTGACTTCGGCACATCCATTGGGGCAATAACTGATTCAGACATCGAAACTTTTTTTCGGATAGTTCACATATCACAGTGACATTTCAGATCTAATATCTTTGGTACATGAGTTGACAATGTTCAGCTTATATGTTAACAAATAAAATAGTATTTTATTCCATTATATTCTATGTAAATGAATATCTAGTGTTATTTTAGGAATGCAAGCGCAAAGTGTCGGACAGTTTTTTACAATTCATAACAGCAATAGAAAAAATATCGATAAGCAATAAAAATAAATATATCCGTTGCTGTTTTCAGAGTTAGGTTGCAGATTCAAGCAATTTTGAGCTATAGTATGTAATCCGCCTCACCATACTTCATGACGCAGATCTAGCGCCTCAGCAGCACCTTGCAGAAGTACGTTAACACGTTGACTCCGAAGTGGTACGTATGTGGGCCACTTAGGTAAGGTTCTGTAAATTTTACAGTGCCTTCTAGTAATAATGTGTACAAATTGAAGGTTTACGCAGGCAAGGCAATCGTAGGCAACGTGTTAATAAAAAACGAAGGAGTTCCAAGTGCTACTAACCAACCAACCGATCGCACTGTAGAGGTTGTCCCGTATCAGTCTGTTTGCAAATAAAATCTGATATTTTCGGTAATAATCAGTGAAGTCAATGGGACGACTATGGAAGATTCACAAATATGTTGATATCCATCTTATGCTAGTAAGACTCATTGATTTACTAGTCATAAATTTGGAAACCTGAACTCATTCACATCTTTACCGTTTTTTCTTCATTCTAGACCGCAGAATTATGTATTTTCATCATCGCAACCAACATCTATAGAGCTCATGCTGAAATTTCACACATGTCTTAGTTACAAAATAAGTAGTGTACAGTATCGGTTATTTCATGTGTACAATAATTGTGCACATGAAATAACCGATATAAATATTATAGTATCATTGAACAATTATTGTTCAATGATAATATAATATTTGTATAATATTTCCAGAGTCAACTGCAAAAATGTATTTGTTTTTCTGCATTAATGCATAATATAATACGTAACGTTGCATGCCACATGAGCGAAGATTACTAAAACAAGTTCTGAGTAATTGCCTTACAATGTTTTTGAAATGAAGAATCCCATAATATAATTAATTATGTAAGATATACATATATAAATTTGTTCATGGTTTCATTTTGTAGAGTAATTTCAGTAGGTTGTATCCATAACAGATGCAGAAGGACAAAGTTACGAATTTTTAATCTGGATGCGTATTCGCCTTTGTGTCACAGGATGCCTCAAATATATCTGTTCATTAAATAAATACAGAACTGCAATATAGTCCTGAAAGAACTTTTATTTTTGAAGTGTTTTCGAAAACTGCTAACGGCTAGCAAACAATCATACATCAAATATTATTGAGAATTCAAAACCATTGCTCTAATAAAACTATGTCCATGCAGTATTTTGAATAGAAATAAAGGGAATATTATAGTCACACAATATTTTATCGTATTTGTTGCTATAAATTGATTACATTCTTTCTCAAAAGGAAATAAAAAAGAAATAAAAACAAAAAAGCGTTCATCCATTAAATAACATATAGGAGGAATGAATATACTAAATAAGTATATTCATAAGTGTTTCACATGAAACACTACAATTTCATAGGTAATTTTCTATTTATTACTTTCTGGAAGCTAAAGCGTAGAAAATTTCGTGAAAATATAGCTTTTCACTAATAGTTTATCAGCTACACTAATTTAAATGGGCGATAAGAACTGCTAAGCAGAATATATGTGCATAAGTAGTCGCAAAACGCTGGTCCTATACTTCCCAACCCCATCAACTACACAAGTTCTGATAGCCGAGATGGTAAGGCATTGGAAAACAAGGCATCTGAATTGAATTCTACTCTTGATCGGCCGGGAGCATTCCCTATTGTTTTATCAGCACAAAAGTTGAGATTAGGAACATCGATTTATTGCTAAAGATAGCGGCGATGATATCATCGTCGTTGGAGACTAGGGCCACGGAGAGAGAAGAGGACATGCACAAATGCACAAACACTTTACGTGCGTGTATGTTTTGCGAAAATCGAGATCACCAAACCTAATTTCATGGTAAAGATAACTTCATTTTTGAAGTGACAATTTAAGGATTTCACTTTCAAAATGCATGGACGTTGAAACAATTCTTTTAGAATTGCTCAGTATTTAGAACATACGTTTTCAATTGTGATGCAAACGATGCACTTTGGTAAATTATTGCTAGCAGTGTTTTCATTTTAACTCATAGAAATTGTACTCAGCAGGAAATCAGAGTTCGGTACCTGCAGGTTCACTGACACTTTTATTGTTACTATTTTTCCATGTGACTTTAAAATTAATTAGGTGTTATCAAACAAAATCTATTCAATGGTTCGTCATGTTAAAATTATATTATATCTTAGTCAAAGTCGGTGAATTTCCGAATCATAATTTTAGCGACGCGAGAAACTGCTTATTCTACTGTTAAAACATTAATTTAATTTTATCTCTTCTCAAATGCATCAGACAAGTTTGAAAATATTGCGCAGAGAACACTTTTTTCAAATTACGTATTTAGTTAATAATTGGTACAGTCATTTCAATTTCAAGCCTAAAGCTTCATTGAATTAGTAAAAGATGATTTTGAATACAAAGAGGTTAATGGTATGTATTGTTCGATGCTAATCTCAGAGTGAATTCCATTGTTCTAGAATTTTGAAAGAAATCCTAAGAAAAAAGAGGAGAAAAGAGTAAATCATGCACAGCAAAACAATAGGAGTTCAATACAAATAATAACTGCTGATAGTAACACCCAGGTTTTAGCTAATTATATTTTACAGCTTATTTTAACAATGAGAATGCAGCAAGTATTACACGGAACGCAAATTGTATTTTCCTGGAAGATTTCTCCGTTTTCAAAATTCTTACTCAGATCACCGGAGTGCGTATCTATCCTCAATGATCATGTTTTCAGTACGTGAGAATCCTTCGTCCATGCCTTACAATGTGGAACTTTAAAAAGGAATTTCGTACAAATTTGCCACGCTTCAGAAGTTGCGTGGCTGAAATTTTATCAACATCATATGCAAATTAAACCATAACAGAAGCAACAAGATCTTGAAAATGATTAAATTCTTAACTGAATTTGATTTCAAGCGAATAGTGTATTGATGGGTGATGTATATATAATATTTCATACATCAAAGCTGCTATTTTAGAAATAACAGGTATTGTTAGAGTCGAAAAACACTTATGACACGAGCGAAATAAATGCTAGTTTTTATAGGTTGATATAAAGGACAAATCTTACCTCGATATGTTAGCAATTCAATTGCTAAATTTGAGCAAGAATAAACACCAGTTTCAAGGTCGATCTGCATGGAAATGAGAGAATACTCGTACTGACGTGTGAAGCGACCTCGTGATTGACAGAAAAGTGTGAAGCTCCACTAAATCTATTCTATTGCATATCTGAAAGGAATGACTGTATGATGAAATGATATAAACAGCTCCTTATATTCACATGTTGAAAGCTTGAATGGTATTTTTAAATATACATGTATTAGAATTACTGGAAATGCAATTAATCACGCAATAAACGAAGTAATTTTGAGTTTTTTTAAAGCTTTCGAAATGTCTTAACGCTACTCATGCATTTATCATTGACAAAAGGTACTCTTAAAGATCACCGGAGAAAAACAGTTTTCATTGGCCGCTAAAACATGTCAGCAAAAAGCTTTCTTGTTGAAAAACATTTTTCCATACGTGACTAGTTTTTAACGTCATTAACTTCTATTCCTTGTGCATAAGTTTATCGTTTAGCTACTTCACTACATCTTTATGACTACTTCATTTGGACAACAATGTTGAATACATTCATTCCTTAGTCCATCGTGTCACATCATACGTTAATTAATGTTCAATGCATTGATACAATAACAACTGATAGTAAAATTATTTCCATAGCTTAAATGTATTGGCGTAAATTCGAGGCTAAATTAATATCAACTTCAATGTTTTACGCATCAGGTTTAATTTAATAAAACCTATTACGTGTTATTTTACCTTAGTAACTTCTCATCTTTCGTTCACTCCGACGATTAACAAAACTTAATTTGCTAACTGAGGGAATAGTTCATTCATAAACTTTTATGCTAAATTTTAAGCTCAACTGCACCACAATTTATTCCAAACTTAACTAGAAACTTGATTCCAAACTTGATTAAGAATCAACCTTAACTGAATGATTATTTCACTCAAAATTTAACTGCAAATTTTGCACTCTTCCTGACTTTTTACTTTGCATTGAATTTTACTTTAAGCTAGACTCATGCTTCGTATCAAAAATTAATTTCAATGCATACCTTAACCATGAGTCAAAACTTGATTCTAAGCCTGACTTCAAAATGCACTACAAACTTTTCGTCGCTGAAGTTTAAGTTAGAGTTTCAATCTCTCAAAAAAATTTGTTGTACCTTAGTGCTTTGAAGTGGATATTTACCAAATTTATCCAAGCATTGTGCAAATATCCTGTATTTACTTTTTGAACTCTTAGAGATACTGACACCAAAAAGTTTATTGCTTATGACAAATTTTTAAAAAAACGACATTTGTCAAGATAATTTGCAGGCCAACGAGTACAGGAGTTCAGTAGCCTGTGCAGTATTAAACTTCCTAATACTTGACAATAATTTTCTGATATTATACATAACCAGTGTTACCGATGTACATTCATGCACAAAGTAGGTTCTTTCTAAATTCGTAAGTAAGAAAATAAGAGA